>CM042429.1:32551128-32926128 GCA_023631565.1 Gymnocephalus cernua
AGGGAGCAGGCTATTTATTTTTTTAAACCAAGGGAGAGGAGTAGTAGTTTGTCTATGCTTTTTTTTTTCTTTTTTTGGGGGGGGGGGGGGGGGTGTTACCACGGGAACAGACAGATATTATTGTCATAGCTAGACAGCCATTATTAGTAAAAGTGGGAAGTATGGGCAAGAGGGTTTTTTCAGAGGCAGGTCAGAGCTTGGAACAGCGCAGGCCAGGGGGTGAATAACTAAAGCAGTGGGCAGGCGGGGTGGATAGGTAGGTCACATTATTATTATTGATTGCCTGACATTATGTGGACAGCAGGGGAGTCCACAGAGACAGACAAATAAATTGTGGCTTGACATCAAAGTCAGGCTGCTGACATCGAGCCTGCAGGGGACAGAAGCCCGAGGCTGGATTAGAGGTGGATTGATAGACATAGGCACGCACAGAAATAAACAGACAATGAGAACACTGTCCTCGAGTTACCTGATAAAACGAAGGTTCTACAGAGAGAGCTTGAAAATGACAGAATGAAACTAGAGGAAATGTCAGCCATGAATAATTTTAATTCCAAGCTCAGATTTTTTTTTCATGACGCCGCTTCACATAAATTGGACATTTCTCTGAATAAGACACCAAAAATGTCTAACTCATTTACACATCAAGGCTCACCAGAGACTTTCCGAAGGTGCATTATTCCAATCCTCGTAAAATTCCAATCTGCTACCCAGTACATTTTTCACATTCATTAATGCTTGATTAAATTATTATTCATAGCTCTGATGGTGTGATTAGAAAATAAATGGGAGGCAACATATGAAACAATTAGGGAAATGAAGCTAAGATTTAAATATTCAACATTCATTCTCACTGAAAACAAAACAGAAATATAACAGACAGGAGAACAAAGTCATCTGAGAAGATCACAACATGAGCATCCAACATGATGATGATATTCTGTTAAGGAATGGCCTGGCGCAGGCCTTTCATCTGTATGCACCTCCCCTGACACGGAGGGCGGCATCCGTCACTGTCTAGATGGCTATCAGCTAAGGTAACCGGAGCCAGGTGATAATATCTGGAATGTGTGAAACCCAAGAGAGACAAAACAACACGCGCCTCAACCTGCACAGACCTGCAACTCCGGGAGATGGAAGATAGAGACACTGTGGGCTGATGAAGATGTGTGGAAGGAGAGGAGGGGGCGAGGCAGGTAAGGGTTGGAGGGTTTGCTGGATGAGACGGCAAAGTCAAAAACAAACAGACAAAAACAGTGGGACGTCATCAAGGACGGAGAAACAGACAAAGACGAGTGTGGGGGTGGGGGTGGGGGGGGGGCAGTAGGTTAAACATAGTAATACACTGTACTCCCTCACCAAACACTCGCACTCTCTCTAACCCAGTGGATCCCAAAGCAGATTTTGACTCAAGCAGTGCCACACCTTCCTCTGCTCACACAGTGCCCATGTCCTGCTTTTCAGGGGGGGGGGGGGGGGAAACAAACAAAAATAACAACAACTCCTGCTCTCCTTTGAAGTGTACATACCCAAGGTTATATGCTGACGTGTGACACAATTGGCCTCCCATGAGATCGCACACCAGATGGGCCCGCGACCCTTTAGGTTATGCTTCATATTGCACCCCCCCCCCCCCCCCCCCACACACACACACACACACACACACACACAATCATTCACTCTGATTTAAATAAAGCAAATGTACACTTCCATAAGTTCTACATTTCCCACTGACATCAATATCGTGGCCTGTCTAGTTTAGGTAAGACCTACGTCTTTTACTGGCCACTGAAAACCAAGAGCTTGCCTTGTTAACAAGGAAAGAGTGTGGCATTAAGAATGACCGAGCCTCTGTAGGGAAGGACACCAGCTCAGAGAAGGTTAAGGATAGGATAGAAAGAAAATGAATTGACAAGAATTTTGATAATCGATTCACCGTTCAAGCAAAATGTCTTTTCAAATGTGAGAATTTGCTGAATTTAATGGTTTTTAAATTAGTCTAAATTAAATATACTGGTATTTGAATTTTAGACCATTGGTAGACACAACAAGAAAGTCAACCTTGGGCTCGGCACCTTGTGAAAGTCATTTTTTCCATATTTTACAAACTAAATTATTCATAAAAATACCCCCAAAACAGAGGATGAAATAATAAACAGTTGCAGCTAAATGAGTTCAACTGAAATTTCTTTTGTCCAATATAGCTACAACTGGCCACAAACATATCAAGAAAAGGCCTAAAATTCTGCGCGTATGCCTCCATTCTTATGCAAATACACAAACTGTGTGTCCAGTCAAGATACCACGTCAAGAAAAACTGTCAGAGTAACTGAGAAAAGAAAAACAAATAATGACAAGAAGATGGAGTCTGACAGGCAGATATTACAAGAATGACAGACGCTGATCGGAAGAGAGGGAGGATAAAAGCAAGTGGGGCAAAACTGGCATGAAGATGCAATGCTGATTGCCAGCGTACCAAGATGAAAGAAAAAATGGAGCATACAAAAGGAGTGTGTCAGGGTGTCCCTGGATCACTTTAATCATGTCAACTGCATACCACAGAGGCAGACAGTATGGAAAGTTTTGTTCCCCTCTTAATAGAGTTTAACCTCGAGAACCAGTGACGTTTTATACACATCTATGCATTTACACTAGCTTAAAACACAAGTTTAGGATTAGTCTAGCCCTGCTTACATACAAAGTAAGCGAAATACCGTCAAGGGGATGTTAACCAAACTTTAGCCTGAAAGAAAACTCTGGTTTCTGTCCGAGTAGATGAGTCTTGTTGTAATTATTTACAGGAGCAGATGATCCAGGCAGGCGTTGCAAGTGCTGGTTGTTTAGGATAATGGAGGAAATAAAACATCATATGGTGGGAAGCCAAGCAGGACGATTTTGTGTGTGTGTGTGTGTGTGTGTGTGTGTGTGTGTGTGTGTGTGTGTGTGTGTGTGTGTGTGTGTGTGTGTGTGTGTGTGTGTGTGTGTGTGTGTGTGTGTGTGTGTGTGTGGAGGAGGCTTCTGGATGTTTGTAGGGGTGTTGAAGCTTAGCTATCAGCACTTCTGCTACCCTGGCACCAGCTCATCCACCTCCTCCATCTCCAAGCATCTGGTAATAATGTAGAGACGTTTGAGCACACGAAGGCAGAGGGAGGGAGAGCAGGAGTAGGAGCATGGATGGGTGTTTAGAGAAGAAGAAGAAAGGAGGAGGAGGGGAATGGTATGGAGGTGAGGAGAGAAGGGTGGGGTTAGATAGAGGGTAGTGTGCAGGAGACCATTGTGAGCAAGATGGAAAAGATAAAACTGCCTACAAGCGTTCTCTACATTTTCAGTCATTTTTGAAAGTGACACAAAAGAGGGAAATCCTTAAAAAAAAAAGGGGGAAATGACAAGAGAGGGGTAAAATGAAATGCAACCCCTATGTTACTGGACATCTGTGATCATATGACTATATTCAAAGCTGTCAGCCTGTCCTTTTCATTACAAGAGTGGGGGATGGAGAGAGAAAGGAAACAAGATGGAGATAAAAGCAGACATGATACTATTGAACTTGTTTCAATTAGATGAACTCAAAGGCGGCGGCGGCGCGCTGCGTAGCTGGACCTCCCATCAGCATCATTCATTCATTATTCATAACACTGCATCCAAAATCACAGGCCTCTTCATGAAAGACGTTTTTTTTTTACCAAAGGCACAGATGACTTAGAGTATGAGAAAGCTATTCAATTTACATGTCCAGAATATTTTTAGTTGTTATGATGTGAGTCACCAATGTGAGTTTTTCTCAAAGACTGTCCTCTGAGTCTGTGTGTCACTAAATGACATTTGAGAACAGTGTGCTTTTGTAATGCCTGGGTTAGAATTACACACATTCTGCAGTTTGGTTTGGGGGCCCTTGGGCGAATTTTGACATTTATGGTGGGGAGGGTGTTTGAGAGGGGTTTGCAGAGACAGGCAAAAGCGTGTCTTTACAGGTATATGGCAGGAAGGGGTAGAGTGAGGGAAGAAGGGAAAGGACAGGAAGGAGGGGGGGGGTCTGTCAAATACAAGATGAGGTGAGAAGAACTAAAGAACTGGGAGCTGAGGAATGTGGAAAAGAAGCAAGCCAAGTTGACGGACAGGAGACGTGGAAGCTGTCTATCATCAGCAGAGCTCCAGAATTTTCCATGACTTCAACTCTCCATCTTCAAGCAGAAAGGTAGCTGGGGGGGGGGCAGAAAAGCCAAACCTGTATCTCCATATCTCTATAATGAGCTGTGAACCACAGGCTGAGGTGGCAGGCAAGGCAGGGAGACACGTGGAGGTAACACTCCAACTTAAGCGACTTTGAGTCTATGAAAAGCGCTATATAAATTCAATTTATTATTATATTATTATTATTAAGTTTCAGCCGTGCACAAGTGAAGGCAGATGGGATCGGAAGACCCAGTAGATCGAGGAAAATGTGTTCCCCAGATTGGAGAGGCAAGATATAGATTTAGTATGCGGGAACCCAGATGCTTACCACCCTCGTCATAAATCACACCAACCAGTTGCTTAATTTATAACATTTTGCAAATAAGTGACCATTTACGGGAGCTATGCCGCACATTGTTCACTATGCAAGATGTTACATATACAAATGCAACCATCTTATCTGCACAGATTAAAGGACTACGGCAGGGAACTGCATCGACTGTGCTCTAGGCTTGCACTATTTGCCCAAATTGTAGTTATTTTTCTGTTGTGAACAGACAGGAATTGAGGACACAAAACTTGCTGAACTCACCTATGGCCCAACATGCCTTCACCAGCCACTGAGAAAAAAAAGAAATCTGATTTCTGCAATTCATTCTCCTCCTCCCACCCACATTCACAATGACCTTATGTGAAAACAACCGATAGCAGCTTCTGTATTTATCTGATAAATTATTCCATTTTGGATTGTACTACACCTAAAGCAGCTGCTGCAAACAAACAGAAGCACTGCAGTGTGTCAGAGTTACTGGCTAATATGGTTTATGGGCAGACCTGTGGACCGAGCCTGGCTCAAGCTGATATGGAGGCTTGTTTCCACGGTCCAGAGCCAACCAGCCAATCATTTGAATATTGTCTCATGTTTGTACTGGAGGCTTTGGCTGCCCTCTGTGAGTCAACTGACTCATAATCCACTGCAGGGGCTCTGACCACATAGTCGAGTGGGAACAGACTGACACGAACAGCAGAGAGAGAGAAGCAGGCAGTGGGATGTGGTATAAGAAATCGAATGAGTGACAGACAGAATTCGGAGAGAGTGGCGTGGAGTAATAGCACTAGCGAGAATAGAAACCAAGAAAACAAGAGGAACTGGAATTAGGTGAAAGTATCAAAAACAGGGAAGGGTGAGGAGACAGTGAAAGGAAGAAATGAGGCCACTGTGAGAAAAAAGTGCAGACGGTGTTGGAAGTGAACACATGCAACACGATCTCAAGTCCATGACCGTCCAGCTGTCTCTCCTCTTTCTTAGTCACTGCCACCATTTCCTTTGTCCAGGTAAACATGCTAAATCTCCCCAATGGGAGAAGACAAAGAAAAAGAGAGAAAGAAGCACAGTGGTGGGTGGGAGAAGGAGAAAGTGCTCGATAAAGGACGAGAGGTAATATTCAGATACTTGGATACAGCCGAAGCGAGGGAGGAGAGAACAGGTGGGTAGCCACAGGAAGACACGTTTGTCATTGTTTGGCTGGTACCAATGGAACCATAAGGTCCACGTTTCCTCAAACTGAACCTAGCATGAAGCATCTCTCACTGATCTACCTATGAAGTTAGCATTAGTGAGGGGTCACTGCTGTATGCTGAGCTTTGACTTGTGTGCCCCGTCATGCCGATAGTGGGCCCGGCTTGAACGCTCTTCTGAACCGTTAGACCAACTGCCCCAAACCAGCGCCAAACACACACACACACACACACACACACACACACACACAAACAGATGGGGCGAGGTGGGGAGTGTGTGTGGGTGAGGGGCTACAGAAAAGGGTGTAGGCAGTGGATGGTAGATTTTTTGGCTGGCTTTACCTTGCTAACTTCCTTGCCAAAGAGAGCAGGCTCCAATTCATACACCACCAGCTGGCGAACCAGGGACCACAACCATGACACAATGCAAACAGGGAAAGGAACTACCACCAATTTAGGACAAAGTAAGAGAAATATAGGGATGAGAACAATTAGAGAAATACAGGAAATATTGAAGCTATTGTTACAGAAAAATACAAGAGATAAAAGCTTGACCTCCCCATTTTTTGACAAAAATATTAACTTGGAGAGATAATTTTGACATAAAGATCCTCTAATAAAGGTGTCTAACAATAGGTGGTTCTAGGCATGTGAATGTGAGGCCCCCCCATCACCAGCTGGTACTACCATCGATGTGGGATTGGACACACACACACACACACACACACACACACACACACACACACACACACACACACACACACACACACACACACACACACACACACACACACACATTTATACACTCTGTTAAGTCCGGATTGCAGTTCACGTTGGGGTTGCAGTAATGTTCGCATGCTCCTAACAGCCCTGCCTGCTCCAAGTGACGGGTGCCCACACACACAGCCGGGTCCTGTCCCACACCCGCAGCTTACTCTCTGATTTGTCACACGGACACACATACTGCAGTGTTAGTTCAGTTAATAGGGTATGCATTCCAGACACACATTCAAATACCCAGACACCCCTTCTCACAAGTATGTAGATGGACAAACACGTTGACATACACTTAAGCACCATCATACATTTATGTATTTATACATTTGTGCACATCACACATGGTTTAACCATCGACGAGTACCACCGTTCGTCAGGCTCTCCCTTTCGCTGTACCTCAACGTGCTGCCCTCTTCCACTCCCTTCACTCTACACTTCCTCTCCATTCCTCTCTCCTTCCTTTCCTCTCCTTCTCCATCTCTGTGCTGGGTGGGTAATCAGCCCAGTATTAATACCTGCATTCCGACAGCCTACAGGAATGTCCTAACAATGTAGCCTTGTTCAGGTGCAGAGAGAAGGACCTCACTGAAAAATACATTTAAAAAGTGCTGCAGTGAGGAGTCCCAGGGCTACAGCATGTATGAAGTGAGGCACTTTATGATTTGAGATGAACACAGTTGAGTGGTATACACTTGGCTTTCATGCTGCCTCTAACATTTGAGGTCAGTACATAAAGAAAAGCCATACTCATACTGTACATCCATAGAGTATATCAGTCAAGTATACCTTGTGAACTGAACTCATAGTCTATAAGCCCAGGATGAACAGGATCCATGCAGCTGAGCTATGCTACTTTACCAGTGAGTGATACTTCAGTATTGCAGTCATATCATATTGGGATGGTAGATTATTTATTACATTTATTTGACAAAGTGGTCCAAATTCAACAACAATTTTTATAATCTATTACTCATTTCAGTTCATGTGTCTCAATCTTGGTCCATAAGATTTTCATCGCTGTCAAATTAATATTTGGGGGTTTTGGACTGTTGGCCGGATAACAAAAAAGCAGATTAATCAATAATGAAAACAATCATACGCTACGATGTAATTCCAATCCAAGCAAACTAAAATTGATTTTATTCATTGACTGGTCATATGTGATATATTTCAATGTGGAAAAATATTCCTATTAATATATTGATATTGATTTCCAGCCATAAGTAGAAGCGAGACATAATGAAAAGCAGTGACATACTGAAGTGCTCCATCATCCTCCCATCCTCCCTCCCGCTGCCTTTCCCCTTTTGTCAGGCCTTATTATTGAACATGTGTCCTCTCTGCCCCTGCCATTAACCAACCCCACCCTCACACACTGCTTTCAATGGACAGGCGCACACACAAACACACACACACACACACTCCCGAACTGCTAATTGACATGTGGAGTCGGTGCATCTTTCATCATTCTCCACAGAGACAAATGTTGGTGTGTGTGTGTGTGTGTGTGTGTGTGTGTGTGTGTGTGTGTGTGTGTGTGTGTGTGTGTGTGTGTGTGTGTGTGTGTGTGTGTGTGTGTGTGTGTGTGTGTGTGTGTGTGATGTGAGTGGGGAATGGGATCAAAGGGGATCCTCCAAGCTGCCTGTCCAAAACCTCTGAGCCTCTCTCAACACTCCGTGAGGCAGCCAGGAAAGACTAAATCTCTACCATATCACATCGGTACAGAAAAGTTTGTTCAGCGCCAGACTTCTGCTTGATAATCATTCAGTACGAATAATTGTTAACTAAATTTAGTCTCGCTGCTGCAACATGCCTGCCAGGGCAGAATGCAAGATGCTCTCGAGGCAAAACATTGGGGTTATAATTACTTTATCCCTTAATAACAAGAAGCTAAATCAGTTAGGCACTCTGTAAGTCTAACATTATCCCCACAATAACTATCCATCAGGTTTGTTGTTCTGCAGATTGCACAGACATGTAATTGGGAATCATTTAGCCTGATGGAGTCATAACCCAATTGAAAGGCATTGATTTTGGATTAAATATTCATATGGACCGGGAGCAAGCTTGTACTTTTTTGCTGCCAGACTGAATCAAAATGAAGCTATGAAACTTGACTTTGCTAGTATTACAAGAAAATGAACACAACTAATGAACAACACAGGAGATCCAGCTTTGAATTTCTCAAATAAAAACAAACAAATTGGGAAGAAATGCACTTGGCCTAATGGATCTGCAAAAAGAAACTAATGTGCCTTCCACCACACAGATGCAACTTTATAAATACTGTTACACCAGTGGGAAGTGACTTAGTTTTCTGGCTTGATTATTGTCATTAGCTGAACTGTCAATCAAAAAAAAGAAAAAGATTACCTTCCCCTACTGCTCAGAATCACCAGGGATTTGAGACACCCTGCTTCTAGTGGCTCCTTCTGTTCAGGATATTGTGATGATTAGACAACACATGGTCAGGAGGATGCATGTATTGTGTGTCGGTCGCTGGCAGGGGTGAGAGACAGATGACGGATGGAGGGTGAGACAAGTGAGAAGAGGAGGAGAGACAGATTAGTGTGAGCGATGCAGAGAAGGAAAAACAGTGATGATTTGAGCTGGGCATAAAGTAGGGTGGGGTAAAGAGATTGACAAGCAAATTCCAGGGAGAAATGTAAGAAAGTAAGAAATAAAGAGACTCAAACTAAAGTTAAGAACAGGATGTGACTTGAGGAGAACATTAACAGTCAGTGCATGGTAACTTTACTCCTCTACTCCTCTTTCAAAGTCAAGTTCACACAGGCAGAGGAGCAAAGGGAACTTTAGTGCCGTGGTCGTTGTTTCAGAGGGGCTCAGGTAAGCGAATCCTCAATAAAACAAAGACGAGTTATGTCCTTAGGCGAGTAAGAAGCCCTGCAAACTGACACTGGATCTGTTTAGTGATGACACTGTGGCCTAGCTCTCAGTAACGGGGGGAGCCCCCTTTTTCTCACACATACAGACATGAAGTCATAGGGAACACCCTACACACAGAACACTGACAAGTATATTAGGGTGCTGTAATACAAATACCTCCTCACACACAAACACTTTCCCCTCCTCCACCTACTGCTCCTCCTCTTCCTTCCCAGCATGGAGGATTAATGTTCCCACTCCTGTCTCCCGGGTCCCCCCGGCCCAGTTAAACCAATAAGATCTCATTGTCAAACAGTGACCAGCATCACTGGAGAGGTTAACCACCGCTGCTTAACCATTAACTAGATTAAAGTCAGGGGGGTGCGCAGGAATGTTCTCTGACAGATGGCAAGGGGAGATTGGACATGAAAAGTGGATAAAAAGAGAGAAGAGTAATGGCAGTTTTGACCTACCTTTGTGACAGTGGTTTGAACAGATTTGCCAACGCGTATATGTAAACACAGAACATTCTGTAGCATAGTGAACTTTAAGTCACCTTCTTCTGGTTATCATTGTACGTTACAGATAAGGGAGGAAAAGAATCCCTTGAGGCTCGACCGTCATATTTCTGAAACCACTCAAGAGCAAGAATAACTGGGTCAGAGGTCAGTTCAAAGATCTGCCTGCAGGCCTAAAATTGTGCCTCAGTAGCATGGGAAGTGTTTCAAATCATGTACAGTATTTTTTCAAGAAGCATGTCAAATAAATACTCAAATAACAAAAGGACAAACAAGTTAAATTAGGCATGCATTCACAGCAAACATTCTCTCTCCTTTCCCCACAACAGGCCAAGCCAGTGGTGTGGAAAGACGAGGTGATAATGGAACCCGTGTGTGTGTGTGTGTGTGTGTGTGTGTGTGTGTGTGTGGGGGGGGGGGGGGGGGGGGGGGCTTCTTTGGTGGGGTGCATTCAACAACTGCTGCTGAGGCAACTGTTGATGTCTGAAAAGCAACAGCTTGCAGGGCTCCCAGAGGACGCTATGCCAGCCAACAGTCAGATGGAAGGTTTAGGGTTGGAGGGGTGCAGGGGTTAGGATTTCTTCTCTGCTGCCAGGAAAATGATCTCCTTGGCCACAGATCCATGCTTTTCCATGGCATTCCCCATTCCTAATTGGTATCCCTCAATCCTGACATACCCCTCCTGTCTGATCCTCACTGCTGCTATCTGGGCCTGTATAGCCTTTGTTCGTTTTATCCCCCCTTTGCACGCTACGTGATTGATCAAAACAGCTGGACACAAGATGAGTAGACACAAAACATGTAGGCCATCGTATTTCCTTCCTGTTTTACGATTTGTACAGCGCGTGGCTAAAAAAGCCCAAGCCAATCCTGCTACTTTGTGTATTCCTACAACAAACACATGTAGAAATAGAGGCTCTTATCCACATCTTGCTACAGCACTCTCCTGCTAAATGGATTGGCAGCACTTAACCTCGTCTCCAGAAAGAGCTTTGTGAATTTTAAATTTTGCTCCATCCCTGAATTGTCCCCCCACCCCCACCCCCACCACCACCACATACACAGACGTAAAGACAAGGACACTCATACAGAGACATGTAGCCTCTGTTCAAGGCAGCATTTGAAATTACCCATCATCGTCCTCCCTCGAGACAAGAACAAGACTGCACGGCGGCTCCGCAACAGTCAGCTGTAATCATCTCTCATCCCATCCCTTCATTTCTCTTTGTCCGTCCCTTTCTCTCTGCTTCCTTCCTTCACTCCCTAACTCCAACTCCCACTACTGACAAAACCCAAACAACTTCTAGCCAGCTTCTTTTCCATTGTTCTCTTGTTAATATTCATGACAATGTGTGTATTGTTCACAACAATTTTTCAAAACTTTAAATTGTTATTCAAACACAGACAGTGGCAGAGACAGACCATACTGGAATGTGTTCTCTGGAAAGTGAGAAACCAGTGAACATGCCAAGTGGGGGAGGATGGCCATTCTTATTTAAAATCATCAATAGTTGCCATAAATCTGCTGAGGAACGTCTCTAGAGATGGGCGTAAAAGCAAACAGAGCCCTCTCCTACTAAAACAGAGCGGGCAATCTTCCTGATGCTATGCAGGGATATTAGCTGTGAACCACGCACAAAAGCACAGTGGCCTACACAGTCAAGGACAACATGGTAAATCACAGCAAGCAAACACAGGCACAAACACAAGTGGACATGACAAAAAAGAGACAAGGTGGTATAAAAGAGAGACAACCCAAGACAAAGCAACAGGCAGACAAACATAAGAAGAGATAATAGACATAGACAAAGATAATCTGGAGAAAAACATCTTTTGTTTATGTATGAGTTCCTGTGGAAGGGTGTGTAATCACAGCTTTGGCTGCAGCGCTTTTGATGCTTTCGTGGGGATACGAGGATGAAAAAGCGAAGGGGATCAACTTTTCCGTCTCCGCTGTGAACCACATCATTCTTGCTAACTGACTTCCAACAAGGATTAACCACGTGCATGCAACCTACCATCTGCTGATGCCCAGTTGCCTGTCGGTGCTGATTGCCAGCTCACCGGCCAACATCAGTGTGCTATTAAACTGCTGTAATTGACTTTAATGTGTCATTCACTGCAAATAATAAACACTGGTGTGAAAAACTGGCTGAGCTCAAATCCCCTTTTTAGAGCTCAGTGATTCCTAAATGGACTTTCTAACATAAGCCAACCACAACACGCCCTTTATTTTAACTAATTAAGTGGTGTCCCCTGGTTGTTTGGCTGAGTGAAACCCAGTCAAACCACAACAATGCAACCTGGCTGTAAACAGACTCCAGCTTTGCACCTATAACACGACCTCCTGGTAGTGAGATAGATGCCGCATTGTGGCCACTTGTTTGTACATGGATTACTGCCGGCGACTTATGGTGAGAGGGGGTTTAAAAGCCAGAAAGGAAGCCCTTGTGCATAGAATTTGAAGTGATGACATACAAACACACACATTACAGAACGAGCTCCAACGTGTCCAAAGGTATGCGACTCATTCCGTCTCAGTGCTCTATCCCGTCTCTGTAACACACATTTTCACAAACACACGGAGGGGAATGAATCTCCTCAATAATTACAGCCCCACTACTGGATCATGGACTTGCTCTCCAAAAGCAGCCACTATCAATCTGTCACTCAGTATGAGCTAAGGTTGCCAGTGTTGCGTTAACATCAGAATGCCGCAGGGGCTCTACGTTTATGTGCTTCCATTTACATTTTATATGTGCATGCGTGTTAACTTGTGGTTGTGAGTGCAGCCTTCCTGGTCAGTGAATGTATACTGCCTGTGCATACCTGTTAGTATTTTTCCATTCATATATTCAAGAATGCACACGTGTTTGCTTGCAAAAGACTAAAACCAAGTGCCCCAGGACGGCTGTAAAAGAGGTCCCCTGGCTTTTATCTCCTGGTGGCTAAACGGCTCTTTTTCTGGCCTAATACCATAATAATTACACACGTCTCCAGGGGTGCACTTTTGATGCTGTGCTGGCAGGGGGGGGACAGAAATTAAAAGTGAGGAAATGACTGTGGGACTTAAGGCGGCGATAGACAAAGAAGCTGACGCTGCGTGTTAGACTTTAACACCTTGAACTCAGCTGATGCTTGTCACTACGATTCTTTCCACCGGTTCCTAACCACTTTGGAGTCTCTACAGTTTAGCTCAAACTCATCTGACATTTGACTCTCCTTTTGTCTCTTTACCTTAATGTCACTTTGTTCTTTTTACCCTCCAAAATGTGCACAATTTAGGTTAAGGGGGAAACAAAGGCAGAGTAAATGGGAGGTTATTGCTTCTATGAATTACTCCCCAAAAAACACTGGTTGTATTTGACTTACCTTATGTAACTTTGTAACCCACCTTATAAGTGTACAGTGTCAGAATGTATTTTCTTCAACATCTGCTTAGAAGTAGTGGTTCTAACTTGGAGAGCGTGCTGTCACAAACTTTAGACACCTCAAATTAAGTTATATTTTAGCATGTTTCCACTGTTGATGCCTTTGCTGTGACGGAAAAAGGCAATGGCATCTCAGGAGCGCAGAAGAGGAGCCATTTACCAACATGTCTGGGTGAGTGGGTCAAAGGGTCAGAGGCGGTCCTGGGCATGCTGAGCACCTTGGGGCGCCCCGGGCTGCCATGCAGCACATATCCATGTGTCACAAATACATA
Source organism: Gymnocephalus cernua (assembly GCA_023631565.1). Lineage (NCBI taxonomy): Eukaryota > Metazoa > Chordata > Actinopteri > Perciformes > Percidae > Gymnocephalus > Gymnocephalus cernua. The sequence goes on from CM042429.1 coordinate 32,564,704, forward strand.
AATACAGGCAAAAATGCTTAGAAATATGTCGTCACACTTACAGGAGACAACACATACCTCAGGTGTTTCATGTCCTGTGGTTCTATTTAGTGCACTTCTATGCTCAGAACTGACATAGTTGGAAGTTTCCAGTGTGCGACCAGTAGTTGTGAGAATGTGGGTCTGTGTGACAGAATCCCAGTGAGACCAAACAAGAGCTGCTATTATTAGACAAAACTATGCTCAAGAGAAAGGAGAGAGAGAGAGAGAGAGACTCTCTCTTAGAATAAATCAACATTTGTAGCACTAAAGTTAAATAATGGCTTTCCTTCCCTCAGACTCCAGAGCAACATTGAGGGGACCTTAGTACCTAGACCTGAGCCTTTAAATGAATGCACCACAGCTGTACAGAGGGATCTGTGATCTACACTGCATCCATCAATTACAGGGCAGTTTTCAGAAGGCACCTGTTAAAAGGCTCCATGAAGGACAGACAGCAAAGCACAACAACCGTCTCTGAGGCCAGAGAGGAGGCAGTCGTAAAAGGAGATCTGGGGAGTGAAGTGGCAGAGATGGAAGGGGTGGGGGGGGGGGGGGGGGGGACGCTGATATACAGAATACTATGTTTGAATAAAATGAAAATAAATTGCTATGCAATGAAGTGAAATGATGACAAATATATAAACATGCAGTGAGTACAGGGAGAGATTTTTCCCTGCTAAAAACACAGAGAGGAGCCCCCCAGCACTTCAGCCCCGCCCTTTAGCTTATCCTGCTTCAAACCACCAGGCAAGGAATAAGAAAAAACTTTTACAAAATGCCCATTAAGCAATATTAAGCAAGCGACTTTTAGTCTATGAAAAGCACTATATAAATTAAATGTATTATTATTATTATTATATAGCAAATTTGATCTTGACACACACACAGTCTCATTGGACCCGCTGAAGGGTGTAACATAACCTTTATATTTCAAAGTCAAACAAATAAATAAAAATAAAAACATCAAACAAGCAAGCTGTTTTACATGTTAGACATTAGGGCATTCAAAAGTTTATATTACGGTGACACTAAAAGCAGTTTTCAAACACCATAAAGTACAGTAAGGGGTGTCGGACTGGGGGTGGAAATGGGACTGCGTACCCAGGGCCCTCATGTGAGGAGGGCCCAAAAAGATGCTAGGATGAATAGCTGTGGATGCGGGGAGGGGACCCATAGAGAATGCCTTTCTACAGGGCCCAGAATTTTGTGCTACACCCCTTAGTAGAGTAGAACCATAATCTCACTAGCGGCGCTGTAAATCCTTATGGGGCAGTAAGAGGGAGAACAAGGGAGATAACTCTCCTTGGCTGATGTAAAACCAGGTCAATAATAAAATGTGTAGAGCACCACAGCAACTCCTTAAATGGATACAAACTTTGGTTTTAGTTTTTGATTTAGATCATATAATGGCGAAGTCAAGTTGCATTTAAATTGGCTTAGTGTCTCTGGCAGCACCCAGGGGTGCTGAGGGTGAGGCGCGTTGCCAGCAAAGGAAACGCAAATCCAGTAGATCAGACATCAAAGCGCTGGAAACTGCACCCAGCAGCCAGACATAGCAGCGTGGATGAGACGGGCAAAAAATGGTCTTCAAAATAAAAGCTTAACATCTCTCACATTGTTTTGTCCAAACATTTCTTTTTTTCTTTTTTTGTATATTTAGGCATATCAGTAAATGTATACGCCCACACTTCATCTACACATGACTATTGTGATTTTTTTCAATCTGTGTTTTATTTTGACAGTTGTGGCTGCATTGTAGAGGTAGGCTGGTATTAGGCTATATGCGGGGTCCAGAGGAAATAACGGTGTTCCGCAGTCCTGTGCGCTAACAAGTGCACTGAAGTGTGGCGCTGAGACTAACCCTAGCGCACAACTACAATGAGCCACCAATAACCCTTAAAACATCCCATCAATGTATAACCCGTACGTTGGGGATGCGCAACCTGACTGCTACTGCCGAGTGTGTGTGTTTTTTTAACCAGGGCTAGGCTACTGTTAAAACAAACGGACTTGTTCGATACATGTCGATTTCGGGATAAATCCGGTTCTCCACCTGCTATCGGCGTGTTGTGCCTACTATATGCGCAGCCGGTAGCCTAACAGGTTGATCAACATCAGCCGACAATAAAGAGCAAACATGAAGTATGCTAGGTCACAAAGTGTTTAAGTTGAACAATTTAATAAGCCGCGTCTGACCGCGGCACTACAGACAGGTCTGTCGTGACCTGCAGCGGACCTCCTAAGTCGGAAGATCTCGAAGGAGTAGCCTAAAGTCAAAATGTGCAGCCTGAAGCCATGAAAAACTAACCAGCACCGTGTCCAACGCATTATAAAGTTATTTAGACCGGGTATATCATTTTAAAAAAAACGTAGCGGAAAGTATCGAAGAGGCTTACCTTGAAATACCCAGAGCAGCAATGTGCACAAGAGCGACGCGCGTCCAAATGTTATGCCGTCCATGGCCGCTTTTCTAACTTTTTCAAGGAAAGGTATTCACTTTGGTTTTGGTTGTAGAGTGTGGAATTCTTGCAGCAGCGTGTCTTCTTTCAATGCTCCAAAGCTTTCAGGACTTCTCTCTCTCTATCTCTCTCTCTCTCTCTCTCTCTCTCTCTCTGCAAAAGGAGTGCCTCTCGCCCTCACTCACAGAGAAATCTGATGCTGATGGCAGTCTTGGTTGATATATTTGCACAAAAGGTGACCCACACCCCTCCCAATACAACCCCCTCCTCCCTCTCTCTCTCTCTCTCTCTCTCTCTCTCTCCCCACCTCACGTGTAGTGAAAAGACCTGCTTGACTAATCGCGTAGGTCCACTTGGGGCCCGCAGGATTTCTTTAAAGCAAGTTAAAAGTGATTTTATCACGAGGCTCCCTCATTGAAACACCAAAAACGTACCCTACATACAAAATAACTAAAGTTTTATCAGGGTGATTAAACAAAATTGCTGAAGAACTGTAGACTACATGTGTACGCTCACATTAAACTTAATATAGTAGGCTAGCCTAGCTATATGTTTGTCCATATTAGCCTAAACATGGCACACTTGACCGCTTTACACTTATTTTATTGCTTGTAAATTATGGAGGTAATGGCACAGCATTAAAAAAAACTACCCATATTAACCCTAATAAAATAGGCTGAAGAACAATTAACTGTTGATTAAGTGTGGAAATTGGAAAAGACATCATTTTGCAATTGTAGACAAGGGAAATTATTTTCATCCACTATAGCTAAAGGCTAGAGAATCAATCTGGCAGGTTACTGATCATCATTCAGAGGCTTTGGATCGCATTAAAAAAAAGAATTAGCTAAAAAAAAAATGTCCTGCCTTGGTTAGACCTTAAGCATTGTATTTGTCTCATTTCCAAAACGACTGGAGGCCATTTCTTGGGAGTAGGCTAAACTGTCTCGCGTTGACAGACATACCATTCATTCCTAGACATGTAATCCCTTCACAATCTGTTTGGGTATTTACAGGGTACGGTACTGGGTATTTGGTATTTATAGTTCAGATATACAGTACAATTATCATGAGGGGCTAAGTGGCTTATTCACAATGCTATAATACCAGTGTGAGTGCTTGGAGTGGCTATTGTGTGATCTATGAAGTTGAATTAGGCCAAATCCCATAAACTAGCAGTTAAAAAACATAAATAGATGTCAATCCCCTATAAGATGGTTTAATGGAAGCACTGCCCATCTAAGTGCACAATACAAACATCTATCTTCTTGTAGTTTCTTTCTTTTGGAGACTGGCAGACTGTGGAGCAGCACTCAATTATCGGCACACCCTGCAGGTAATAATAGTCACTTGCAGAGCAGTTGCATTCAAAGACACACATTCCAAACATAGTTGGTCCAAAACAGCTGGTTAATATTTTCTAAGGCCGTACGAGGAGGAGAGGCGATACTTACTGCACTGCACCATACACACACACACACACACACAGAACACTGATAGTTGAGCTGCCTGGAATCTACACACACTCACAGTTGTTTCACACATGAAGTAGACATTGGTAGGAGTTTGCATAGGCTACTGAGAGTTTGAGGGGGCAGAGGCAGTCTCTCCTTCTCTCTGTCTATTCCCGGCGATGACAGCAGGAGAAAAAAAAAAACCATCCCACTGACTATCTCACATCAATAGACTCACTCATCCCTGATATCGACCCAGTCATAATCATCTCTCCATGCTGTGGAGACATAAGATCCACTAACAAGTCTTCTGTCCTGTGGTGAAGGATTTAGCGCTGCGTAACCCTCACACTGCCTTACAGCAGACCTGTATCATGCCGCATAGCTGTAGCTAATGCTGATGTAGCCGAGCGCAGGGCATTCTTACGTAAGGTCTTTTAGTCATACAGTACAGTAGCAGTGGCTGTGATTTACTGTATTGGCTCATTACCTAATGGAGCTGCAGGGGAGGAGAGAAGAATGAGGATGGAAGAGGACAAAGAAGAACACAGAAAATGATAATACAATATAATACGAAAGGAGGATTGAAGGGAATATATGAAGAAATTGAAAGGAAAGGGATTAATATAGTAAGGGAAGAGAGCCAGGACGGGCTGACAACTAAAGAGGAAGAAAGAATGAAAATGCTTGGAGACATTTCTTGACATAAACTCCAAAATATTTGCTGAAGTCAGTCTTGGAGACCAATGGCTGCTTACTGTCTTAGAGTTCAGATTGTTTACAACAGGTAGAGCACAGGTGGGCTTGAACATCATGAGGAGGTAGCCCTGTACCCGATTTGTAAAAGTGGTGTCAGACAAGAGTAGTTTAGAAATGACAGGCTTGTCATCCTTTTTCAGACAGACTGTGTCTTAACATGATCCTCTGAGTGCAGAGTACTGTTCAAATGCTATAATTTCAGAATCATTTGCCCTGTGCTTGGCATCAGGATTATATGTCTTCAATTGTGTAAACATAAGTAATCATACCGTTATTATACTAGGCATATTATGCATCTCGTATGTTAGTATATGAACACCACAAAGCCATGCTTTCTTAATAAACAGGCCCATGAATGAATGAATGCTTTATTTTGAACATGTAAAAATGCTTAATTTCTACATCTTTATAAGAACCAGTCTAATAGCTGTTTGCCTTTAAATATTGCCCTTAATAGTTGATGAAAGAGTTCACTCATTTATGCAGCTCATTGGGCTCCAGATCGCAACTGGAGCAGATTAAGCAAGGTAGCCCCCATGTCTGTAGCGCCAGCAAATGCCAGAGAAGCAATGCTGATCGTCAGCTGGAGATTTCTTTTTCTTTTAACGACGGAATTAGTGCTAAGACACATCCTTGGCAGATCTCTGTGACCATTGAGAGTGCCCTTGACTATTTGGACACAACTCTTACTCTGGTTATATCAGGACCACATGGCTCGTATCAACGGTCCTGTCACCTGACACTCCATGTTCCCACAATTCTCCACCACAAGAAACCCAGGGGGCCGCTCATTCCTTCTCCAAGTCTACAAAACACATGTAGACTGGACGGTTGAATTCCTATGAACCCTCAAAGCTGGCCCACTCTTCCATAACCAGGGGGGACATAGTTCCTCCTCAATCTGAAGTTTGACAATCAGCTGGATGCCCCTAACCAGTTCCCTGGTATAAGCTTATATAAGCTTTCCTGGGGAAGTTGAGCAGTGAGATACCCCGATAGGCCTAATATCTGCTTTCACAGCCCTCATAGCCAGCAAGTGTCAACTAGGACAACTAAGCCTATTATATACAGTACTTCATAGAAGCAAAGAAAAGCATACAAATCCTTTGAGCCAGGTGCCATCGTAATTTAGCATGTTTGCTTGCTAACATTCACTAATTAGTTAGAGACAAAATAGTGGAAATGTCAATCACTTTGCTGGGATTTGGACAATACATTATTTGACTTGATTATGGTTTAAGTTAAGAGCATACTACTCCAATTTAGCATCGCAGTCCTATAACACTGCCAGACTCATGATGGGCAACAAAAGGATCTTCTTCCTTGTGAAAACATGGTGCCTACATTACACACAATGTAGTCTATATCGATGACTTTTCATTTCCGGGATTGTCCAGGTGCAGCTGGAAATTCCGCCGCATGTCCCTCATTTTCCACCGGATGTCCGTCACTTTCCGCGTTCTTTGTGTTGGCATTCTAAACCCCGGTGGATTTCTGAGGACTATGGTTAACTGCTCCTCAGATCTCTGCAGGGTAAATCCAGACAGCTAGCTAGACTATCTGTCCAATCTGAGTTTTCTGTTGCACGACTAAAACAACTTTTGAATGTACACCGCTGGCTAAACTATTTAAAAATGGCGGGTTTGTTCAGGAAACCCCCGTCTGTCGCTAGCAATGATGACGCAGTGATTAGTGACGATTCTCTCCAACCAATCAGTAGTCTGCAGGTTTTCACGTCACCTTTTGGTATCGCCTCAGCTCGCTTGGAACCTTGACGGAGGTGGTACTAAAAAAAGTACCTGTTGGCAGGTACCAGGGACTTTTTTTTCGTAATGGAAAACCAAAAAATGCGAGTAGAGTTGAGGTGAGTTGAGCAGGTACCATGTAATGGAAAAACACCATAAAACATGTAAACAGACTTTGATGTGTTAAATCATGGTGTCCCCTTTAAAGGGGAACTATGCAGTTTTTTTTTTAGCTTAATTTACCTTAACTGAACAGCTTCGGCGTCATTGGAATGGTTATATGACTTTTTTAGAGTTGAATGGTGGTCGTCTCGCTTCCCCCTAGCGCCTGTGAGTGGAAAACACACCCTTGCAACTTTCGGCTGGCGAGCCGCCGGCCTCAGCGTCAGGAAGTATCACGTGATGTCAGGTCTCGCAATGTAACGAATTGCTTCACGGCACTGCACACATACGCCCATTCAGGAACTGGCTAACAAGGTAGCGATGGAGTTTTTTCACACTATCGTCATGGCTGAGCCGGCAAAAAAGAAGCAGAAAGCTAGGAAAGCATTGTCGGAGGAACAGAGAAAGAGGAAACGGCAGACTGACCGAGCGAGGAGTCAGACACAAGTAAACATAGAACCTGCCAAATATCTATTCCGAAGCTGTAGGGGGAGCTCTACAGAGAAACCTGCAAGCAAACAGCGACGAAATGGCCAAAACTGCATAGGGGGACGAAACGGTCTGTGCCAAATTTCATGGCAATCCATGTCTCAACAGCTATTACATAGCTTGACCAAGGACGAGAGGTGAACTGACCCACAGACTAAAAGATAGACATTATCTTTCATTGCATCTCAAACAACTCCATGATTGCTATTATATTTGGTCATAACATGCAAACAAAACATGCTAGCATCAAATCTGCTAGCACTGAAAGCAGTCAGCTTTTTTTGGACTAAATAACTGAATGAAATTATGCAGTTGTGTGACTCGAAGGTCCTTTTAGGCAAATTGTCACACCTTGCGAAAAATAAATCAGACAGAACCACTTTATAGTCCCTTGTTTTATGTGACTTACCATCCCCACCCCATGTCAAAATGTAGGCTACCTGGCAGGGAGAATATTTGACACATCAGCCTAAAGCAAGGGGATAAAGAGAAACAGAGACATGGAGGCACTACAAAGGGAACAGAGATGTGTAATGAAAGAATAATGAAGAGAACAGATTAGAAGTGGAGGATGGGAGAACTTTAATTCCAAAGTCAGGGGATGGGTAACACATAGCCTCAGGGAATAGCTGCAAAGTATAGGCAGGGAGAAAAAAGAGTGGGTGAGATAGAAAGTGAAGGTAGCTGCAATCTTATATGAAGTCGCATGTGAAGAACGAAGGAAATATGTGCCGAAACATCCTTCACATCCCCCCATGATGCTTTGATCTATCCCTTTGTTTCACTCTTTTAGTCTCTCTTTCTCTATGTGCCCTCCATCTCTGTCCACTCTAATCTCTCCATATATCTTTATTTCCCCCACCTTCCCACTCCCCCCCAGGCTCTCATTCGCTCTCCTTCTCTTTCTTGGCCTCTTTCCTCTTGGCCGGGCTACAGACGATCACACAGCTGTTTTCCAGGCAATGATACATAGCGGAACGTGAGTCACAGTGCAGGATTTGTGCAGTGATGTAGCTATGTTCTCTGTGAAGTCAACACTACTGTGTGTTACGCGGATAGCTTACATTTGATGTCAATATTGGCTCAGATGATCAATAGTCACTTAAATGAACTAGTTATTATGATTCATCCTAACATCCCATTGGTTTTACCTGCCATAGATGTAACAGATTGGTTTACTCACTGGGCACAATTGTTGGTATAAAGTGTTGTGCTTTCCAGGCAGTGTACATTTGTTGTGTTGGTTATAACAGGATCAAATGAGCTGCTCTTCTCTTTTATGCCCCCTGAAGAGTTTCACTGGGACCATATATTTTAATGCATGCTTGTGTCACAGTGGATTTTGCCTGACTGGGTGCCAGGCACAATACCACCCACTCTCACAGTAACTCTGTAAGAGAGGGAAATCTGTCATGCTCACTATAGACAGGGCCAAGCTACAGGAAATGGTGCTGAACAATATGGGAGTCACATACCAGCCTCTGTACTTATCAAGCGGGTCACTGCATCATGAAGGTCAACTGCGCGGTCAACTGCTGGCTGCACAGTTTACCAGAACTGGGTCATATTCAACGGGAAACAACTTCACTTTAGTTTTGTGTTTTGAGTTGTGGGTTTGAGCTTGTTGTCTTAAACTGACAAGGAGAGAGAGAGGCGGATTGTAGTGATAATGTAATCTGAATAAAACTCACGTAGCCTAATATCTCAAACAAAAATGGTCTGATCTCCTCAAGTCACTCACTAATTCATTGTCATAGAGCTGTTCTCAAGCCTCGCAAGTATCATTTTCAGCACGGAACAAATTATACGTTTTCTAATTCTATTTGTTCCATTCAAATTTGTTCTGTATTATTTGTACGGTGAGGCTCATGAGGAAAATGGCTATAATCCACTAAAAATCACCATTGTTGTCTTGCTTTTCTTCAAAGACTAACGCAGTGTTTTGCATGTTTTATTCCTACAAATCACTATTCTTTTCAACATCAGTGTCAAAACAGTTTGCCATCTATTTAAATACACTATGAAAATCAATTTGTAATAATATTTTCCAAGACAAGGAAATCTATCTACTCACACTATTGGTCACAGTTAACTTATCATTGCGTGGTAATGGAGTTGAAAATCCAGCTACTACACTGACTTATTTTCTGTTCTGCAGTTGGTCAGAGACTCATGTCATTATAGGGCAGTGGTGGCCTAGAGCCTAGAGCTTCGTACTTGTTGTAAAATACCCTTTTGAATTTATTTCCTCAGCATATTAGGTCATATTGTTGATCGTTGTGTATGTATATATATATATATATATATACATATATATTTGAACAGTGAAAATATAATATTTTAACTTTAATGTCACTAATGATGATTATTCATTTGAATTGAAATATTTAAAATACTTTCACAGCAAAAATGATGTATGGGATTAATTTAGATTAATTAATCACAGAGTCTGTAATTAATTCGATTACATTTTTTAATCGATTGACAGCCCTAGGTAAAAAAAAAAAAAAAAGAAAGTCTCACTATCAACAGACTAATTTGTGTCTACTGACACATTGTCTCATCATCCTGACTGGGATTGCCAACCTAACAAAATTGTTACAAATAAATCTTAAAAATCAATGGACCGACACAAAGTGAACTCAATTTTAAGGAAGAATTTCCCTTTAAAGACATTCCAAAGAGACAATTGCATATCTACAATGAGAGGCAGACTCGTATTACTTAATTCCTTATTATAGTGTTATTAGTATATTTTGCCAGTCACAATCTGATATGAAATTACAAATGGAAGCTTCTCGAAAAAATTAAGTCAGACTGCCAAATGTAAGAGGATGAACAGTTTAATGAGTTTCAAGAGCGAGACCATACAAATATGACTTTCCTACAAAACTCTAAATGAATATATTTTTATATTATTAGTCTTTTTATGCAGCTTACTCTTTAATGCTCTTGAACCGCAGTTGACTTTTCTTTAGACATATTTTTATGTAATGCATGTAAATGTAGCGAGGAAAATTAATTAGGAATCAGCTCTTTGCCTTCAAAGTCTCCAACGCTTTTGCACTGCACTTTCTGTTACACACTTTCACACACACACACACACACACACACACACGCACGCACCACACACACACACACACACACACACACACACACACACACACACACACACACACACACACACACACAGTGCTGTGTTTACTTTATCGTGCCTACACCAACTCAACGTTGGTGTCGTCTCTGCACTGAAACCCGCAGGCTTTGAATATGAATACATACTGTAAACCATTTTATAGAATATTGCAGGCAACTGCATTTTCTCTGTCTGCCCTGGGGGGTTACCACCTCTCTCAAACTTAAATGGAGTAGTTATGTGTGAGGACATTCTTATTTGCATGTTTACGCCATTCAGGTGGGTTTCCTGATGTGACCTGAAGCAATGTTGTTCTGCAACTTAAAAGCCCTTTTGCTCTATACGTTCTCAAATATGCACACATCTACTTGTGTAACTACTAACGAGTCAAACATATTGTACATATTCAGCCTAATAAGAACACAAGGCGTTCCTATCCAAAATGAGATGTTCAGCATTAGTGAATACCTGATCTGACAGAAATTGATTAATTGTGAATCACATTGAGGTCTACAAGTGAAGTTATCTAACAGATAATTCTATTTTGCTTTACTACAGATCCTACTTGTTGTATTCCTAAAATATAAATGCTACAATTCTGAATCAGTAAAAGGAGATGCTTAATTAAGGCAGCCATGATATGATTTTGTATTGTGCCGCTTATAAGTAAATGGAAAATTGAAGCTTTTTCATCCAAAACTGTCATTTGCAGAGACTTTCAATCACAATCAAGTCAACAGCTTATTATCGGAGTGTCTGAGCTGCAACTATAGTTTTGTCTCCATGGCTCAAAAGTTCTGCCTGATCTGTTTTTCCACCTGTGTGTGCATGTGTGTCTGCTGTAACCCAAGTGAGAGACCCATCTGTGCGTGTCCAATGAAGCCTGAACCATTAACATCTCTACTGATGTTGCCCCCCCCCCCCCCCCCCCCACAAGGGCCAAGAGCAGGCTGTCCCCTGAGCACAGTCCCAGACAGTTTCTTTGTCACACATACACACACAAAAGATACCAGTCCAATTGATCTGCTGACCAGCATGCTAATCACAAAACATCTTTCCCTCGCTCTTTCTGCCAAACTCCAACATCTTGTCCCTCATTCATCTCTCTCTGTCCAACTGATCTTCCCCCTTCATCCATCTCTCCTCACATCACATCCACTCCCCCCGTTTCTGTCCCTTTAAAACTACCTGTCTAACCCATAATAGGGGGTAATTATGGTATTACAGCCCCAATGACTGTGCAGTGGGGGCTGATGCACCATGGCCAAGTGTTGCCATCGATACAGACTTCTGTGACTCCACAGGAGGGCATTAAGAGGGAGAGTGTGGGGGTAAAAAATAAAAGATTGGGAAGAATGACAGCAGAAGGTGGCTGTCAGAGGAGTGGAGAGTTAATTAGTGTAAAAAGAGGGCGAAGGACTGAAGAGTAGATGTGGGTTGCTCAGATGTTTAAAGGGCGGGGAGAGAATTAAAGACAGAAGGGATTATTTGAGCACAGCCAGGATCCAAAGAAAGATTGAGTGAAGGGAAAGAGAGGGAGAGCATGGTGTGTTTCAGTGCAGCAAATCGACCTGGGGTAAGACATGGAGAGAGAAAAAGAGAAAGACAAGTGGCCAAAAAATTAGGTTTCTGTCAATAAAAGAAAAAGTAAGCACATGCAAACCAGCGGACCCCTTTCTGACCGGCCGTGCAGTTTGTCTTGCTTGGCCTGCTGGGCTGGGCAGACTGCTTGGCGTGACGAGATTTAATGCGGTTCTGTTCTGGGCTGCTAATGGGAGCTACTCGGGTAGCAAGGCTGTTTATCATACCGCTGTGGCAGAGCAAGAGGAGCCAGCCACGTGTGGAGGGGAGAACAACTTTCACCACCATAGACAGGGGGCATATGCCTTGTGGCCAGGTTGGTCAGTGGGTAGAGCAGGCGCACATATACTGAGAGGTTTATGCCTCGATGCAGAGCTCCAGGGTTCGAATCCGACCTGTGATGATTTCCTGCATGTCTTCCCCCTCTCTCACCTAGCTGTCCTATCAAAATAAAGGCGGAAAAGCCCAAAAAATAGTCTTAAAGGGAAAAAAAAATACTAATTGTAATTCTATGAGTGGACAATGACATTAAAGATTAAATAGCCATATTAAGTGGTCAACATGTTTTGGCACACGTCGCTGCGTGCTTATGAGTGAATTACTTGTGCTGTCCAGCTTGCCTGTTCAAATCAATATCAGTTTTTGTAATCAATTGGCAGCAGATGGGTTTTCCCATAAATGGGATTTGACTGAAACTCGAGTGGCCGGCTACACAGCGCTTGAGAGGAGTGCATTAGGGGCCCCGTCCCACAACAATAACATCAATTAGTGTGTATGTTCAAGAGCGTGTGTGTGTGTGTGTGTGTGTGTGTGTGTGTGTGTGCGCCCCTTATAATGGATGCAGCCGGTGGATTATGTGGTCGCGTCAGTCCAATATGACTCAGCTCCTACCGCTACACAGAACTCTGATATCATCAACAACGGCCCAATGGCCTCGTGGTCATTTGTCATCGGTGTCAGGATATGAGGGAGGCTGACAGAGCACTTGACCGCTGGCAGTGAAGAACAGAGCCTGTCCCTGATCATAATGTGTCACACAAGCAGGAAGCGTGTGAAACTGAATCTTTCTGGGTTTATTGACCGGTCGTTCAGGGAGTGAGTCAGCTTTCTCTAATTCTGTACAGCATTGATTATTCAAAAGAAAACACGTTGAAGCCTCTATGCACTTTGAATTACAAAGAACACCGGGCTAAAAATGTCCTTGATGCTTATCACAAAGTTTTTCTATTCTTCTGTTTTTAATCTACGCTCAATTACTACAAACAGATCTTCAATTCACAAAAGGTCACATTGATATATTTAATATTTATAACTCTCTATCTACGTGTCTTAATACTTTGACGATGTGTGGTATTTGTACCTCATTGTGCATTGCACCGTTTTGCTTTATACTACTTTACGTTGGTCACGCCATGACCTGTCCTTTGATAGACAGAATTTTCTTGTCATTTTGTCTTGTTTTTGTTCTTGTTTGGAGGGTGTTGTGATCCGCAAAAACAATTCATCTTCCTCTGTGCACTTGTGTAAAATTGAATGAAAATGAAGTTAAATGGAATGATTCCCCTCTGTCAGCCACTGTTGCTTTGCTTCATCACATAATTTTTTTATAGAATAGAATGAATTTTTTTATTCATTCTACCTCTGGTCTCTCTCTCTCTCGCCTGAATGTACGTCATTGAGTAAAAGTCAACTCTTGCTCATCTACATGCAGAGCGCCTTGGTTCCAGCTGTGAACGGAGGATGGAAATGGGAAGGGAAAAAAGAGCAGATTACGCTCCTCAAACGGCATGCACTGCCTCCTGGCTGGCCCACCAGCTGAGTAGAGAGAAAGGTGAGACATAGTGGGATAATTACTCTGGAAGGGTGGCAAAATAGTGTAAACGTAGATGAAGACTGTCTTAAACACACCGTGTGTGTGTGTGTGTGTGTGTGTGTGTGTGTGTGCGTGTGCGTGTGCGTGTGTGTGTGTGTGTGTGTGTGTGTGTGTGTGTGTGTGTGTGTCTCTGTCACGCACGCTCACTACCTGAAAAGTATTATAAAATGATGTGACGTGACAAATTATTTAGATTTTAAATAAAGTTCTCATTTTTATTGAAATTGATTGAAATGAGCAGTCACGGGATGAATCCTCTTTACATTACAATCAAAATATTGAAATTAACTTCAGTTTGTCAGGGGGCCTGCCAGTTGGGTACATTGCTATTCATGAGATTCCTGTGTGCTGGTGCTACAGCGGAGTGGTGGGTATTGACCTCAGCTGGAACAGCCAGATGGGAGAAATAGGGAGAGAGGGAGGGGGAGAAAAAACTGTAATGGAAAATGAAAAAATGAAATAATGAGAAGAGAAAATGAGATGGAGAGAAACCAGGAGAACAATTTCTCTATCAGGACCCAGAGAGGCATGACCCTGTGATTTGCTGCTTGCCCGTATCCAGCAGGCCTGGAGGCTAGTGCATAATGTTAGCCTAATGTTGTACCAAACCTCTGCCACAGCAGGACCTGGTCGTCAAATTAAATGCTCTCTCAGAAGATGGGTCCCTATGGTGTCCCTGGATTTCCATGGAGGAACAGTACTATTTCTACGACTGTTGTCGGCGGTCAAATGCAGTGTTTGGTCTCAGCTTCTCTCTCACCCTTAAGTCATGAATTCAACAGGTCTCAGATGGCATCTAATCACGGCTCACAAACCAGCACAATTGCACAATTCTGTATCCTGTGCCATTATGTGAAATTGGAAAATAATGCTTTTCTTTTGTGAAATGTGCAGAAATGTGCACAATCTGCATTTGCACTGGTTAAAAAAAACACCATTTATTCCTGGCAGAAGAAGAAGTTTCTCAGGAGATGTTTTGACAGAGAAATGTGGGTAAAGAGAAGAGAACGCTTTGAAAGCAGCTCAGCAGTTAATAAGATTTCTGCTAACACAACCTCACCTCTCCGTCACACTGTTATTGCACGCACACATTTAGTGTCTAGGATTTTCCCTGTCTCTCACACACACACACACACACACACACACACACACACACACACACACACACACACACACACACACACACACACACACACACACACACACACACACACACACACACAAAGACAGTAGCCCATTGACAACACTGAAAAGATTGGCAAGTTTATCTCTTCAGGGAAGATACAAAAACAAAAGCCCTTCGACAGACTGGAGGTTTCCTGAGTCCAAGGGCACATATTGTTTTTAATGATTGTGTGCTTGAAATGAGTGGCAAAGGATAAAAAATTGAAAACGCAGAGACGGACAAGCAGCCAGTGAGCAAGGAAAATAAGTGCAAGGAAAACCATAAGAATACAGCAAGTATGGAGAATAAATATAGAAGTGGTAAAGTAGGCTAGGAATGTGGAAAGGGAAATGAGAAAAGGCATGGGAAGTAGTGAGACAGTGAGGAGGTTGAGAGAAAATAAGGGCATGTTGGAATTTGCCCAGAGGGAGGGGTGAGGACATTATGATTGTGCCGTGGAGGTCACTGTTTGTAAGAGACAAGTATAGCACACAACAGCAGCCTGAAATTCCCTAACCTCTGCAACCCTGCACCACAAGTACACAATACAAACACAGCACACCTGAGCTGGGTGTCATGAATGAAAGTCCAGAAAATAGTACATGTACAGTAACTACAGCCAATCTTGTACAATGTGGTGGCACGGTGCTGCAGCTCTACAGCTTCACATAGTTACTCTCCAAAATTCAATTGAGAAACATGTTAGAAAGTCACAGGATGATCACGCTGGAGCCCCGCATGCACACGCACACACACACACACACACACACACACACACACACACACACACACACACACACACACACACACACACACACACACACGTCACTGTAGGTTTGCTATCTAAATCGCATTATGTGGAAATGTTAGTACAAAAAAATAGTGACACGAGCAGTCAGCTCCCAGGTTAGCCAAAGCAAATGATAAACTTATTACTCAAACATCACACAGTTTAAAGTCTAACTTTGTTGATATATTTAACATACCGTACTTGTCATAATTGTGCGTGCATGGTTTTCAAGCACAATGACAGACTATTAGATGCATTTGTGCGCACTTGCTTAAGTCAGATAATTTACTTCTGCAAAAGTAACAACACTTCAAGGTAAAAAAAAATAAGTCAAATTTCTGCATTCAAAATGTTCCAAAACAAATCAATTATTATAGGCAAAGTGCTCATTAGGCAGCAGAATAGTCCCTCTATGTGTCAGATTACTGAAATATTGCTGTGTATGTAGTATTGTATGCTGTAGCTGGTCTTAATAAAGATACAAATTAACTGTTTGGTAGTTTAATCTTAATGCATGCTATTTGATAAGATATATTTCCCATGTAAAACCTTAATCCGCAAAGTAACTCCAGCTGTCATAAATGCAGTGCAGTAATAAAGCACAAAAATATTAGCCTCTGAAATGTAATAAAGTATGGAGTAACATAAAATGAAAATACTCAAGTACAAGTACCGCAAGTATCACTGCAGTAAATGTACTCGCTTATTACTGACTGATCAGGTTTCGTGCTCCGCTGGACGTCACTATCGCCACATTGCCAAATCTCTTCAGTGAGAACAATGTTATCATAACCGAATTATGGCCAACACTACAAAAAATAAAAACATAACAAAATTAAATTATTTGAAACACGTCCAACATTTGCAGCAATTCTGTCAGCCACCGCAATACTGTAGCTTCTTATAATTTACTTAAAAAGAAAGATGTCCTGTTAGTTATTAAAGGTGCACTGATCCACTCTGAATGCACAATTCCCAAATACCCTTCTGAGACATTTCTTAATCACATTTTACTACTGACACTGGCAAATCAATTCTTTTTTGCTTGCTTTCCATGTATTGCTGTAAATGCATTCATGATTTGTCTGTATCCTTTAATTATACATGTAAAAAATAATAATCTTCATTTGATTCCATGTTTGATATGATTTAAAGAGGTGCAGGGATTTGTAGAACGCATATGGCCTTTTTGGTAGAGGCAAAGCATGACACAAAGGCAATGCAAGAAGCTCAGGGTTTTTAGCCCTGATAACGAATGGTGAGGCTGGGGGAAGGGGTGAGAGGGTAGTAATGGTACTGAGGGATAAAGGGTAATAGGGGAAAGAAGATAGCAGGAAGAGGGGGAACACAGGCATACAATAGGAAGGTTGAAAGAGAAAGATCATTGGAGCGATGAAGTGAGAGTCTGAGGGATTGTTTATACTGGAGGAGGAAGTAGGAAGAGAAAAAAGAGCCATGGATTGAGTGGAAACAGAGGATGGAATGAAGGTGCGAAGTCAGAAAAGGTTCCCTCTTTAACTGAAGCTTCTCTAGAGTATGCTGAATGAAACAAGACTAAAGCCTTGTTTCCACTAGGGGTGTGAATCTTCACTGGTCTCACGATTCGATCCGATGACGGTTATCCTGTCAACCATTTGATCCGATTCGATATCCCGACGCATCACGATGCGTCACCTCCTCAATATTATTTATTGCTACACATGGTTTTTATCAACAAATCCAAGCGGTCAGATATATATGAACTCACCTTTTTATTGTATCTGCTCTTAAAAAAAAAGCCCTTTTCTGAATTTCAAAAGTCTGAACACAACAGACAAAAGGCAAAAACAAAAAAAGCAGCGACCGGAAAATCAACAAGTAACATCAGTAAGCAGTAATTGATGATGGTCTGTCACTACATCGATGCAGAATCGTCCAGGTCCGCATCGCGATGCATCGATGCAGTGATTAATTTCAACACCCCTAGTTTCCACCAAGCACTTTGGTTCAGTTCGTTAGTTATTTTTGCATTTACATTGTCAAAGTTGAGGATGTTTTTTGTAGGCCTACCTCGCACACTATACCGATACTAAAAGATGGCGGTAGAAACACTGGTGTCCGTAATTGGTGCATCATAGGTGAAGGGGACAAAGCGAGAGCTGGATAGACCAGTTAGGAATAAAAAGGTTTTTCAGCTTGTTTCTCAGCGCATGGCTGTCCACGGCTTTTACCAACCAGTAACCACCCCGCATACATTTAAGATTACTGCGGTGCAAATCAGATCTAGTGTTTAGGTACACATCTGTATGGGTTACCTAAAGGTGCTATTTTAAGTTGAGCAAAGGCAAACTGCAGCAGACAATACTTGATGTTCATTTGCAGAGAGTGATAGCTGATCATTTTGGTTTTGATTATTCAATGTATATATTTCATTTGACTTACAGTATATGATCATGCAACACTGCCATGAGTCTGAAGTGAACAATTTTCCAGTCAAGTGCTCGTGTTTACAGTAAATCCAACATTACATGAAACTGAGAAAAAAGCCACTGAGTGCAAGGTTAGCTCATCCAATCATTGTAAATGGAGCATGCTGATCTCAACTATCTTCTCATGCATGCACTAAACCTAGTAAATATTTCTACAGCATAGTTGCTCTGTTAGCTCGGTCAGTTTCAGACACCTCTGCTTGGCATTTCTTTGGAGATTACTCCTCCCTCCCAAGGACACATAGACAGATACGGGTAGACTGTGAGAGAGATAGAGAAATTATGGAGCACAGGGCTACAAACACACTTCCTCCTATCGCAGTCTGTCACTGTGTCAACTATCTCCACAGCCATTCGGTGTCACACTGGTGTCTAGCTGTCTCCCTCTGTCACTCTTTTGTTCCGTGATGAAGAAAGCACAGGGCCGCCGCATCAAAGTGTAAATGACTTGAAAGCTCTGATCTGAATGTGCGTACACACAAGCACAGCCACATCATAAGAGTAATGTAACACACACACACACACAGTCAGTTCGGCTGGCTTTGTAGACAGCATCTGTTCTGTGCCCTGTCATCCTCCCTTTGCACCCCACCCTCTGTGACAGGTGGAGGGGATTCAGACCCACGAGCTTTGGAGACACGCACGCACACACACACATGCACACACAGACGCACACAGACCCAAAAGTCACTGACACATGGTGTGTTACACACGCACGCGCACGCACACGCACACACACACACACACCTGCTGCAGGGCAGTGCTACAGTGCCCTGTGGTGCCAGGCAGGCTGAGCGGCACGTCGCATGTTTACACCACCTGCTCTCAGGCCAAACAGAGGATGAGGGATTAACGCTGACAGCACACAGAAGAACAGCAACACACATGAAGTAGACAGATGTATATAAAAGCCTTTAAACTATTCAGGAAGTCAACAAGGTCAACCCTATTCTTCCTTCTACACACACACAAAAACAAACCCATCCATCAATCAGCTATTACACACCCACTGGGACAGATAGGTGTGTAAAGCAGGAGTCTTGTAGCTGAGCAGTTTTCTCATTTACAGACTTGTAATGCAGAGGGCAGAAGCTCAAGTCTCTACTAAAACAACACTGACCTTTTGGCCTCAGACTAATTTCTATAAACACACTCTTGCAGACTACGGCTGACCCTTGTCGTGCAGCATCAACACACCATATGTGGCTTCTACACCGCATCTGTGGGTTTGGTTCACTTGTGCAATTAACGCTTAAGTTTTACTACAGAATATATTGAAAAGGACTAAACTAAATGCCCAAGCTTACTATGATCAGTACCAAAAAAACAAGATTTTAACAAACACAGAAAACTAAATGAGATTGACGTTTTGAAAGTCAACAAAAACTGATTTCTTATCAAAAGCATCATGCTTTTGATAAGAAAGCAATGTAGTTTATGGGAAAAGCATTGTTTTGTGCAACAGGAAGGACTGATGTTATCTTGGCTAGGCTAGAAGACTATTCTATGGGATCTGTGCCAGCCTTATCCAAAGAAAACTCAGTTAACTCAATATGCCAGAGACTGGGAAACTTCCTGAGGTATGTCTTGTCTTCTGGGGAAAACATGCCAGAGGGCATGAAGCTGTGGTTTGACAGTGTGTGTGTCTGTGTGTGTAAGAGCTCTCCTGTACGGGTTCTATTTTAGAGAGACTTGTGCAGTGGAGACATTTCTTAGTTATCTGCTGTTTCCAGCCCGAGGAGGTAAGAGGCAGGTCTGCATTCATTCTCAGTGTGATCAACCTGAGCTGCCAAAGAATTGGTAGTGAGTAGGTGTGTATACACACACACACACACACACACACACACACACACACACACACACACACACACACACACACACACACACACACACACACAAAATTTGGATGTGCATTTGGTACAGTGGTAATTGTTCCACAGCGGTAACTGCTATAGTGAAGCCTGTTGATAATTACGCTGCACACGACAAATTGGTTCGCAAACAAGTTGACTGACTGGAGCTGAGATCGCATTTACACAAAATATGGATACAGAAAGCGCACACACACACAAGCATGCACATACATGCAGTCATAAGAGTAGCTAGTGAACAAACACAGCAGACCTCTGGTGGATTCCACACATTTCTTTGACCACTCAAGGACATGTTTATCCTTCTCTCTTCCAAATTACAGGGTAGAAGAAAAAGAGGGATCATCAAGGGGAGGGAGAGAGGGATGGGCCAGGGGAGGGAGACGACAGGTTCAGGTGTTCAGGAACAGCTGGGCTTCAAATGGAAAAAGGAGAGAGCGGGCGGACGGAGGACAGAGAGATGGAGGAGATGAGTGAGAGAGGGGGTGTATAAAAAGACTAGAGATTAATATTTCCTGAGAGATGTTCAGATTAATTGATGGAGACTTTATGATGATTGACATAATACAAAAAGGGGACAGCTGTGTGCTCAGTTAGATGGGGCAGCGCACCACACTGCATTATATGTACTGTACACACAAACACATTTGACAGACTGGCAAACACAGCAGGCTCATTGTCCAGGGATCTGCCACACACACACTATCTTGCAAACACAGGCCCAAGTATAAGCTCGCACACACACATACACAGTGAGCACAGCAGGCTGTGTACAACAGCTCAGCACTGTCAGCAAACAATGCCTTCTGGTTACTCTTAATATCTGGACTTGAATTGAGCCAACAACTATAAAAGCAATCTGTATTATTTCAAAGGGGACACAGATATACATGAACACCCCCCCCTCTTATTTGGTTGTGCTTGTACTTCTGTTGCCTCAAGGCTGGCTAAGGAACGACAAAAGCAAGCACAGGAAGCTCCGCTGGCCCAAGATGAAAATAAGTAAGAAAATAGAGTGGATGTTTTTTTTAACAGCCAATTGGTCCTACTACACATAACATTTCTGTGGTAAGCTCCTGAAGCTGTTACGATAAACCAAATTTGAGGTGTGTTGTATATAACGCATAATGTAGGATCTAAACAAATGTAGGAAAAACTGCTAATCAAGCAACCCTTAAAACTGTATGCACCCATCTGCACCTCAAACTCTTGTAAAATGTTAGGCTTTATCTATTTATAACAACTTCTCCTTAGAAACAGGCTGGGGCCATTAGATTAATAAATGGTACTGATTTTAGTCCGTGAGTAGGCACTTCTAGAGGAAATCACTCCAAAGTGGATATATACGTACAGCCATGATAGATATTCTATAGGCTTTGGCACCCTCTGCAGGATTCCTGAAGCACCACCAAATTAAATCAGTCAAGTGCTCTCACTGATTAAGCTTTGTTCACACAGAACACGCAAGTGTCTTCAGAAAAGTGCAATATATTGCATCAACTTGACTAAAGTGAAAACCCAGTATTTAAGTCATACATTTTAGAAAAGACTTGTAGATTCAACTATGAACTCAATATACTACTTAGGCTTCTTTAATAAGACAAATTAGTAATTAAGCAGCAGTAAAGGCCTGCTTTAAATGAGCCACCCATCACCCCTACACACATTAAATGAATAGTTTCTTGTCAAACAGTTTCCCAAATATCCCAGTTATCTTGGTAGTGATGATGTAAAATAGTACATGTACACGATTTGTTCAATGCTTTTAACATTATCAAATTGGTTTAAGAACCTGCTATTGGTCTGTATGTGTCTCTAGGTGGCACTGTGGCCCTGAATGAAACCACTAGATCATGACACCATTCCTTACTGGCTATCAGAAGAAATGTATTTGTCATATACAACCATACAGTACAATGTAGTGAAATTCAAATCGCTGCATTAAACCCATCCCAACCAGTAGGAGCAGTGGACAGCCACATACGTCCGGGGAGCAACTTGCCTCAGCTACTCAACTGTGTTTTTATTCCTTCATCATCACAGTATCATGGAGCAATATGTACAAACTCCATCTGACACAAGAACACAGTACCAGAAAAAAAAAAAAAAAAAAAAAAAAAATGGAAGTAGAGCTGGGCTATATGGGGAAAAAAAATCAAGTATGTTTTGACCAAATACATCAATGGCGATATTGCAGGGTTGACTACTTGTTTATTGTATACTGTGTTTATACTTAACGAAAAATAGCTCATCAGGGCAACTATCTTGTCCTTATAAATGTCCTCTCTAGCCAATACATTTGACTAAACAGCCTTAAATAATAGCCCAAAGACCCATTCAAGCAATTTCTTAGCCAGACAATGTGAGCGGAATACTTCAAAAATATTGATCAGACCAATAATGCTCTTGGGTTCATCTTCATTGTTCACATAAATTAAAGGCAAAGAGACCACACAGCACTTGACTTTCTCCAAAAAAATGATTTATTGAACAATTTTCTTGTTTGCAGCTGCGACCTGTGGAAAAACACAAAAAAAATCCAATTACTTGCTGTGGCAGAAAAATTGTATTTTAATGGTTCCATGCTGCCATTGATGGTGCAAATGATCCCAACTATTTTAACTATAATTTGTGTAATAGCAATCAAATGTAAATTCCCATCTGCCTAATATCCTACTGGTTTACCATTTACTTAAATTTCTCAACACATTAAAACCCAGTGCAATATTGTGTTTTAACTGGAAATGTGCAACTTAAGGAAGTAAAATACTATCAAAATGCAATTTCATGGGCACTTAAGTGAACACAGTTTGGAGGAAAAACTGTTTCAGTTGCTGCCAAGAACACCATGAATAGTCTTCTGACAGTACATGGCAGAAAACTTGCTTGCAAGAGAAAAAGCATCACTCTTAAAAAGCTATCAGAAACTACAACACAGGATTTGTGAGGAGGTAGCAGAGCCACACAAACATGCTTTGTGCCAGTTTTGTGCAGCAGGTAGGCGGAGTTGGGCCCAGGTCTGCTCATCTGTATACTGCTCATTAGCATGGGTAAACAAGGAGAAAACTGGTGCCATGCGGCAGACTTGCCAAGCATGAAATTCCCTCCACATGTTTACCCCCTTTACCCTTGGATTATCACAACACTGCTGCCTCTCTCCTGATTTTTGACACGGCCCAACTATGATTTGTTTTTTAGTAGGCAAACAAACCGTGCCAGTAGTGTGCCACACAAGACACATAACTCACTTGACTGACACAAAAATTTGCCCGAGGACAAGTGCTTCCTAAAGCCTTGCATGCTGAAGTGACACTGGGGCCATACTCTAGCAACACAGGATGTCGCATCAAAGCAAAGGGATGGTATTTCTGTGATCACACCCGCTTAAGCCCCCCCTGTGTGTCTGAACATCACTAAATCATTAAATGCCAGAATGTGTCATACACAGCCAGTCAAAAAAACAACTGTTGCTTGGCCAGTATGAGGTTGCGATGATGTTCATTCAACGGCTCAGGAGCCTGATACTGGAGCATTTAAACTAGCAGTAGGCTAGACCAGGCTGTAGCACACATACTAAAACTCCTTGGCAAGTCCACTCCTATTTGTATTTTTCATTATTGAGATGGTAGGAAACAGACAGGTAAGAAAGGTCTGGTGGGATTCAATTCTCAGCCACCAGGACTGTCTATGGCTGCCAGAGGAAAATGGCCTTTACTGCTACAACACAGACCTCCGCTGCATTAAGGAACTGCTCCAACTACAACTGTCATGATAAAACATTAACTAAGCCAACAATCAGACTACACACAACTCGCTTCACAGACCTAGTTTAATCTCTTAATGTATAAGGCTATAAGACATACTCACGTATGAGTAATTGCACATAAAAAAGCAACACTAAATGTTTGGGTACACTACTACTATAGCCTTAAATCATTTACATGCACTTTGATCAGTAAACTTCATCAGCTGATCCATTTATACAGTACATGGCACTCAAAGTAATGATGCATCCAGGAGATGCTTAATAACCCAAGTATTAAAACAACACATAATTACTACATATGGTTTTACTCAGACTTTGACAATCCAAGTACTCAAATATACAAGTTACTCGAGTGCGTGTACGCCAACATAATTAGTTAAGTTAGTTTCTCACCTGGCCAGCAATTCTATCCAGGTCTCTGGTCCCCTGGGCGGTAAGTCTGCGACCACTGAGAGAATCAGAGAACAGCACAAATTAAAACCGGAGAATGAGGGAACATAATAGAATACATCAACCTACACAACTTAAAAATCCATAGACAAAATGCTTAAGTCTTCAATAACTACTTCTTTACGCCACATTTACCACAGTATTACAGTCAGGGAAAGCCACATGTCAATACTCCATCCATACTCATTGGCAACAATCACTCAACCCTGAAACAGGCAATTCAAAATGGAATTTCATTTCCCTGCCCGCTTGAATAAAAAAACCAAGCCAATCAATTAGTCCTCTCTAGGGTTGAGCATCATTTGGGTTTTTTCCCCCCCCGATACCGGTGCTAAAGTGGTACTTTTAAAACGGTGCCGGTGCCTAACCCGATACTTTAAGAAAGTTTAAATAAAAAAGAAGAAAGGTACTAAACAACGGCAACATTTAAAAACACATTGTTTATTACTAACGCCATATGTAGGGCTGGGAAAAAAATCGATTTGATTTAAAAACCGAGTTGGTAGGTCAAATCGATTCATATTTTCAAAAAAAAATAAAAATAAATAAATCATTTTTTGATTTTTTTTTAGATTTTATTAGCTCAATCCAAATACAGTATAATTAATTTGGATGTTTAACAATCTTTGTTGCACTGACTTTTCAGTTAGAGAACGCAGATTTTTTTTTGGGGAAAAAAAAACAAACTAAAAACGCCCAGCTCTAGCCATATGGTCAAAATTAAATGATTTAATAGTAATGTAATAACTATAACTTATAATAAACAACTTATTTCACCAGTAAATTGCTGTTGAACGACAAAAACAACCACCAGATGGGAAAAGGGTATTTTACAATAACTTTGAATGCACTGCGAGGCTGTAGGTTACCAGTTTCAGAGAACGCACCAAAATTCAGATTTCAAAGTTATCCAGCATCACATAAATGGGTCCCTTTGACATCATGGTTCTGCAAAGATGAAAATTGCACTATTGCCAAGAATGAGTGGCCAGATGTGTAGAGCAGGGTGTCAACTACCCCATGCCCACATTAGCCCAAAAACACATCATGCACATGCCAGCTCATGCATGCCGTCAGCTTTGACTGCATGTACAAAGATTATACATGCATTTCCAAACAAGTCTCAGATTTAAAATTCAAGAAGTACCTCTTCATAGTGTTTTTTTTTTTTTTTAACAATTGTGTGTTTGTGAACACTTAATTTCCACTCTAACAGGCAATCAATAGAGGCACTCACCCATTGGGATCCTTCTCAATCATCTTGAGCAGCTCGAGGGCCTGCAGCACCTTACGAGCCACATTCTTGGATCCTACGCTGTAATGGGCAGGGCACACACCATTCCTCTGGCGACTTCCATAGATCTTGGTCATGGAGCCAACACCAGCACCTCCACGGAGGTACAGGTGGCGGACTGTGGATGCTGTAGGGGTAGAAGAGATGAGGGTGTTTGTGGCATCAGTAACAATACAAAACATTGTAATTTCCCCTTGCGGGATTAATAAAGTATACATTAAAAAAAAAATTTGCTTTGAGGGTACCCTTTCAACATGGTAAAATTGACATTTGGATAAGTGGGCTTCTGGCCTCAGTAAGAAATCAATAAATGAAAATGAATACGTAGCGCAGTTACATATTCCAAGCGGGAAAAAAAACACGTGTTGAAGTGCTGCGAGTCAATCAACCTACCCAGATATATTACATACAAGTCTAGTCTAAAAAATAATAATGTAAAAGTCGAGAATTGAATGAAATCGTGACCTTAGAATCGAAAACGTAATCGAAGATTTGGAGAATCGCGACACCCCTAGAAGTCACGGTTCGGTTCATACCTCGGTTCGGTATAATGGATGGAAAAGCAAAACAAAAATGCAGAAGGCAATTTTTTTTTTTTATTGTGCATATCTCAGGCTGTATCACCTAGTTGTCATACAGTCTCTCCCCTGAGCTAGCTGCAACAGCCTGAAGTGTGTAAAAGTAAGATATAAACCGTAAACAATAAGTACCCCACATCATCTCCAGACTCCATCTGGAACTTGTAAATAAAATAAGATCAGCTATAAAACTGAAAATACAGCATCTCTTATTTATGAAAGTGCAAATTCCATTGAATAATAACAAAACAAAAATATGTGGACGGGATGGCATATTGTTTTTGGCCCTATTTGTATGTGTATCTAAAGGCTGGTTATGCACTGTAGGGAGGAGAAATTGGACAGTTTTTCCTGTCTCGTTTCAGTGATTGGCACATCTAGGTGATGGCGTTTGGATATGCGTTACCATGTTAGATGCATTTACACTCACATACCCGCTAAATGATGAACAATGCCGACACACAGTCCTCGTCTTACCCACCACTCTCTCGCCTGTACTACTGTGACTGACCCGAAGACCAAAGTTTGAGGCGGGGATGGCACCAGGATGCAGCCATACAGTCTTGAAGTTTTCCCAAACTTGCGATCTTAAGAGCGGGGAACTCTTGTGGGTCGCCACCACTCGCCATACTCGTCCTTTAGTGCTGCTATCTCTGACTCGCTCACTGGACCATCGACCTGACAAAACGCTGCATATATGCGGGGCGGAGCTCGGCTACCTTCAGAGCTAAGGCGGGGCAACAGATTAGGTGTCCCCAGAACCCGCGTATCTAACAGTAGTTCCACATTACATTAGTTCCGCATTACTTTAATCTGCACGCAAGTTTTATTTATTTTTATACTGTGTATTCTGTATGAATTCATGTACCGAACCGAGACACCCGTACCGTTTCAATACGAATACATGTACCGTTCCACCCCTAGTGTGTAGTTCCTTTTTAGCAACAGTTTGCAATCGTTTCTCAAAATCATCATGTCTTACAATTACATTCCAGGATATTGTGCACTTTTCCTCACAGAAAGTTTTCCATTTCAATCTTTGGATCAGAATAAAATCTGTTTTACTACTGTGAGTCCGTCCAGCTTTACAGATATCACACATAGCTAATGTAGCGAACAATTCCAGATACACAACACATTTTACACAACTCATTTTGCAATGTGCATCTCTGATCATTTTCACTCACTATGACCACCAGCCATTACTAAACATTATACCAAAATATGAACAATGTGCCATCAGTGGGCTTATTTTCTAGCCAACCACCGCTAAGGAAAAGTCAAGCACAAAGACAGCACCTTAGGATAACGTGACCCGGAATTGGGGAGAGTTTAACACTGGCAGCCAAGATGTCATTTTACTGATGTTAGCATGTAGCTCCATGCGACAATGTTGACACCACTGCTGTAGCGTAGTAAAAAATAAATAAATAAAAAAAAAAACACTCCAGTCCTGCCTACCTGGAGCAGATGACCAATCATAGAAGGCCGGCTTAGAGTTACGCAACACTTAGCGGAGAGTAGAAATAAAACTGTTTAAACAGGAGCGTTCAGAACAGCTTGAAATATGAGTGTTTTAACTCACACGGGTTTCTCTAAAATACATTTCCATCATTTCACCACGTTTAACATTAAAATCTGACATAACATTGTAGATGTGACAAAAAATATGAAAAAGCATAATATTCCCACTTTAAAACATTAAGTGAAGCCCTGCACTGTGGAGTGAGGCAGACAAACTGCAGGGGCACTAGCTTCTTGTCTCATGTGGGTTCTGATAAACAGTTCATTTACCAAATTCAGTGCCCATAACACTATTTTCCAAGCTACTAGTGGTCATATTTCACAGGACCAGCGTGAGCGCGGTTTTCATGGTAAAATCAGTAGTCATGGCTGTCGTCCCCGTTTGTCACTCTGCATGAGAAAATGCTTTACTCGCGCAATTGTTTATTTGGTTGTCATGACTTGTCACTGTTCCAGTTGCTCACCCTCAAAGGGGACAGAGAGCGGACGACCGTTCGCTTGAGTTCAGTGGAGCAGAGAGCTCTGCTAAGTAGTGTTATTACAACTTTCTGACATTTAATAAAATTGCAGAAACACTGTTCACACTGTCAATCATTCTTGAGATCACAAAAACATTCTATATGCCACATTCAAATGGGTATCAAATCACAGCAGGGTTTGTGCTGACATTTATGAAAGTATGCCCATGTTGCATTCATGACAGCCACAAATTACCGTTTGGAATCTATAAACTTCTACATATAAACCCCCTTAGTGATGTTAAATGCAGTAAGTCATTTGAAGGCCAGACAAGCTTCCTAACACCAGCATGTGGTTGAATTATATTGCTATGTTGTATAAATACTTTTGCAACCATCTTGGAACATTTACAAAAATCTTTGTCTTTCTAGTGTCAAAAGGCATTTTCCCACTGGATAGTACTTGTACTTTTTAGGGGAAAAGTACATTTCTAAGAACTACTCTCCCCCAAAAAAAATTTTAATGGCAAAAAGGCAGTTAACCACACGTTCCAGTTAATCTTATGATGGACATGTGTTGTGATATTTAAACAAACAACGGCGAAATAAAAGCCTCTTACGAGACCGCGGTCTGAGAGTCCGCTAGCTAGCCGACCAGCGAACAAGCGATCCGGCCAGCAGTCCCTTCACTTTATGGAGCTTCTCAACTCCGAAAACTTTGAAGCAAATTGTCAATTTGGCAATGATTTTCGGAGGACTGCCTATATTCGAAATCTAAATAGTTAATTTCTCGCCTAAAACGTTGTAAGAAGTGACTTTAATGATGAACAAGATGGTGAAAATTGCTAAAAATGTCTCGCTGTTGCTCTGTCTGCAAGTAGGCCTACAGACGGCGCACTGCAAGATCTGGGTTGGCAGTGGGCGTGACTTATAATTTCGACCAATCAAGTAGACCTAAGAAAAGGGAAAAGACCCTGCTCTGAAGTAGGAGCTAAAAAAGTCCCAAAATACAGCCAGAGGAACAAAAAAATCCCCAAATTTGTCCGGTGGGAACACGACGAAAAAAGTGTTCTAGGAACGTTTTAGTTCTAAGAACTGCAAAAGTCCCTACGGTGGGAAAACACCTAATGAGACACCATGGCCAGTGGGAAGGAACAGAAATATTTGGACTTACCAGCTCTGATGTAGAACCAGTTCTCATCACTGGGGGCCAGCTCCTTGTGCTTACCCAGCTTGACGAGGTCCACCCAGTCAGGTACCTTCAGCTTTCCTGACCTGGGGACAGGCGAAAAGTGTATAGCATTATGTTTCTGTGCTATAACTCTTTGTTTGTTAGCACTGCATACAATTAAACATATTCTGGTAAATTAAGGTAAACAAGTAAGTTCGGTGAAAACTACAATTATGATATGACCACTTGTGGGTGCATTATCTTTCAGAAATGCCAAGAATAAGATGTGTGTGGAAAACAGAATACTAACTTTTTCAGGAAAGCCGACAGGGCACGGACAAACTCCTGCTGGTTGACGTCTTTCACTGTGACACCTGGCATCTAAATAAGATAGAAAAGACATTAACGTTGCATTAATCAACTACGGACATACACAGGAATATATTGCCAGTTAGTTACTCATAAACACAAATCTTTATGCTGTTCACTGTACGTTAGAAATAACGTCATCTTTATGCCCAACGTGATCATTAACGTAATATTTGATGCAGATCACTCTATTGATCTGCAAGTTAAGACTGTTTTTCAGGCATGCTTCTTTCAGCTTAATTTCCCCCTCATTGGCTATGGTAATGCACTTATGATGATGATGATGCAGCCAGAGCTCCCTTCACTGACTAAGGCCACGTTCAGACAGCCTGCATCGGCCGTCCTACAAAAACACAGGTCTTTTCATTCATTTTGAATGGGGTAGTGCATGTACAACGGACCTGTGGCGAAATGTTAAGACAGACGCACACAACCCCATAGTGCACTACGGTGGCCAACCATGTAACCAGACTTGTCATGTTTTGAGCTATTGTTTGAGAATCCCATACAGCAAACATCACAGACTTTATCGCTGCATCGAGAAAGTTTTAAAATGAGGGTAAAAAAAACACAAGCACTGAACTGCCAGGGAGATTGTGGAATAGCTGAATGTTTCCTTTAACAACAAAGCACTCCCTATGTCTCGCTCCTCTCTTTTTTTTCTCACTCTCCTGTGAAATAAAGCTGCCTTCAAGTGCGGTCGGAAACACTGAGGTCTATAAACGATCTGAAGGAAAACAGTAATTGTAATATAAAAGTCTAGTTGTGCTACATTTAGGGGTTAAAGAACAACCGGTTTAACAGGCACCAAGCTTAGACTGGCTGCCCATCATGTTCCATATTGATTTTAAAATCGTAACCTTAACCCTGCTTCAAATTATATGGATTTATTTTTTTGTTAAGGAAATTGTTTATGAATATTTAATGTTGGGTATCTCATCGCGCCTGGGTCCTTGTACGTTTACCTGTCTCTTATCTTTATTTTATCCTCAGGTTTTAAGATCCGGTTTTATGGTTTTTCATTGTTGTTTGTTTATCCGTTTATGTAAAGCACTTTGTAATCTTGTTAAGAAAAGTGCTACAGAAAGAAAGCTGTATTATTAGATGTAGCTATAATTTAACATTAATAGAACACGCGAGATGCTTAACGACATCGTTTCTTCTGGGTTATCAAATCCGACTGATGTGAGGACATGACAGCCCCGCTCTCTTAACGTACTGATGTAGCTAGCTAGCTAATAACTAAAACCGAAATGCCAATTTAACAACCCAAGCACCAAGCCAACAATTTAGGTCTGATACATTAGCTACATGTGTGAGGGATCTTGGTCACACGCGTTCAACCAGCATTGGCTTCCCCTTACAGCAGGGATGTAGCTAGCTAACGTTAAGCGCTGACTGACTAACGTTAGCTAACGTTAGCTGAGCTGTCTCAGAACAAGCACCATTTAGTCGAAAACCTTAGCCATTTACAAAGACAATTCACTGAGATCTATATACCCTTCAAGTGATATATATGTTGGCAATATGCATATTGACTTTACATTTTTACAAGAAATGCAAAACTAGATTGGGACTGCTAACGTTAGCCACTAGCTAGCGGGCCTCAACGAGGTAGCATGGGGGCAGCCATCACAAACCGGACCTATTCTATGAGCGCAACATTCAAGAACAATTCTTATAAGTAACAAACAAACAAGTCTAGTATCCTCACGTAAAGCTCAACCAATGTATTACTCTGTACGGTATATCCCACCTTTCGTGGGTAAATGCTATAAATTTGAAGCAAATTAGTTTCACATAACCGAGGGAGAAATCTAGCGCTTTACCTTGCTTGTGGACAGCGAAGGGAAGAGGGTGGAACGGGGTTTCCAACTGATGTTAAAACGGGCAAATCTCGTTCCATTACGCGAGACCGGAGCGTTGTTTTTTCCATCGATGCAGCTCATCACATCTATCTACCTAGGCTTTATCTATGACATCATCTACCGGCTACATTATAATTGTTACAAGGTAAACTTCGAGAAGCACAGAATAGATTTGTTGATCTCCCATATTCGCTGAAATACAGCTTTTACTGTTTACCGTGAACAGTTAGATCTAGAATTGTAATTGCTCATACAAAAACGACAGAGGCAGAGTTCATTTTGAGATTCTAATTCTAGTGCCACAAAAAACTGAGGGTATACAGAAAAGATAGACTATATTATGTAATAGCCTATAGTGTTTACTTATTATGATTCTACTTGTGTACTCTCTATTCCCTCTGCCCTACTCATTCTCACTTTCAATTAACCAACAAACATACTATCTTCAAAATTGCAGCAGGCAAAAGTGACTTAGTTCATCTTTGTTTTTTATTTATATTGTGGATATGTTTTTTCGTGAAATGCGGCTTAATTGGGCTCAGTGTGCACTTGCCTAGAGCCTGGCCCTTTTGGCATACAGTGGGAGAATTATTTGTATAAACATATTATGCGCTTGTGTGAATTTCTGGAAATATAAGCACATTTTCCAGGCCATAACTGTCCTACAGTTCAATGAAGCTGCATTTTCTTTTCTTCTTCTTCTTCTTCTTCTATTTTGGAGTAAAGAGCTACCTTTTAATTTTCTTTTTTCCTCTCTCCAATTAAGAAAAAATTGGAGAAATCAAGGAAGATCTGAGTAACAAGGTTTTGATAAGAGCGATGGATGCACCTTATTTCTGCGTATGTGTGTACATGCCCATATATGTGTGTGCTTTATTTACATATTTCCCTAGCTGGTGGAGGTGGTGTTGCCCTTTGCACATCTCAGATGTAAAGGGCAACATGCTCCAACATTGACACAGTTGATATGTTTGCAGAGACCGGAGAGAGAGATAAAAGGCAGGTGGATAAGCAGAGGTTTATGAATCAGGTTTATACCTTGTCAGTGGGGGTAGACGGCTTAAAGTGAGAGAGTGAGAGATAGAGATCCTGGAGGGAAATAAAAAGGCAGCCAAGTCATATGATAGATTACAGAGCTTTGTATAAACTACCTGTGTCATCGCAGGGCTTCACAACAGGTAACTGTACCTTTTTTCCTAATTTACTGCGTTGATATTATAGCAACATCCTAACTTTTAAACGCTCTAAAAAACTCTGACCATTGGCCCTACAGCTTGAATGTTGTTTCAAAGAGCTTTATTCATTTATTAAGGCAACTTAATTACACTGGGAGTGACCAGCCACCAATTTGAATTGAAAACTCACACAAGGTGGATTAAACTCCATGAATTTCTTCAGTAAATCAATTTGGCCAAGGCCCTTCAAGACGTGAGACAGGAGACAACTGTGTAAAGCGATTATGAAATGGTGTAAAGAGGTGATTTCAGCCAGTTACGATTATTATAAAAAAGTGACGACTAACGCAGAATGTTCTGAAAAGGTCAAACTAATTGGACAGGTGTTATATTGCTCTGGCAAAACAGCTCTTTCCATATTCATCCACTCCGCTTTATGTGAGAGCATTGTTTGAAAATGCAATAAAATTAGCTGCCAATCATTTTTGAATGCTTTTGCTGGAAATACTCACCCGGGAGTGTGTGTGCTTGTGTGATTGAGTGTAAGTGTTTATGTATTTATGCATAAATGTCTAGGCTTGTTTGTGTTTCAGGGGGTGTGAGTGTGCGAATGGTGGGCCATGGGAGATGAGAGGCAAAACAGAGAACAGCAAAACAGGAAAGAAAAGAGAGAGTGTTAACAGTATGTTGGTGCTCGTTGCTCTATGTTTGCATGGTGCTCACATCCTCCGTGGAGAAGTTCTGTCAAGTCTGGTCTGGCCTGACCTTTTCACTCTCTAGGCACATTTACAGCTCTCCTATACCTCAAAATATCTACTCTCCCCCTGCCCGTCTCTCTGCCAATAGTGTAAACTTTCACATCTTCATCACATTCACATCACATTCTCTATCCTTCCGCATCTGTGATCTACACCCCTATACCTAACCACAACATTTCCTCTACCCTTTGTCACTCAGTTCTCATTTGTATTCGTTCTATTCTTTGCAACAATAGAAATGCAAGTTAACGCTGCAGGGTCTTTGCTGACCCATGTTGACATGTAGGGCAGGAGTGGCAACTAGAGTGGGAGTGAATGAGACTGTATTTGCATAAGCATACATTTTTCTTTCATTTTTGCTCTTTCACGTCATTATCAGTAATTACTTTTTAAACTGTACTCTTTGCCTTTATCTGTCTCTGTCTTTTTGAATCTCCCCCAGACATGGAGTTTTTGTGGCTGTACGCCCTGTGCCAGTGCATTCTATCTGTATCTTTAATTGTGGTGAGTGTGAGGATGTGCATGGCGGTCAGTGGCAGCAGTACAGTGGCTGATGTCCAGGAGGGAACCCAGGGGGCCAGGCCCCAACCCGGGAGTGTCTCATGCTGTCTTCGGCTGTGCCTGGGCTGGGTGGGTGCTGTAGGGGGTGCAGTCGAGGTCCCTGTGAGAGTGTTACTCAACCTGCGAACCCCACAGTGCCTGTACACATGCATAACCTTGGTGTGTTGCCCCCTGCTGGCCAGGCAGTTTACCATGTTCCTGGTAATGATGCTTACACTGGACACCCACCTGCAGCATCACCTGGCAGACAGGTGAGTTGAGAAGTCAGTTTAAGCAGTTTATTTTTGCAGGGACTGCGCACAATTAAATGTAGATGCACCAGAGTTAGCTAGCAGCTAGTTCAGATCTAATTTAACATAAATACCAATAGGATACATTGCATGAAATGCATATATTTGCATATAAATATAGATATTTTTCTCAGAAACATAATAATAAAGCATCACATACTACATTATTTAGTACTTTATTGTATGTGGTGGAACAAGTCAACACTTTCAAGCATGCTTTCAGCAGGAAAGGAAGCAAATTAATAGAAGAGTAAAAGAAAGAGCAGCGAACATGTCAAGATGTGCCATTGTATGGCATACTGTTACATCAAAATAGGCTGTTTTATCAGTGCTCATAAGGCTGCTTTTTATTACACACTGCTTATACCGCCATTTGAGAGACAGGAGTGAATACCTATCAATAGGCTCCAAGGCTCTGAGGTTCTTCGATGTTTGATTGACAGTGACCTACAAATCCAGTCTTTCAGTGGAAGAGAGACAGTATTATGTATTTTTTTGATGGTTTTCAATTGCTTCTCACCTTTTTGTATACATAATTCAGAAGCAGGTCTCTTCCAATAGTCAGAAAATAATTTAAAAATGAAAATGCCCTTTGTTAAGGTCATTTTGTATTTTGGTGTTATTGAGAGATAAATGTTGAGGCAGTGTAGGGCTGTAGGAACTGATCATGTTCATTTCTTTCTTCAGTTTAACCCTTGTGTTGTCTTCCCGTCGACCTGCAACTTTTTGTTTTTTTGGGTCAAACTTTAAAACTAAAATTGGTCGACACTTTTTCTCACTTTTCCCGACGTTTCTGTCATGTTTTTCCAAGTTTTTTGTCACTTTTCCTGAGGTTTTTGTTGGGGGTTTTTACGCTTTTTTGACGTTTTTTTGTTCTTTTTTTCCCCACTTTTTAAATCTTTTTTTTTAGACATTTTGTCCATTTTGTCAATGTTCTTGTATAATTTTTTTCTTCAAAATGCTATAAAATTTAATGAAACAACCCAAATTCAATGAAAGTAGTGAACTGATCATTTATTTTACTGAACCATCCACGTTAACTTTTTTTTTTTTTGAAAATGTGGTTGAAAGAAACCCAAATTTTCTGATAAAGAAACTTTTTGAAAATGGGTCAAATTTGACCCGAGGACAACAGGAGGGTTAAGGGCATTTGAGTGCAGTTTTATAGACGTTATTCAAACATGTCCACCTCCACATGTTTGTGAATGCCAGATACTCCTCAGTGATGACCCGTCAACGAGCTCTCTGTGTGGTTCTGCTGTGCTGGGTGGGCTCGGTTCTGTCCTCCTTCGCCCAGTTCATCGGCTCGGACATCCTCGACACCTGGAGAAGAAGCAGGACTGGTTCGGCCACAGCTGGCCTCGGGCTGGACGGCAACTGGACCACCTCTTTACCCCATCTTACCCCTTCCCCGCCGCCTAAGTACCACCATGATCGCAAGGTCATCGGAAAGTACCTTCCTTACGGAGGCTTCCTGTCAAAGTTTTATGTGGAAGACATGCACAACTTCACCTACGCTGAGATTCACAGCAGCCACTGGGGAGTGTGTGCCCCCGACATCATTTTCAGTCCCCAGTTCCTGGTCTATGTCCATGGGATGACAGTGTTCATGCTCCCCTTGCTTTGCCTGCTGGCCATTTACCTTGACCTGCTATGCATCAGGCCCAGGAAGACTCCTTTCAGTCATGCAGACCCCACTAAACATGACTCCCGCAGGGTCCGTTCCCTGGCTCTGTCCCTCTCCCTTTTAGTTCTGCTGTGCCTGCCGCTCCACATTATCCATGCCCTCTTGCTTTTCACCCCCAGTACCAATCTTCCTGCCTGGATTCATGCAGTTGCCATGTTACTCTTCCAGCTGTACAGCCTTGTGCCCCAGATCCTCTTCACTCCTCCTCAGAAGCAGGTGGTGGAAGAACGGGCATGCTCTCCTCTTTCTGTTGCCCACTTTCCACCTCCAGTAGCCCCATCCAGAGGAAAATCTGTCCGTTTGGCCCTGTGTGAGGCAGTTCAGGCAGCTCCATGGTCTACAGCCAAACACTCTCTTAAAGCCAAAGTGTGCCCAGAGGTCTGAATTCCTGAGAAAATTGAAGCTCTATAGGCTGTTGTTTTCTACGTAAACATTTCTCATCATCTTCAAGCCGTTAAATTAAAACAATGTTCCTTCCATGTTTTGTGTGTCTGAGAAAAAAGTTAGTGTTTGCAATAAACAGCTTGTGGGCTAAAGAAGAATAAATACAGCATATTCCTGTTTGTTGTTGGCCTGTTAACTAATCAGCAACCTTATGCACAGACGCTATGAATAACTTGCAAATCAAAAGGCCAGTTAATTATCAGGTCCCACACCAAATGTCAGTGAGAAAATTAAGTCTCCAGATGATGACAACTATCCTGATCACAGATGTCTGTTTTCTTTGACTGCTCTTCCTATGGGCCTTGTTCTAAGCCCATTCTAAGTCTCTGCTAAGCCAACCATCAGTAATGTAGATAATATGAGTGACAGTGTGATCAAACATTCAGAAATAACATATGGTCCAGAGAGGATGCAGCTTCGTAGTAAATGCATCATTCCCCTGGTTATGACATAACATTCATGGATGTTTTGATTAAACTTGTAAATACAATGTGATGCTATCATGTAATAAAAAGGGCCTTGCTCATTCTAATTGAATTATTCATCTTGAACTGCGGTGGTGTAAAAAATGAGAAATCTGTCTCTTGCTGCATGGAACATTGACATGACATTCAACACTCTCTCACTTTTCTTTTTCCTGTTTGTCATGGTTGTAGAGCAGCTCTTTCTCTCCCTTCCTTCTTCTCTTTACTCTCTTGGCCTCTCTGGGTTTGGATGGATTATTTTCCAGCTCGTTCCACAGATCTTGTGTCTCTTTTTCATTTATCTTCATGCTCGTTATGTCTTTCCCTGTTTTCCATTTATGTACTAAATAAGAAAACACGTCTTCCATCACTGCAAAGAAAATCCCTGAGAGGAACATATTATTGACATTGAAATCTGTTAAATGGGGGGAGATTTTCATTTTTTTTGCCCATTCAATTGTTCTGTCTGCCTGAAAGCTCTCAGCTTCCTGATTACGCTCGGTCTCGACACACTCAGGCACCTCAATCAATGCCATTCTGCCACTCTGTCAACACCTTCTTGACTTGCTCGGGTCACTATGTCCAGTGAACATAAGCTGCGTTCACTATCCAGAGTCTCCAGGGTTGGTTTTACAGATGGATAAAACTGTGTCTAATCCACCATGTAGCCACCAGAAATATAAAGCGTTTGTGTTTGGAAGGACTGTGATATCTACAGCAACTCGTAGAAATGAAATATGACAGTCATAAATGGGCCATAAACGGGAAATTATCTGATGTGAACCCTTTCCAGGACGTTAATCGGTGAAACTCGCAACAGGGAGCAAGCAAGTTATTCATAGACTCCTTGCTGTCATTACTGAGCCGATAATGCTACATTCACTGCATGTCATAAACCGGGGGAGGAATACAACCAACTGTTATCTGGCCCAATCTCATTTTTTGCTTATTGTCTATTGATTCGATAATCACCCTCTATGATCACAGTGGTGGTCTGATTATCATTACGTTTAGCAGCTAAGTTCATTGTTATAGTTAGATAATGGCCAGTTTCCCAGGATGCACCAGAACAGCATTAGCTCCTATACCCAGCAATAAGTGCTTTGAATTTGACTGTGACTGAAATATTTCTTTATAGAAAACATACAAAACAGTGCTTGAACTAGAAAGTTTACTTTTCTGTCGTTTTTTTTTTTTTTTTTTACTGTGAGCAGAAGCAGAAATAACAGTATCAAACAGCCGACAAACACAACCAGACTGAGTGCTGTGAATCTCACAGGAAAACAACAGATGAAACCTGTGTTTGAAGGACATACGCTGCTGTTTTGAAGACAAATAAAGGGACACTATTCTCAGTTTTATTACTCATTGACCACAGCGGTTCTGATAGCAGGAGCTAGATATGCTACCTTTGCGTCATCATAAACTGAAGATATGTTTGGTGTCAACTTGTGTAGGCCTACGTGTGTGAATTGTTTGTTGGCCCGGAGTGTCAACTCATGCTGGTAGTGCCTGGCAAGTCCATTACTTTGATTGCCATTTGACAATCTGTCTTTATGACAGGCGACCGTGGAGCCGATGGAAGAGAAACACATCGATCTATTACCCTGCGACCTCCGGCGGCTTTCAAATCTAGCCCTGCGCACAGATGGACATGTTGAGTGCTTCTCGACAGAATCGGGTATTGATTGTGTGGAAGTTAATGGCAGAGTCATATTTTTCTGTGTGTATCTGACTCAACTCTCCTGTCACCCTTTCGTCCCCGCTATCTGTTCATATGATTCATTAGCGGCAATGACATCCTCCTGTTTTGTTTATTCTATTTATTCCGAATGAAGTGCCAGTTACAACCCGTTCCATCTCCTTCATCTTTATCTTTCCACCTATAACTCCAGTATTCCCCATAGATCTAATCATATGCTCCATCTCCTGTTCTCTTTTCACAGAAATTTAAAAACAGCACCTAATTACACAGTAAACACACACACACACACACACACACACACACACACACACACACACACACACACACACACACACACACACACACACACACACACACACACACACACACACACACACACACACACACACACACACACACACACACACACACACCAGTCTGATCCCAAAGGGTATTTTTGAATTCTTTTTTATTTTGTCGTGCTTTGTATCTTTCCCCTATAAAGAAATAGTTAGCTATATATCAACAATGACACATGGACTCTAAAATAAACAAGAGTGAAAGACAGGAGAAGAGACGACTAGGCACACGAGACGAAGAGAGAGACTGGCTGGGAAAGAGAGGAAAGGTAAGAGTGAAAACAGACAGCAATTTCTCTACAGTAGAACTAAAAACAAACCATGGGAAGTGTACATTTCTTTAACATTTACAATTATAATAATAGCAACGGCAATAATAATAACATTAACAACAATCATAATTGTTCAAACAATAATAATAATTCATAAAAAATCCATAAGACCTCTGGTTTCTCATAAAGACAAATGATTTTTTTTATTATTTTCTTTATTTTCTTTAAAGATCACTGGACAGTGGTTTGTTCGGCTTTGCACCTCTATAGGCTAATATTCTGTGTTAGTATAGTTGCTTCATAATGCGTTTCAATAGTAAACATTTTTTTATTTCTTAAAAGTTTCATTTAATTTATGTTGCTGTACTTTTTTTTATACAAATAAGGAATTCAGAGATATGTATACTTGTTCTGTCAACATGTTTACTGTATGTATGAATGTGTGCATGTGTGGTAGCATTCAGAAAAAAATATCCATCCGTTGTATTTTCTGATTCATTCAATCCCCTTGCCCTTCTTATTAAGACTTTCAAGACTGAAACATTGTTATCCTCTTAATGGTATCCTAAAATAATTAAGCTTTTCCTTAATGCCTTAGCAAGTCATATTCCTTTCTTCTTCGCAGCCCAACACTAATCCTTTCATTATTAGGAGCCAACAAAGGAGAAACGATAGAGGGGGACAGACAGAGAGAAAGAGAGATATAAGGGAGAGGGTAGTAACAGGTGAGCAGAGAGAAAGGAGGTGATGGAGAGTCAATTAGATGGAAAGAGAATAACCTTTTCCTCACTGTTGCAGTGAGAGGGAAAAAGAAATCACTAAAAGATTACTCCTTTTCACAAATTATTGACAGGTCACCCAATAAGGATAGCAAAACAGGATGGCTAGCTTGTCCATAAAGCCTGGATACTTCCCAGGACTCTGGGCTGAGCACTCCATTGCTGTAGGAACTATAAGTTGCGCTCTGTAGGAAAGATGCTTGGGCAATTAAAAAAAGAGAAAAAAGAAAAATCTATTTTCTAGCATCTAGCGCTCAATAGCTCTTGGTAACCCCCCCCCCCCCCCCCCCCCCCCCCCCCTTACACACTGCTCCCACTGTCTCCATCAGTTAAAGATTGGGCTTTGTGAAATAGCTGATTTTCTCCAGGCATGGAATTACAGCAGTCATCTTCCTCTAATTCCCCTTCCACTTTGGCGATTGCAAGGGCAGAGTGCCTGTATTCTTTGTGCTCCCTGCTTCTCTCTCGATCAAAATAATTATGTCATCATTTTGTTATTGTCTGCATTCACCTAACCCTCTCCCCCACTCTCTCCATTTTTCCCAGTTTATCAGACTTACAGTATATGGCGCAATTGTTAATGGCTGGTGGGTCTATAGGCTCTCTTTTTCTCAGTCTGTCTATGGGTATGTGTGTATGCATGGAGGATATGGAGTGGAATGTAACAGGATGGATTGGCTGTGTGCAGTATCTGTATACAGTCGTTTTTAGAAGGCTGCCTGTTATGGCGCTTTGTATAGAAGTGTGTATTTGTGTGTGTGTGTGTGTGTGTGTGTGTGTATATATACTGTTTATAAGGTTGGAGACAGGTAGAGAAAGGGATGGGGGGATGAGGTCAGAGGAGAAGGGGATAGAGAAGGAGAGGGGCTACAGTAGGTACTCTTTCTTGCCCTGGCTGGCGTCGTTCCCATTGAGGAAAGCCTCCTGCACCTCACCATGTTCATCCAACCCACTGGCCTCATGGGTAAGATAGGAACCTGAATGAAAAGAGACAGAGAGAGCAAGAGGGAGATTGGAGGGGGAAGGTTAGGTGGCAAAGCGTCATGATCATTGCAGCGCCATGCAGCATTATCAAAAACAACCAGCGCTAATATTATTGAGTTCCATACCTGTGACTGATTAATTCATTAGTTAAGTGATTGTTAGGTCAATACCAAGCAAGAATTGGCTCTCTTGTACGGTACGAGCCTACCGGCAGAAATTAAAAGTAGGGGATGAATGTGTGAATAGAATAGGCAGAAGAGGAGGGGCAGGTGGGGAAGACAATAGAGAACAGAAGACAGGAAGGGAGGAGAAATTGGCAGAAAAGGGTGGAGGGAAGGTTAGGTGCAAGAGAACAATGCCACGTTTGCGTCACTCACAAAACCCATCAAACACATTTTAACATCCCTCAGGTCCATATGATTAATGATTTGGTGCAGTACAGGTTACACAGAGAGCAAGAACTACTCAAGTCATCTTCCTGCTCGAGTCTCCCTTTCACCCCATGGTGAGTGACACTCTAATTCTCCGTACCACAGAGGTTGACTGGCATGCTGACAGTCATGGCGGCCCAGAGACAAAGCCCTAATGGCCCTGTCTCAACATGGTTTGGTTATAATGGTCCTGTCTTGGTTCTGATTGGTGGTCAAGTCATACTGAATGTTGACTGACGGCTTGTCCAACCATAGGGTAAGTAAGAGCGGGTTGCTGCCTGCTGCACTGTTCTCTGATTATTTCTTGGCAGCTGTGGTGCACAGTCGAAGGCTGCCAACACGGGGGCACTTAAAAAGATAGGGAGCGCAGGAGGCTGCTTTTAATAGATGAGCCTTGATACACTAACATATAGTCATAAAACATAGGGACCACACCTACATTTCCCACCCCACCCTATCTCTACCACTATCCTGGCCAAGGTCTTCCATCATGGACAGTGTCTGCCTGGAGAGGAGCATCCCATCCTGTCTGCTTTGCACTGACAATTTTACACCTCCGTTTAAAAGATTATTTTCTAAGAATATGGGTGTAACTGGCCTGCAATGATTTTTTTCACAGCTTGTTATGCCATAAAATAGGCAAGATGAGAAAACGTGCCTGTAAAAACTGTGATAAAATACTATTGCTAAATCGTGTCCCCTGCTTGGGAAAGAAACTTTTGTGTTTCTTGGTGTGTGTGTGTATGTGTATGTGTGTGTGTGTGTGTGTGTGTGTGTGTGTGTGTGTGTGTGTGTGTGTGTGTGTGTGTGTGTGTGTGTGTGTGTGAGAGAGAGAGTGTTACCTTTCTGTCGAACAGAGCACCAGATGGTGACGATGAGGACACAGATGACGGTGAAAACCAGCAGTGCCAGAACACCACCTATCACTGCATATGGTGCTGCACTGTGAGTCTCTACCACTGCACCGGGATCTGAGAAAGAACAAAAGAGACAAACACTGTAGTGTGTGTGGGTGGCGTGTGTGGGGGCATATAAAGGGAAATATGGAGATAAAAGGACAGTGAAGTGCAGGCAAAGAAATGGCGGCAAAAAAGAGAAATGGATCAAAAATGAAAGCAGGAGAGATGTTGTCGGGAAAAAAAAGATATAAAAGTGAAAGAAAGAAAGCACTTTAAAACAGCAGCGTGGGAGAGGGTACAGGGAGCGAGACAGGAGAAAACAGAAGTCAATATCTTTCACCCAACTTATTATCACCTTTCATCACACCCACCGCACAGAACGCCAGACAAGTCAGAATGGGTGAGAAAAAGGTGGAGAAAAGAGGAGAGTGAATAAAAAAAATAAGTATGCCAGCCTCTAAAAAACCCACTCCAGCCAAGTACCTGTCAAGCCCACAATGCATTTTGAATGAGGGAAACTTTGAGTGTGTTTACAACCCGAGTTGTGCAGCCCTGGAAAATTAAATCAAACACTTCACCACAAGATGAGTGAAGAGAGATAAAAAGATAAATGAAATAGGCAAGCTGCTTTAAAGTAAAAGACAAATACAAAAGAAATAGAGGAAAAATGAAAGGAAGTGTAGGTTTGTGTTGAAATGATTAGTCAATTAAGCAATTAGTCAGCTGACAGAACAATTTAGTTGGCAATTTTAATAATTGATTAATTGTCATTTATCAAGCACTGTTTTTTTCTTCATCAGTGAAATGGTCACGTTATTTTTAATCTATTGATTCGTGTACATGGACACGTTTATGTAGTTTTTTTTCCCGTGGTGGTCAGCACGTAATGCGAAGCATCTATACGGAGGTTGGGTAGAAGTTAGGAAAAAAAGAATGGGGAAAGGACACGTCACACACCGGGACACGATCCACGGTCTCTGGGGGACGCGGGACAACAACTAGACGGTTGGGTTTAGCAAAAGAACATTACATGTCATTTAGCTTTTATCCAAAGTGGGGGTTAAGCGTCTTGCTCAGGAACACATTGGTTGACATATCTCTAGTGGGAATCGAAGGCGGATCTCCCACACCAAAGGCATGTGTAATATCCACTGCGCCATCACCACCACCTACACAGAAGAACAGGGAAATGAAACGTCACACGCGGGACACAATCCGCAGTCTCCGGGGTGAAAGTCCTATGTTGTTTGACCCATCGACCACCCCAACCAACCTCCCTGTGCGGATTTTCGGCATTTCATACTACTCGCTACCGTAGTCTTGTTGTGATCACATGATATTTCCTATCGAAAAACATTAGTTTAAAAAACGTGCTGACCACCACGAAAAAAACGAGATAAATGTGTCCGTGTACACGAATCAATAGATTAAATAACGTGACCATTTCACGAACTGCCGTGAGACTGGGTTGAATAAGAAGGCCTCGCCTGCAAGCTCTAGAACATTGTGATGATCATCTTTTCAGTATTTTCTGACATTTTGTTGATTAAACAATTAATCAATTAGTTGAAAAAATAATCAGATTAACTATTAGTCCCAGCCCCATTTAGATCATAAAGCAAACGTAAGACCAGGCACATGTCTGTGCACAATTTCACCAGTAAATACTTTCTGACAACAATAAAAGAAGGTGATTGATAAGAGTGCAGGGATGTAGAGACAGGGCAAAAGAAACACACCTTTTTTTATTCTCTTATATTGCTGGTTTTGTATTGTTTATTATTACTA
This sequence comes from Gymnocephalus cernua, assembly GCA_023631565.1. Lineage (NCBI taxonomy): Eukaryota > Metazoa > Chordata > Actinopteri > Perciformes > Percidae > Gymnocephalus > Gymnocephalus cernua. The sequence continues at coordinate 32,608,730 of CM042429.1, forward strand.
AGGTTGGGTATCATTTGGGTTTTTTCCGATACCGGTGCTAAAACGACACTTTTAAAATGGTGCCTAAACGGTGCCTGAACCAAAATATATATATTTATTTTTGTTTGTGACATTAAAGAACGGCTTGTTAATTGCTAAGGACATATGGTCAAAATTAAATGATTGATTAATAATATAATAACAATAACTTATAACAATGACTTATTTCACCAGTAAATTTCTGGTAAATGACAAAAACAAGCACCAGATGGGAAAAGGGTATTTTACAATAACTTGAAAATGCACCACAAGGCTGGCGAGTTTCAAGTAAACACACTGTCTGTGTTGTTTTTCCGACAACGGCAGCTGCAGACTGTTACGTCCCGGTGTTGGAATCCTCTACAGGGAAATACAGTCACACTTTACACCGCTTAACATAAGCTGTTTTAACCATTGTGTTTAATCCAGCTACTAGCTAACGGTAATGTAGTGTCCCGTGCAGCGTTGCTTCTGAAAAAAGTCAGGCACCGAAATTTTCATTCTTATTCGGTCTCGTTACTACCGTTTACGTCGGATCCGGTGCCCTATTGGCACCACGTTTCGGTACCCAACCCTAATTATTACTGCTTTAATGCTGGTTAATTGTTTTGTTGCTGTTATTTCTGTGTTCCTTTAACTGTAAAGTACACTGAGACCATGTTTAATGGTGATTTCACACTTTAAATAAGATTTTACTGATTGCTTTGAAAAAATGGTTTGTAAAGTATGAATTCAGGTAATCTGTGCTGCAAAAAAACACAGCTCTTTGAGTTTGGATTTAAATACTGAGACAGTGTCTGAGTCGCTGACAATAACAAAAGATTATTATTTTATTGATGGGGTTGAGTGTAGTGTAAGAGCTGGTAAGGCCAACAGGAGGCAAGTACACAGAGTTATTGATGCATCTCTTGGACCTTGACAGAGCAGAATTAAAACATGAATCATTAATACAGTGCTAACACACAGAGTTTAGGGAAGAAAGAGAAAGGGAAAGAAGAGGTGAAGGAAAGGAAGAGGTGGAAGAGGAGCAGGGATTGACAGCTGAAGAAAATGGGTGTGTTCTTGTGCAGGCATTTCTTGGACAGTATCTCATTGAGCATTGTGACAAAGTGCATCACATCCCTGCTTATGTGTATGATCAAGTATTGATGTGTGTGTGTATGATAAAATAAAGATCGGTGGCAGGCACACGGGACATGTTTGATCAGACTGTGAAAAGGACAGGGGATGAAAAAGCAAGGGCTCAAGCGCTATACCTTTACCTCACTGCACCCTGTTTTTAATCCACCGCAGCCCAAAGCTCCACATGAAATGAATGACAGTATTAAAAAGTGTGTCGTTTCTCCAAGGAGCCCATCAGATGACGCATCAACATCGTTTAAACGCTCTTCGACTGTTCAAGCCGCTGCTTTTTCTATGACTCTTTATGTCATCTCCGCACATGCCCAGCAGGTGAACAACCTCTACCTGCCCCAGACGGCGGCAGCGGCAACAGAAGAACAAGAGAGATGCTCCTGCTCCCTTCGCTTCATCTCTCCTTTTAAGTAACAGAGAGGAGACAGAGAGCAGCTGAATGTATGGAAAGAAAGGAGAAGAAGAGATGCCATTGAGCATGTGTTTGTGTGAGTGTGACATAAATACATTCTGTAAATAAAAAGAGAAGGAAACTGTAGTGTGTAGTTTTGCACGCACGCACGCACACACACACACACACACTTAAGGTAGCAGAGTAGTGCCAAGCAGCCTCCTTCTCCTGCTGTGTAACATCATCATCAGGGACACCTTGATCCCCAATCTTTCTTTCTTTCTCTCACTCTGTCTCTCTCTCTGTATATGTGTGTTTGTGAATGTGTGTGTGTGTGTGTGTGTGTATATGCAGATAAATATGTTTGTGTAGCATCTCCCTGGCCCTCCAGAGGCCAGTGTCAGTCGTTGCCAGTTTCTGAAACTCTTAATGCAGTTTCATTAACAGTACCTACCAAGCACCAAGAGACCCACCCTAGGCCGACCACACACACACACACAACACACACACACACACACACACACACACACACACACACACACACACACACACACACACACACACACACACACACATGCTGACTGAGCAATGTGTGTGTGGAGAGCATCAAACAGCCAGTGATAAGAGGGAGAGAGTGGGTGGTTGCGCACAGCCACGCGATTGCAGATGCAGGGCAAAGGAAGGTTGCAGCAGAAAAACTGTGTGTATGTTCTTGGTGAGGGAGTAAGTGAGTGTGTGTGTGTGTGTGTGTGTGTGTGTGTGTGTGTGTGTGTGTGTGTGTGTGTGTGTGTGTGTGTGTGTGTGTGTGTGTGTGTGTGTGTGTGTGTAGGACACCTGAGAGTCATCAAATGAGTAGGGGACTGAAATGCCCCAAAGGAGAGAAGGCAAGGATGAGGATAGAGATGGAGGGTAGCAGAGGCAGAATAAAGGGTGTGTATGTTACCTTTCGGGTCCGGAGCGAAGCTGGGTGTTAGGAGGGTTGGGGTGGCGGGATGGGAGGTGATTGGTTGGGTGGTGGGAGTGGGAGGGACCGTGGTAGTGACTGACACATTATCTACAGACAGACAGGGAATGGGATAACACACACATGCAGTGACATTTCAACAAAGATGTTGCAGGGTTTCATAGCAAAGTTACTACAGCCTATAAAACATGACACATGCTTTATTGTTGAATATTAATTGAGTTTCTTGGCTGATGCATCCTGCTAGATAATTATTGGACGGCAGTCTCAAAGACAGCTTGCTTCTTCCAATGAGTTTTGAAAAAGAGAAGATGTAAAACACAAGAACTGGAGGAAAGACTTATTTCAAACATGCTGATCAGCAATTGAGGCCGATGCCATTTCGATACCAGAGACAAATGTTACTAATTATTTTCCCAAATGGAATCGATCTTGACCCCTGAGAAGCGATAAGGACAAGGACAAATGATGTTCTTTGGCAGGCTTCTACAGCAGCTGAGGGGGTTAAAGAAGACATGTACAATAGGGAAGGCATGCTTTAAGGCAGGGGCTGAAGAGAATCATATCTGGCAGACTGACATTCATCTACGACGCAACTGGAATATATAGGAACACATTCTCTATCACTGACACATTTTCTATGGTACAATGGCAGGAGAGACATAGACACTGTCTGTGACAGATGCATTCCCAATGGAGAAGTGCCATGCAGGGAATGTCTCATTCAATGCAAAACAATAGCTTGGATCTTGACACATTTTCCAAATCAATGGCTGAGCCACAATGGTAGGTAGAAAGAGACAAGTTCATATTGCCGTTAAAGACAGAAAATAATGGCTGACAAGAACTAAAAGGTAGATGGAAGAGTGGGTGTTAATGTGTGTGTCTGTGTTTGCATCAGCACTTTAAGAGTGAATAATATGCCACTTCATCAAACAATCTCTATAAAACCGCAACGTCCAAGGTAGTTTCACACACGTAGACACACACACACAGCTTGTATTAAAATACGTGCAGGCTTGTGCACACACATACCCAGACCACATGTCCCTGCACATTTACACATAAATGCATAATTGGCGCACGCACGCACGCACACACACACACACACACACACACACACACACACACACACACACACACACACACACACACACACACACACACACACACACACACCCCTTTCTATTCAGGAGTAATTTATTGGTAAGTATTCCTCTGTCTCTTCTCTCCCTTTCTCCCACTGGCCCTGAGATCATCAATCTCTTTTTGCACTCTTCTTATGTCAGCACTATACCTCCCCGCTCCTGTTTTTTTATTTCAAGCCCAGCCTTGGTCTTCTTTTCTCTGTAAAAAATGTAACATGATGTGTAGTGTATTTTGTGGGAAAGAGATGAGCAGAGTTTTCTGTTAGGTAAAGTAAAAGAGAGAGGGGGAGAATGAAAGCTGGACCAAATAGAGAGAAAGAGAAATTACCCAACAATGATGTAAGTATGTGTGTCTGTTCCTGCTCTCCTGCATGAGTGCATATATGTTGCATGTGTGTGCAGATACAAGTACATATGTGTGTGATTGTCACTTGAGCCTGAGGATTAATGGCTGGGGTTGCTGCACTAATTAACTGGACGCTGATTAATTTCTCTTGACTATCACGACTGACCTAAAAATGGTTCTTTCTCACTATTTCCAACTTCTTGTTATCGTTCTACAGCCATCCCTCTCTTTTTCCTTGTTCTCCTTCAACCAAACTCTCTTTCCCTCATTTGCACCCCCTCGCTCCTTCCCTTTCTTTCATTCTGCTGCCTCTCTGGTTTCACTCCTTGGTTATACTACGTTCCCTCACTGCCTCTCTTCAACTTAATTAAGGAGAATGCCATGCAGCTGTCGTCCTCTTGGCTGATAGCGTCCTTTTTTTCCTACATCATATTGTTATTCATTAACACTATATGGCTGCCAATCAGGCACCCAGCCCATGTTATTTCCAGGGATGGATGTGGCGGCACTTGCGATAATGACGTTTTCTTCTCGTATCTCATTCTCGCATAAGTGCGCCTGAGGATACTGGGCCGCCATTTTGGATGTTATTCTTTCATGTTCGGTGTTCCTGATTATACAGTAAGGGCCCTGCCCAGAGCAGTGATGGCTCCAACTGTCAATCAGTGCACTGAATGCTGGACATTGGTCAGGGGTCCACTGGTAAGGGCCATTTAGGCCAACACTGATTGGCTGAAGACTCATTCGAAATTCACTCAGATGCCAATAAAGGTGCGTTGTCGTGCGTGAAGGAAAACTACAAAATTGGCTCTGCATTATCTCTGTCTGGCTTCCTCTGCCACCAGCCCCCAACATTTTTCCACTTTCATTCTCATTCTAGGTTTTTTTTAAAAGTCTCACTTCATTAAATAGAGGTCTGTTTTTCATTCCAATTATCCTGACGGCTCATTACAACGGCCAAGGAGACACAGACTAATCCCTGGTCACCTAGCTTCCTTTTACATATTTCTATGTACCTATCATTTCATCTTTCTATCACTCCCCTACTGCTTTCCATGAATCTTTCCACACACACACACACACACACACACACACACACACACGTGTGTTACACATATGCAAACTAACAATTCTTACCTCCTCCTCTGTACCTCTCCCTCTCTCTTTCTTTTTCTCTCCATCTCCCACACTCTCTCATGCAATTCAATTCTAATGGGTTTTATTGGCTTGGCAATTCATCTGAGTGCAGCAGCTCAGTTGAATTACATAATGGAGCCCTCCGGGCTTTCACCAGACAATCAGCAACACTCTCCTCCCAGTCACATGCACACACATTCACATGCATCTTCGCGCACGCGCACACACACACACACACACACACACACAAATCCAATTTCTCCTTAACAATGGTGGCATAGAGATGAAACAAACAACAGAGGCCACATCCTTTTCACATTTTGCAGATGCTTGCTGTGTATGTGTGTGTGTGGGTAATGTGTACGAGTGTGCGCACTCAGTGATTCATTCAACAATTCTTTAACATTTATATCATTAGCGACTTTCTGAAAATTGCAGTAAGTTCATTTCATTAACTTGTACACACACATCCATGCACTCTTTCTCTAAATCATAAACACATCAAAGCGCATGCACACACACTCGCACACAGAGTTGCATGTACACACGAGTGTGACCAGTCAAATAAAGCTCAGCTTCAATGCATCACGTCTAAGCCACGGCCCAGGCTCCCCGGAGAGTTTCCCCATATCTCGCTCTCTGTTCTCTTTCGCCAGCATTAAGCCCGTCTCCACTCATAAAGTGACAGCGCCTAAAGCACCTGTGACAAATTGTCAGCCATTTTTGCCTGAGTTTGTTCTCGGTGTACAGACCCTGATGGCAGATAACTCTCGCAGAGGGAAGGTTGGCACGAAATGAGAAGGAGAGCGACGAGAGAGAGCACTGGTAGTTTTTCTGCAACCTGCAATAAGATAGTTTCTTTTCTGCTGACTCATCCTTTACAACACACATCCTCCAGCGCTCCCTCCTTGCCCCCCTTCCTCCCCCAGTGCACCCTGGGATTCCCTCTGGGAAGGCTAGGAGACAACTAAACTGACATTCCGTTTATCTGACAGGCTGTGGTACTGAATATTAACCTGCATTCGACCTCCATCGTCCTTTCTTCTTTCCCTTTTCATCCCTCCATCACTTCCTCCTACTCTCTCTCCCCCTACTTCCTCTCTCCATCTGTCTTCTCTCCATGCCATATTTCTAAGAAACCTAGGCCTTCTTTGAGGAAAAACTGAACTGCAGCTCAACCGAGAATGGAGGGCAAACTGGTGGCAAGGTGAAAAACAGTTGAAAGGGTGTGGGAGGAGTGGAGAGAGGAAGAGGAAGTGGACAGGAAGTGTAAAGGAGGTGAGAACAGCGGGCAAAAAAAAGAGAGGTCGGATGTCGAGGAAAGGAATGGGCAGAGGGAGAGAAAAAGGAGAGGCAAGCAGGAGAGAGAGAAACAGAAGAGAGGAGAAAGAGAGAGAGAGATGGAGAGGTTGAAATAGTTGTGACGGAAATAAAGAATAAGCTCACAGAGAATAAAAAAGTGAGGCACAACAAGAGCAAGAATGATACTTCTTGATCTTTTTTCTATAACAAAGTCTGTAGGAGTGAGTGAAGAGCTTTGTTACAAAATGAGATATTCACTATTTACACCTACAATAACAAGGTGGGTGCGAGGATGAAAAAAAAAGAAAAAGAAGCACTCAATGTTAGAGTGGGTTAGACTGATCTTAACATATTATACAGAGTGGAATCATATACATTTTTAATTTTGACTGATGAACTTTGTATTTAATCATCAGAAAGTAGCACTTTTCATCACCATATTAAATCATCCTTGTTGGTTCATTTGCATTGGCAGTGATGTATATAAAACACACCTTTTTTTTGATTATATAACATTTAAAAAGACACACATATCACTGTAAACAGTATAGCCGGAATGCAAGGACTTAACACCATGTTAGACAGATTATTAGTTGTGGCGTACAGGAAAATCAAGAATGACTTTCAGTCGTCTACAGATTAATATGATGGCTGAATCAACAACTCTGAGCTCTTTGAGATAAGGTTTGAAACAATCTGCCCAGTGGGCGAGTACATATTTTTCGTAAGTACAGCAAACCACCCCTGATACGGAGCTACAGCAGGAGGATTTAAGCAGCTGATTGCTGGAAATCTGTGGTTCAGAGCAGAGGAGTTGAAGCCTGGCTTATGTTGGTTATGTGGATTTCTGGTCTTTTGTAGATTTTGGTCCAAGCAAGATTCCTTACATTAAATGTACCCCCTGTTCTCATAATAAGAGAGGATAATAAAATTTAAAAAAAAAATAGATATATAGAACAAGCGAGATAAATCAAATAAATGATCAGCACGGAGCAACGGCATAAAATAAAAAAGATAAATGATGAAATGTAGGGAAGAAGTGGCTCAAAGAAAAACAAATGAAAAAGGCAGCTAAAAAATGGTGAGGGAGGAAGCTGAGGAGGAGGGAGAAAGACAGAACATTTTTCCACAGCGGTGGCAACGCACATCAAAGCACAACATGTCTAACCTTCTAGAATAGCGAGGGATAGAGAGAGAGCGAGAGGGAGGAAGGGAAGTGGGTGGGGATGTCACCTTTCATCTTGCCACTGTTGCCACCCTTGATGCCTGTGGAAAGCTGCCATTATGTGTGCTGTTTGATGCTAGACATGCTTGTACAAGAGTGTGTTATTGCTGTGTGCGCATGTGAGAGAGAAAGAGAGTGTGACGGATAGATGAGGGGGTGCTTACCAAAAGCAGCATAAAAATGTTACATAAGATATAATGTCTCTATACTCCCTCCATCTGCCCCTCTGTTTCTGATCTCCAATTGAGATGCTTGGGTGCAAGGACAGGAGCAGCCAGCAGGCGGAGAGTAGATCAAAACACGGTAAACCTGCTGAGTGACAGGAGTGTGCATGTAATTAGGCCAAACCACAAACGGATTGGATGTGTAACCCGAAGAAGCCTCTAATGATGAGCTAGCTTTGTGATTTAGCTTTGCTGCTGTCCCATTAAAATCTCACAATGCCAATGCTGTCCCTATTTGACTGCAAGTTTACTCAGTGGTTTTTATGAGTGGCATATGCAACATTAACATGCATCAAAACGTTGTTTTCAAAATGTGCTTCAAACTTGGGGAGAAAGTTGGCCAATTTGTCACATTTTGTGAAAAATAACTTTATCATGACACAAGATCTTCATTTGATGTTGCAAGCTCCACCGTCATCTTCTTTGAGCCACGGTGTGTGCAGTCTATCTGGGTCAACCTTCATTAAGAATTTAGCAACCACCAGTGAATCGAGGTGCAACGTTTGTAAAAATAAATAAATAAATCTGACAACAAAAGCCCCTTACCCGCCTGAATTTTAAATGCAACAGATGCTACACTCTTGCTTTTTGTGCCAAATGTTTCCATGTAAAACACAGAGCTCCAACAGCTTCAGCATTGCATTAGTACTTTGCACTGTCTGTTAACATCTGTTGTCTTTGTCTTCTATGTATCAGCTTGTGAAGTTCATTTAGTTGTCAAAACATCTCAAATCTGTATGTATTGCTCTGGGCCATTTAAGTTACTCTGAACTCCTGGGAGAGAGGATTGGGTCACAGGGGACAAGATAAATTGGTTCTTTACAAGAGAAAGGCTGAATAATGATGTTGGTGACTAGTATCTGAGCCCGGTAGCCTACGTCTTCTTTTGGAATCAATATCTCTGTTGAATCAATTGCACAGGAGGTTTAGCAGAGGTTTCCTGCTGTGTACCATAATCAGGAAAACAAATAAAGCTGAAAGACAGATGAGACAAGCATCAGGATGTAACGGGTCTGTTGCCCAGTGCCAGAGTAGCCAGACTCTTAAGACAGTGGGAAGATAAAAGGATCGATAAACTTTAAAAAGATTTCTCAAAATAAATATCATCAGAACAAGAAACTTCAACAAACAAAAGATCCATTGGACATCACATTTTTCTGAACAGTTAACAATTACCTAAGAAAGAAATGAAAACAATGGAGAAAAAAAGGATCAATGTAGCAAACTTTTCAAGCACTCCTGGAAAATCTTAGAAAACGTATATAAACTTATATAATTAACTGTCAACTATCGTTACTCACCATACACCAGTAGGGTGTAATGATCAGCAGCACGTCCATAGTTGTTCTGGGCCTGGCACAAGTATGTTCCGTTGTGTGATTGGCTGAGACGGGAAATCTGAAAGGTGGGGCCGGAAATCTCTGCCCTCTCGGGTAAGGTGTCATTAATCTTGGACCACTGAATGTTCCTGGGCCTGATGGGAAGGAGACAGAGAGAGGTTTAAAATGTTTAAAGCGCTGCAATGATATGTCGATTAATTGACTTGAATTTAAAAAAAATGATTGTTTAAATAATTAAAGAAAAAGGTCTAACATTTGCTGTTTCCGGCATCTCAAAGGTGAGGATTTAATGCATCCCTCTGTTTTATATGACAGTGAACCGAGTATGTCCCAAAAAACATCATAAGGAAGCACATCTCAGATTTGGAGACAAGGACAAAACACTCACATTTCATTTGTTTATTTGGCTCATATCATGATGTCGTCAGATTTATTGATACTTAAAACAATTGCTAGCTGTGGCCATTCAATTTAGAACTCCAACCTTAAAAAACTTGACCCTGAGTCAAGTTTCCAACGATAAAACTGCAACAGCATAATGTTCAACCTTGACTGTATGCCATTTAAATACAGCTACTTTTGCATGCATTACTTAGTATGTGTTACAGTAATGTGTTTAATGTGGTGAAACGTTTTCTTTTTTTTAGTAACAATAATAATAATAATAATACTTTATTAATCCCGCAAGGGGAAATTACAATGTTTTCACTCTGTTGTTATTATTACACACAGGCCTGAATTACACACATGCTCAGTACCTATACATGCACTAATGGAGAGATGTCAGAGTGAGGGGGCTGCCCATGGAAAGGCACCCCGAGCAGTTGGGGGTTCGGTGGCTTGCTCAAGAGCATCTTGGCAGTGCCCAAGAGGTGAACTGGCACCTCTCCAGCTACCAGTCCACCACAACACTTTGGTCCGTATGGGGACTTGAACCAGCAACCCTCCAGTTTCCAACCCAACTCCCTACTACTCTACTGTAGGCTGAGCTACTGCCAGCCCAAGCAGTGCAATTTTAAAGTTGGTAATTATATTGCAGTTATGTCTCAGTGGAGAGACTGGTCCAGTATGTGTTATCTTGGCATAGGGGTTGGAGCTATGGGAGACCATTAGCTTTCAAAACAAATAGGACTCCTGATAACTCTAGTTAAGTTGTCCTATTCACATGTTTTGTCTCTTTACATGCAGACGTGTTACATTTAGCTGCTAAGGTATTATGAAACCTGCATACACCACAACAACTACATCTCTAACTAACACCACGAGTAGAGTACTAGTCTTAAGCACATTTAGTAAAACCTGAGGTGCTAAAGGGTATTAAAAATGAGGAAGTGAGAGGAGACAAGGGATCGAAGCGCAGGCACCGGGGATGCTATAAAAAGAAAGGTGAAGATAGAGCGTAAAAGGTCCACAGGGAGAAGATGACATGAGAAGAAAGTATAAAAGGAGCTTGGACAAGGAGCCAATGGCAACAGAGGGCTGAATCCTGACAAATTATGAGATGGATGGTCAGAGGGCGGCGATGGTGTGAAAGTCTTGGCAGGATGTAAAGGAGGCCAGATGAGAGAGAAATAGGCTGTCAGATGTGCAGAGAGGAGACGAGTAGAAAGAGGATTGGTACAGGTAGTGGAGAGACAAGAAGAGATGGTGTGCTGAGAGATGAAGGGAAGGAGCAGGCAGACAAAATGAATTGGTCATGAAAGACTGGATGGCATAGCAGACAGGAGGTGCGAGGATTACAGAGACATCTTGGCGAACAACGCTGTGTGTATGTATGTGTGTGTGTGTGTGTGTGTGTGTGTGTGTCTGGCTGGCTGAGTGTCATGGCTCATGCTACCCTGGCCAGATTACAATCCTGACTCATCTGGGTTTTAATCCCTCAGGACGTCTAATTAAACCTCTTTCTTGCTTAGTCACACACACACACACACACACACACACACACACACACACACACACACACACACACACACACACACACACACACACACACACACACACACACACACACTATCAAAATCTCTCTCCTCTCTTTCGAACACGCGCATATTTAACTGTACTCCCACACACATTAATTCCTTCAAACGCTAACACATGAGTAAGCAGGCAATTAAGCAAACGACAAGAGATTGTCTCCATCTCTCCTCCTAATAATAGACAAACAACGAGTGTACCCCTCCACCAAAAGGAAGTGGCATATAATTGGTCATTAATACTTAACTGGTAGTTAACAAGGCCAGAGAGCAAACGGGAGGGCGACAAGGGGACTGCAATGTGTGTGTGTGTGTGTGTGTGTGTGTGTGTGTGTGTGTGTGAGTGTGGAGTCCAGCATGAGATGAGGGTCAGAGTCCAGAATGGCCTGCTGTCCCATCTCTCACTGTCACGTTCGCGTGAGTGTACCACACACACACACACACACACACACCCCAACCAACCCTTAAAAAGCTTTAGTGAGGCTATAGCCAATACGCTTCTCAGCCAGTCCTCACTGTGGGATTTCATTTAAGTCATCACACACACACACACACACACACACACACACACACACACACACACACACACACACACACACACACACACACACACACACACACACACACTTTGGCTGAGCACTACTGGGGAGTTTTAGTGGACTTGAAGCCCACAGACAGACGGACCATCTAGGGGAGGGTTTAAGAGCTTAGGACCCAATACCCTTCTGGAAAGTGCACAAAGGGCCGTGGACACACTAGAAAAGGCTTTGTTTCAAAGCTGGCTCTTAAAAGTGTTGACTGCAGATTGGGTTTAGAAGCTCTATCACACACAGAGTCACATACAAGTCTATGATATGTCCACATTTACACTCTTCTAGTAGTCTCGCTTTGCCAGAGCTTCCTCCACAGCGCTGCGAAGGAGGGTCTGGCTAGTCCACACAGCATTCTGGGATGGGAGAAAAACGTGCTCTGGTTTATTTGCATTTCTTTAAACCAATCACAACCGTCTTGGGCGGTGCTAAGCACCAGCCAGAGTCAGGGTGCCTCTGCAAAATAGCCTCGGGAAGAAACTTGTTTTATCGGAACGTGTACGTTCAAAAGTTGTTTTAGTCGTGTAACAGAAAACTCTAGCTGCAGATTTACCCTGCAGAGATCTGAGGAGCAGTTAACCATAGCCCTCATAAATCCACCGGAGTTTAAAATGCCAACACAAAGAAAGCGTAAGGTAGCAGACATCCGGACGAAAAGAGTGAAATCCGGCAGAATTTCCATCGGCACTCGGCAACAAAGCGATCCTGGAAGTGTGTCGTGGATACAGACTACTCTTCTAGTAACATCTCTGCCTTCTTCGTAAGCTCTTTTAGCTATGGATCAGGTGTATATGTATATGTGTGTTTAGACCCGAACTATTCCAAACTGACCTGCTGCAGTTTCTTTACTTTATCATTAGTATTATTTTCATATATTGTTTTATTGTTTTTGAAAATTGTACTGAGAAAATATAAAGAAATGTTACCATATACTTCAAGCTCATCAGTTTACCTTCGGCTCTCTACAGTCTGTGGTCATAGCAATGATGGCCTTTGGCCTTTGTAATCATTCTAGCTGGCTGAATTCAAGCTTAGTCTACATTTATACTTAACCCTCTGAGGACAAAAGACACACTGGTGAGTCCAAGCGATGTTTGACAACACTCATATTTAAAAAGTGATATTAAAAAAAAATTTCAGACATTTATTTACTACAGTATTGATATATTCCACTGCTTTTGTGAACCCAAGACTTTTCTAAATTCATTTCAAGCACCAAAACCATTGAGTGTAGGTTTGTTTTTACAAGAGATTTGAGAAATTTCAAAAAGTGAACATCAACGTTTCAGCTTTAGGGCCAAACTATCTCACACATTATTTACACATTGCTCTGGGACAAATGTGGGCCTCACTCTCAGAAAGCTGAACTAAACTAAAGCCAGCACCAATCTTACCCTCCAAACAGATTGCCAGAATGAAAGTAGAGCCATGTAGCCTTGTAGCTGTCTGTGCAGCTATCAGCTGTTTAGTGAAGTTAACCTAAACCAAAACAGTTTTGCGTGAATACTTGCAGTCCATTAACATTGTGTTGATGTTGAACTTGAACTTCCTGCACGTTGCCGTCAATCAAACGCTTTCTGTGAATCCTTAAGCCAATTTGTCAGGACTCAATGCAGCTTTTCAAGCACAAACGCTTTGAGACAACCCTTTTATACTTTCTAAATATTTTGTCAGGAATTCATTATGAAACAAGAGAAACCACATAAACACGCCGCTATGACAACTCAAAATAATCCATAAGCAGTGTTTGTGCCAGCTGATAAATGTGCCAGTTTCATATCTTGTTGAAGGTGAAGCTGAACAAATCCATTTATTTTTCAACCCACAAAAAGTCATCAAACTTCCTTAAACACTGATCTTAGATATATACTGTATATATACATATTTTGAGGACAGCTATGGTCAGTGACCCGGAGTCAGGTGAAATGAGGTGTGCAGCAGTAACTTGTTTGTTAATGTACAGTATGTGTGCACAGGATCGGTACCACAACATTACCAGACTCTATAGGGACAAAGTTTGTGTCATTATGTTGAGTGTAAAAGGAGGGCATAAATAGCAGTTATTAAAGAAAACAATTATAACACATGTACACACACACACACACACACACACACACACACACACACACACACACACACATACACACACACACACACACACACACACACACACACACAGACTTACAGAGGGTTCCCAGTGACAGAGCAGGTGAGGCTGAGCGAGTCGCCTTCTCGCAAAATGCCAGAGGGAGGAACAATTCTCACTGTTGGTGCAACTGTGGGAAAAAAATAAATAAATAAATGAGTATACACATGCGAGAGAAAAAGCAAGGATGGCATAGAAAATGAAATGGATCAAAGGGATGAAAAAGAAGCGACAATCAGTGAGGACAGAAAATAAGATTTAGAAATGAGAGACAAACAGGGAGCGGGGAACAAAAAGGAGGAACAAGGGAAAAGTGGCAGGAAGAAGGGTCTTTAACATCTGTTTCCAAGGCAACCAGCCGACAATCCTACGGTTGAGACACCTGTTATCATAAGCAGCCCACCGCTCCAGCAGCTGCTGTACTGCACTTGCTTCAGTAACAGAGCGATGGGAAGCCAAATCCACGCTGACAGTTGGTCATTATTACCAGTTGTCTGGCTGGAGGAACCACCAGCTCACAGATTGACAAAACTGTTGAATATTAATCATTGTGATCTATCAACCAACATTAGTATACATGTGGCAAATCAATTGTACCCAAGGACTGATGCAGAACAACTTGCTGAATATGAATAATATCACCAATGGCAAATATTTATGTATGCCTGTGGAATGTTTGACTATCCAAGATTATTTGACATATTGTGGGATAAGAATCATATTGAACTGTCAGTAATACTGATATGAGAAAAGAACAAATTGAATAATTGAGTATGTGTTGCCTTGTTGAATAGCATCACACTGACATTGGAGGAGAAAATGAACTTCATCGTAGTATTGATGTATCAACTAATGCCTCTCAATTGATTTCACTTTGTTTTCTGAATTTAAAAAGGGATTTGCAGACAAAATAAGACAAATAAATAGCATTATTTAAGACTAATCTTTCCTGCATTGTAAAAAAAGGGAATGTTTTGTTTGTCCTCACATCAAAAAAACAAAAGACAGAAAAGTCAAAAGTAAAGTAATAGAAGCAAGCAAACATAACATGTTTGATGGGAAGAAAATGGATTTACATTTCAAATTCATTAAATTATGCATTTCAGAGTTTTCCAAGGATATAGCCTACATTATAGCTGTCTGACATTTTCAAGATTAAGCCTACTGTGAAAATATTGAGAATTCATCTTAAATTAAAAACATGGGTCTATCTGAACCTTTTGCCCTGAGTGAATATTAGACTTAAGCCAATTATAAATTTAAATCTCTCAGTAGTCACTGTTTGCTTTCGCTTGCCTCAAATAGACATGTGTGCAGGGATTTCACAGCATACCAACCTGTGCAAACAAGCCAGGAAAATCAATCAATCAATCCCAGAACAGTACAGGGATCATTGCACATACTAATGTGACCCTGGTTTTTCTCAGCTGATGTTGGTTAGCTCCCTAAACCGCAGGCCAGGACCCTAACCTGGCCAGTTTCTGCCAGTTCTCTGCATGACGAGATTTGTATGTATTATGTTTTAATGAGAACAGGTCTCATACAGGGCAGCTTTGAATATCACTGTTAAAATCCTGGACTGTGTATAAATTAACTTCAGTCTAAAATGAGTTATCCACCATTTGAAAAATGAGGCTGCTACCCTGACAAAGGTATTGCTGGCATTAAAGTAAAACACTATAATGAATAGTACTGAAGTAGCAACTTAAGTGACAGCCACACAAATGGAATAATCAATGTTTTTTTAATATTTGGCAATGAACGTTATGTTACTTAATTTTTTGCCAAGATGGATAGAAACTGCTTTGATATTAAGTGCACACACACAAACACACTTTGACTAAAGGAAAGACTTACAATACACATCCAGGCGATAGTGTCGAATCCTCTTCTGTCCGCTGAGTGCTGGGTGGAACGCCTCGCAGCTCAGCGCCGCTCCATTGTCTTTCCTTTCCACCGGGATCCGGATGGTGCTGGACACGCTGAACGTCTTCGCGTTGTCCTGCTGAGATACCACACCTGGAGAGAGAAAGACGCGATGAGATGATGAGAGGAAAGAAAACAGTTGGGGTGGTTAAAAAACAAGCTAGCAGCCAAAACAGTTTCCTTCTTTCCCTGCGGAGACATCACAGCTATGGTGGGAGAGGGAGAGAGAGAGAAGGAGAGGACGGAGGGAGTAGAAAGAGGAGACTTTTAGAGGAGCACACAGAGGTGGATCGAAGAAGTAAGCAGACTGAAGAAGTTAGAAGAAGTTAGTGACTGATGAATGAGCTTTTTATAGCAGCACCAAGTACAGGTAGAGGGGAGGATGGGTGGTGGGAATATAATAAGAGAGAGAAAAGAGAAAGCAATTTGCATCTTTATTTCATGGCAATTATGAGCAGCAGAATTGTTTGTTTGCAGATGGCAAATCAACTGAATAGTGTGTGTGCGTGAAAGAATGTGAGACAGAGATGAGGGAGAGAGAGGGATAAAAGAGTGAATATGCATAACTGAATTGAGATTTTAACTGAGCCAGACACGGCGAGAGAGGGGCGTCAAAGGAGAAGGGCGAGAGAAGAAAGGCAAAGGAGAGAGGGACTCACAGATGAGAGACAGAGAGGGCAGCAAAATGGGCATGACTGATGGGGGTAGGGTGGGGAGGGGGCGAGGAGAGCTGCGGCGAGACAAGTCCACACATGAAAGAGGACGATAAGAGTGCCAAGCCAGATGCAGAGTGGAAGACAGATGCAAGAAGAGACGAGGAGGAGAGCCAGAAGGAGGGAGGATGAACAGTGGAGTGATACGGTCACGTACTGGGAGTTTGTGCTTGTTGAGGCAGAATACAACAATATTACTTATATCGCACTGAGTTTTCAATTATTGCCGGCGAGCAAATGAGAGCAGGCCCAATCGAAGCGTGAGAGAGGACGGCGGTGGGTGCAGATGAGCAGGAATAAGGCAGCGTTGGGAAGATAGTGTCTTAATTAGAGAGTGCTTTCCCATATCTGTTGGGATCTGCCTCCAACCTTTAGTGTCACAGTTCATTTAGCTCAGGGCCAAAAGAGAGGGGAGGGAGGGGAGAAAAGAGGAGTGGAAATAGGATGAAATGAGATGAAACAGGAGGGAAGAAGAAGAGAGGAAACAGGAGGAGAGAGGAGGAGCATTAGTAAAAAAAAGATGAGAAGAGAGAGACAAAAGTGCGGCCCCTCTCTGTCTCCTTGACTCTTAAAGCCCTTTGCAAGATGAAGAGTGTCACGTCTTTGTCACCAGTGAAATTTAAAGGGGAAAAAGAAAGAACATTTTGATAAAAAGAAAGGGAAAGGAGCAAAGTAGAAGGACAGACAGGGGAGAGACAGAATGACAGTGACAGGCGTGTTACGAAAAAAGGGAAGAGTCTGGATGAAAGAGGCGTTGAGTGTCAGACAAAAAAAGCAAGTAAAAGAGACGGCGGCTATCATGAAGTCTGAAAGCACAAAACATTGCTTAAAGCATGTCCCAAAAACTGTTGACACCAGATTATCGCACGCTATTTCTTCTGATCCGTGTGAGTTATTTGAGGGCGGTGAGTATAAATTAATGAATAATGCAAACCATTTGACTGCGATTTGTACTTTTAAACAATGTTGTCTGCATTGTTTAAAAGTCTGAGATAAATTGAATAAAAAAAAATAGCCATGAGCCTGAATTAGAGATGCTTTGCATAAATGAGTCTCCAAATTTGTTGTTTGTGCTCAGTCAATTGAACAAGGTTTTTGAGGAATTCAAATCAAAACGTAGCATTATACACAAATGCTGATTTAACGGCGTAGTGCAAAAAAGTTATTTCTCAGGGGTCAAGTAGACTGAAAATAGGGGAAGGATCAATCTCAAATGTATTATTGAGTGAAGGGTCCCTTTAACTGGGAGATCAATGGATAAATAGATCAAGGTAACAGATTCCGCTCATAGATTTTATCAGAAGCAAAGAAGTAGGGAGTGAGATGATGGCGAATTAAAAAGTGTCTCTTTGTGAATGTGTGAAAGAGAGGTAGAGTGAGAAAATCTGGAGTGTTTGTAGCATCTGTGCTTTCGTGTAGTGGTGCACTTGTCAGATTATGTCCAAATAAAACACATTTGAAATAGAATTTTAAATGGGAGAGCATTTAGAGAGGGGGAGATGTGCATCTGTTTTGATAGAGAGAGAATTTGACTAGTGGACGCATTAAAAAGACAGCACTGAAATCTATCTTATACTTGTAGTTGATGTCTGCCTTCTCAACACATAGATTAACACGTGTAGATATTTACTTCTATGAATTTATGACTCTTCCTCAAAGGAATGGAGACAGAAAACACATCATCACATCTCACAAAGTGTGTTTGATCATTTGAAACTAGATTGTCGCCTATAAATATTGCAAAGAACACTTGATCAACATCATGGAAACAGGAGGAGAATAAAGACTTTAGCAGCCCCACAGCCAACACCTTAATTTTCTTCATCCATTCATCTTAACTTGCTCTCATCAACTGATCCATCTGCCATTTCATCTGTCAATCCATCAATCACTCATCCATTAATCCTTTCTTTATTCAGCACTTATTTTGTGATATTATCCACCCATTTCACTTCACCTGTCCTACATCCCCCCCATTGGTTTCCTAATTTATCTCTCATAATCATCAAACCATTTGTCCATTGTCAGCCAGGTACCTGGTATCTCACGGCCGTTACGAATCCAGCGCAGGGTGGCAGCCGGCTTGCTGCGCGGCGACACACAGGTGAGCTCCACTTCGCCGCCCTCCATGGCCTCCTGCTTCACCTCCACCGTGGGCGTCTCCGGGGGCACCGAAACTGAGAGCGTCGCCACCTGGTGGTGCGTGGCATCCGTGTAGAGCTGGCAGAAGTAGCCGCCCTCATCCGTCACACTGACGTTGGTCAACGTGATGCGCACCAGCCGCGGGGTGAAGAGAACCATCTGGAAACGGTCATCCTTCAGGGCTGGAGGTGGACAAAGATAACGACAGGAGTAGAAGTGGCATGGAGGTGGGGGGCGGAAGCAGGACAGCATGGGATGGGGTTGTTGGAGAGGAAGGGAGTGGGGAGAGGAAGACGAGGTGGGAGGGAAAAGAGGGGAGGTGTGATGGTAGAGAAGATGGGGGGGGGTAAGTGACAGGAAGAGAGGCAAGATCAAGGGGAGGGAAGGTGAGTACATCAGTCATTGATAGCACACTGTCTGTGAAGTGAGACTAAATTAAAATAAATGCTAAATACTTTATTCATGTGTAAAAACAAATGAAAAACAACAACAGAAAATATTTTACTCTGGGTCAGTGTAATTGATTCATTTTTTTCCTAATGCTTCAGGGACAGACACAGAGCATTAAGAATTGTTTTTGTCACAGTGCTTTTCTTGTTTGAAATATACCACATACATACACAAGCCAAGACTGCCAAATTGAGTCTCATATTAAAGAACTTGTTTTAATACACTTTACTGGGAGGTTTTTTTTCTTGCTTTATTTTGAATTTGTTTTCAGATGAGAAGCACCCCAGGAAGCGGCGTATACCTCACTCACAAACTTACATTTAGCAGGCTGCAGGTTCTACACAGGGGGGGGGGTTGCTCATTGACAGACCATTCATACTTGTGTAAACCTAGCAAGGTAATCAGACTGAATTGGCATTTTGTTTCACTACATTGTGTTCAAGTTAGGTGTTTTCTGTTTCCGGAAACATTGCCCTAACCAATCAATAAGTGATGTATCCGTCCTGGCAAGCAAAGTCAGTTACCGATCCAGTGGGTTACTGAGGTACTCGGTTTATTATTAGCCTAGCTCAGAGTGGGTTAGCTCACTCGAGTGATAAGAAAGAGATCCCCTCCAATCTCGCAGTCTTAACAGTGACTAAATCGGTTGCCGGTTTCATCATAGACAAAGGCTCTGGCAGCCTGTCATTTTTGGCATTTTACCTGCCCCACACTAATTGGCTTGGTTCTTTTTTTCAACAACTGTCATTGACCACAACACTAGTCCTACTTGAATTGCTAGAACATCTTCCATGTGGCCAGTGAGTCAGAGGTCTGCATGTAGCCATGCTAATGCAAAGCTGCACCACCTATAGGGAAGTGATATCAGTTCAGACCTATAGATGTAGGTTTGCTGATGTTGCCATTTACTGGCCAAGGAAGTGACAGTTGCTGGAATTGCTTCTACTTTTCTTGCCGATAAGGGCACAGCTTAGATTGAAACTACAAGTCCAAAGTTGCAGGGTGGAAAGTGCTTTGCTTTGTTGATCTGCAGTTAAATGGCATTGGCCAGGCCTGGTTGAAGACTTCGCATCAATAACACCATGTATCTGTGTTAATGAATGTCTATAGTATATTTTACTTTTTCTATTTATCTTTGAAAATACAGTACATTTACCTTTCTGCAGGCATTGGCAAGTACATCATACACGTGAAGTGAAGGGCTGCTTTAATTGAGTGGTATAACATTTTCAGCTTTGGAATCAGTTATCCCTTAGCCTCAAGATAGTTTGTTCTGTATTAGCAAACAGCCAGTTCTATCTTCCACAGTCTGGAACGACAATAGAGTTTTCACCACCTTCTAATATGTGATGTCACTCCCATGGACAGCGCTGCAGACGAAAAACTGCAAAACATGGGAGAAATAGTGACTGTGACAGCACCCCAGACGGTTTCCTGCTCTGGAATTGATAGTGCTGCTAAATCTAAAGCTCAGTTTGATATATATAAAAAAAAAAAGTTCAGACAGAGTTTGCAAAGTCAGTCTCGGTGGAGCAGCTCCGGGCTGTACATTAATACAACATAACAGATGTCTTGGTTCACTCATTTCCAGCATTGAGAGAGACTGTTGTTCATTTTCCCAATCACTGATTGGACAATCCTAAACCAGAATGTATTCATTAATTCTCTTTGTAACTGCTTGTTTTATTTCTCTGTAAGCCCATTTCTAATTAGTGTCTGGCATTTGTATTGTTGATCTTATTAGGTTTTAATCATAATGGTTTTACGTGCTGTGAAGAACTTGGTAACTCTTTTGAAGACTGCTATGCAAATATAGTGCTTATTGCACAACCAGACATGATTTCAGTAAGGCTTTTTAATTGAGTAGTGCTGTCCTTTGAGTCAGTGAGGCTAAATACTACAATTGTTCACAGTGTAAACTTTGTACAATTCAGAAGATGAAAAATAACCAAAGATTGGAAACAAAGAGTAAAAACACTTTTACTTTCTTTCTCTCTTTTTACGTCCAATCCAAACACTCGCTTACCAACCCCATAATGCACATAGGAGAAAGAAAGGAAAGTACAGAGAGGATGGGAAGAGTTGAATGTGCAACACTTTTCCTTTTGTTTCTCAAGAAAGAGTAGAATCAATGGTAAGAAACAATTTGATAATAACAAATAACACTAATAACAGCCTGAGGGTGACACTAGCTCGATGTCCATAGATTCTCATTCAAGACTTACTTTGTATCGACTTGACTGTGAAATCTCTCCCTCACCCCCCATCTCTATTTTACTCTCTCTCTTCGCTCCTTTATGTTGGCTTCGGCTTAAGTAGGGAACAGCAGACACTACCCTGATGTAACAACCGGCCATCTCGCAGCATAATTCATCACAACACAGATACTAGAGTCTAGATATTGGCTTTGTGTGGGCATGTGTGCCAGAGAGAGTGGAGGAGAAAGAAAGAAAGAATGAATGAATGAGAGAAATAGTCTAATATAGCTCCATAATGCGACAGGCGGGAAAAAATAATATAGATAGAGACAGAAATCCACAGGGGACTGAGAGAGCGGCCTGGAGCAATGTAGTAAGTCCACTCTTCCTGGAGGTACACCCCACTAATCGCTCTACCACCCCCCCCCCCCAAAATTTCCCCTCCACCGGATGGCAGCGAGAGCACTGTGAGCTATTCCCCACAGATAGGTAAATCTTTTTTCCCTCTATGCACTAAATGGCAACTAAATGTCAGACTTCTGTTCAAGTCCAACTTCACCTTTATTGTCCTATCTCATTTGCATGCTGAGGAGAGTTGGCAATAGGGGGAGAAAGAGAGATATGGACCACTGAGGAGAAAGGGTCCATTTGGTTAGTTCCACTGCTCTATTATAGCTATCATTCCCCACAATCTCATAAAACACACCCCTGGCTGGTTGCTCTCCTGCAAAACAGGCAACCTAATTCACAGCACTTACAGCAGTGCCTCTATTTGGGCAGTTTGGGCAGTGTGGAATGGCTCGGCACAGACAGGCATCAGTTTGTTAGCCTGATATCTGGGTGCCAGATGGGCAATAGGCAGAAATGGAAGAGCCCTACAGCGAGTGATGGGGAGCAAACTTGGAGGTAGAAAGAGCCAGAGTAAGATGTAATTCACGCTCCTAGAAAATGTCCCCAATGAGGCGTTTCAGTGCTTACGTGAGCTAAATTAGTAACAGGAAGCCATCTATACTTTATATCTTGCCTAACCTTTGGATCATTTCCCAGTGCTGTCTCTCTCCCCATCACCTGGCGCTCCTTTGTCTTACTCTTCCTGTTTCTTTCTTAACTGTCATCTCATCCTCCCCCATTCCTTTCTTTATTCATTCTCATTTTCTCTTTCATTCTAGCTTTCACATTCCGTCTTCCTCCTCGCTCTGATTAGGCTCCATCGTGCTTTCCGAACGGTGCAAGTCCCGTGTCTCGTGGGCGAGCATACGGGGCGGCTCAGTTTAAATACTTAATGGAACTTACCAGCAGTGCTGATCTCATAGAATTGGGGGGAAGAGTTCAAAGTAAGATTTCCAAAAGCAGCGACCTCTACTACCCAATTAAGGCCACTCCGTGATCGCGGAGACTAACAAGTGAAGAAAAGTTGTGTAAAACTAAAGTATTTGAATACTGTACCAGTGAATAGTGAAATCAGCTCTTTTTTCTTTCGTACTTTAGTCTGATCTTGGCGTACTGTTCCCGAAAATCTTTAGTGACTACTGCTTTGACAGTGACTGTTCCCGAGGGGAGTGTGGGAGTCTTGATTGTTGAATCAATGTAATTACAAGTGCTAGAAGTTGTAATAAATAGACATGTGAAAAAATGTGTTCAAGCAGAAACTTTCACATATAGAAATATTACACAAATATATATAAATATGTATGCCTTTTAGTTGCAAGGTTTTGCATTTATTTCCGGTGGTTAAAAACACAGGTTCATGTATGGTCAAGCAGTTCTTGGACAGTTTGAGCAAAGTCTATCTTCATATAAGCTAATGTGTGAACGTTTGCCTTCTCCTTGTGGAGGTTTAACTGCAGCTCTGGATGTGGCAGCCAATCTTTTTTTTTTGGCACTATTACAATTCATTTCTTTAACCATGCTACTACAATTGAGGATGTCAACCTACAACACACTACTAGCACGTGAATTAATTTGCCATTTTATATACTGGAGAGATGATGAATATGCAGCCAAGGCTATGTGAGACTGGCACTTGCATGGTCCTTGCAGCTGAGGAGTTCTTTATCTATCACATGCTCAAAAAGCCATACTGTAAGACAAATACAAACACTGTAATATTAGGAACAAACATTTTGGCCATCTGATGAAAAAATACGTCCTGTGTAACAGTAGCAGAGTGAGATTAAAATAATAATGGTTTATTTTATAAACTACTTTGGAACTCAGCAGCATTCAGCAAGAGCATCTTGAGTGAAGTTAGCTCAGCAAACAGATTCTAAGAGTCTAAATCACGCTGGGAAAATTAGCACCTGTCACAAAACTACAACAGCAGAACAATGCCATTTTAGAATCATAACCATTCAAAACTGTTTTTGGAGCAGCATTTCAGATAGACTGAATGGGCTAACCATTCAGTCTACTACTACAATTTGTTTATTGATCATGCAGTGCCCATGTTTCTTGTGTGCATGTTGTTGTTGACTTGGGGCAAAGGGAGCTCATTCACAAAGCTTCCACAGCCAATTACTGGTAAAACTAGCAGCTGCTATATGGAGCTAGAACAGTGACAGTAACCTGTGGTATTGAAAATAAAAATTGCCATTGAAACAACAAATATTAACACTGAAAAATGTTGAACTGAAATATAAAACACAAACATGAAAAAATTATAATCTCACAATGCTATTATTTTATTTCACTTTGAAGCAGGTTACTGTCACTGTTCTAGCTCCATACTGCTAGTGGTTTAGCATACTGTACAAATTATTTTTAACCCTAACCAAAGCATTCATTGGGTTGTTAGGTTGACGTGGTCTCTTATGGCCCTGACACACTAACCCGATAATCAGCCTTCGGACAGTCTGACGAGGTCGGTGACTCGAGTCTGTTTGGTGTGTTCCGTGCCATCGGCCGTCGGAGGGGCCATCGGCCTTCATTTTGGCTGACCTGACATGCTCGGTTGGAAGAAGGGCACTGCTGGCAGTCAGACTAAAATGACCAATCTGATTGGTAGAGTGCTAACCCGGAAATGACGAGCGGGATTAGCGTGACTAACGCCTCTCAAAATCTGACGAAAATCTTTTAAACTGACCTTTGTCGATCTGAAATGAAGACAGTTTCAACAACTGCATGGCCTATTTCTTGCTTAAAATGTTTTCAGAAACACGTTTCGGTGAACTATTTTAGTAAAATATGAGATCGTACTCTGAACAAGCCGCCATGACAGTCTGGCTTTGAATTTCTGGAGAAACCAGACCCTCGTGACGCGTTCCTCCAATCAGCTGCCGGTTTTCATTTTTGGGCGACGACACAGACGTATTACTTCTCGTCACTTTGGTGTGTTCCGAGGCACTTTTTTGACCAACTCGGGGAGACTGATCAGTCCAACTGCCTTTTCTGCCAAGGGTTGGCTGTCTGGTTGGTGTGTCAGGGGCTTTAAGCTTAAACAACTAAAACTATTTGAATACATTCAAATTCACCCCCTTGCCTTTAACTAACAGTTCTAAACCACAATTTTGCACCATAGCCTTAAGCCTGAGCTAACGTCTTAAGAAGTTTATTACATAGATTATGTAGGGCATAAATAACTATTGCTACCACAAGGCATAATGCCAAAATTTTGCTACAATTAAGCTGCCTCACAGAAGTTTCAAAGGCAATTTTTTATCCTTGATTGCTCTTTTGCTCAGAGGTTTCCTAGCAGCACTAACAGAAAAGCTGGCTAAGGTGGCAGCTTTTGCTATAATTAGTTAAGAAAAAATTAGTGTTTGCCTACCCTGAGGCCCTCAATGAAATCTGCCTTCATTATAATATTGGTTACAATGATAATTTGCCATAACGCCGCCTTTAAGAAAACATGTGATTGCCAAGGCCATGCTCTAATAAGGAGCTGTAATAAGTTCTGATCTCATCACAGGGGTTAAAAGTGGATTATGCAGAGAGCTTTGAACTATGCTTTTAAAACAGTTAAAGCAGTCACACTGTTTGGGCAGAGAGGAAAACCATCATCTAAATTAACTCTGGGGTTATCTGACTTTTTAATGTGGAATCGCTTCAAAGGCAAAGTGAGGACATTTGCAATAAGAAAAATGTAAAGTGCAAGTGTTGGTGAGTCATTGCTAATGTTTTTAAAAGACTGGCTTCAAATGGAACTGAGGTCAAATGCATAAACAGAGATAGATTAGGTTTGTCCGCAGAGACAACTGTCCACACAGCTACGCACCTCGCGTGCCGTTAAAGAAGAGGGTCTGCCGGCGGGGATTCTGGATAACCACGATTGATCCATCGTAGTTCTGCAGGCGGCATGAGATCTGGGCCGTACCTCCCTCCAAGACTGTCACATTCTCCGCCTGCACCGCCTGACAACGGGCTGAAACAGAGAAAGATGAACGTTGATATAGTGATACAGAGGGTGGGCGATGGAGAGGACGAAAAAGAGGCAGAGAAGAGGAGGGGGACAAATAGGAGGAACAGATGTGGAGAAAATGATGTTCAATTTGCACTGCGCTTGAGAAAGAACCTTTCAAAATTAGGTACTTAAAGCATCCTTCATTTACTCACTATTCATCATATGGACACAACAAGGGAGAAACGGAGAGGGGGAGGAGAAGAGAGAAGGAGACAGAGTGATGGAGACAAAGAGATTGAGAGCGAGAGAAAAGACGCTGAAGGACTCAACAAGTAAAATAGGGTCCTTATGAACAATGTGTTCTTATGATTATAATCGGGATGATTCTAATTACTGCTATTCATCTTTTTACGTGCACAAACACACACATACAAACAGGCCTATTGCCTCTGGCTAGTCTAACTGAATGCATCAACACACACAATTGAATACATAATGCCTTATTAAGTCTCTAAGTGGCTGTCTGTCCTGAATTTAGACACACTCCAGCACACACACACACACAAGCACACAAGCAGATCACAGGTTGGACTGCCACCACGTGTGTGTATATCAATAGTTTAAACTACGGTCTCATCATATGAATCTGTGAACACCTCAGTGTAAAAAGCTGGCCAAAGTGTAGAGCAGTGAAACCATTGTGGCAGCCTCGAATGCACTTCACACATGCTTAATGCCATTTCTCCAGGTGCTAAACCAAACCAATTGATTACACTCCATTATCCCGATGTAATGGTCCTAATTACAGGTATTTGGAAAGTGGGGAGAACACTCACTACTTTTGGGAATAAATATCAGACTGCTGTCCTAGTCTTGCCTTACAGTTTATTTTTTCTATTTTGAAAACAGGGACCATTTTTTCGAAACACTACACACAATTAGCACAACCACACACCCAATTAGCAGAACACCTCAGACCCTTTGCAAAAACTATACACTAATTTCTAAAAACCATATGTTGTTACCATATGAAACACACACGTTTCATATGACTTAATTCTGTTTGCTGTTGCTAACCTAAAACAATCTAGCAATTTCTAGAATTTAGCAGAGTACTGTAACTGAAGTACACAGAGAGTGCACAGAAGTGCAAATATACAATAAGTTCACCAAACACTACACAAGACCAATGCTACAGACTGAGGAAAACAGAATTTATTTTGCTTTACTGTTTTTGTGAGCATATTTTTGTTCAGTCCAATGCAAATATCTGCTGTGTATATGTTGCACTGACATGTTTTGGTGAAAAAAAAAATGTTTCAACAGCATGTGTGTGTATCTGAAAATATTTCTGTGCATGTGAACAATCTGAAGAATTTTATACAATTTGAACTATTTTAGTATTATGGCAAAGCATATTAAAGATGAGAGTGCTTGTCATTATGCCCAACAGTGTGTAGTTGGTTAGACAAAAATCTGGTAATATGAATGAAGTGTGTGCCATTTGGTGCTAAAGTTTGATTTTGATAATGCCATATGTAGTTTTGGTTGCAGTGTTCCATTTGCAGGATATATGAGGTATTTTGCAGTTTGGGTGTGTGGTTTTGTGAACTGTGTTAAGTATGTTGATAAAACCAGCCTAGTTTGCAAAATTGTGTTTTAGCAATTGGAAAAAAAACTGTAAACCTGAGTGGTGTGTCTACAATTAAGCACTCATGTGTTTGCGTACCTGATGGCTGTGTTTCACAGATTGACTCATAGGTGTGGTAATCAGTGCTTTGGAATTGCAAGGAAGTGATATCGTGATATACTCCTGTGTCTAATGTATACAAGTGTGTTTAGTGTTTTGCAAATCACTGTGTGCATTGTTTTGCAAAAAGTCTGAGGCTGACATTGTGCTTATAGTGGTGCACATCTGGGCCAATGTTTTGCTCCTTGAGTGTAAGTTTTGATAATTGTGTAATACTTATTTCAGTGTGTATGCAATCGGCAAAAACTGTAATATAATTATCCATATTACTGTAAGGATCCAGCGCCCATTCTTTAAAGTCTCATGTGTGAGTTGAGCATGTTGTGTCTTGTTTTTGGGGGGAATGAATATGCCCATACACACAGACACCTGTAGGAATGTTCATGTGTCTGCACATGCTCCAGGAAGCACACACTCATAAATGAGAATGCATATCAAAAGTCAGCAGCCAGGCTTCTCACTGGTTTTAACAGACAGCAACACATTATTCCAATCCTAGCTTCACTTCACTGGCTCCCTGTCCGTTTTAGAATTGATTTCAAGATTTTACTGATCACTTTTAAGGCTCGTCACGGTCTGGCCCATGACTATATCTCGGAGATGCTTGTCCTATATGAGCCTGCTCGCAGCCTTAGATCCTTGGGCGGGGCCCTTTGAACCGTTCAAAGCTCGAGGCTTGTAACCAGAGGTGATCGTGCCTTCTCGATCAGAGCGCCTTGGCTATGGAACGACCTGCCCGAGGAGATAAGGCTTGCTGAATCAGTGACTTCTTTTAAGTCACTTCTTAAACACATTTTTATAGACTTGATTTGTATGTGATGCTGTCTTTTTATATGTTTATCCTTTTGCCTTTTCTCTGTTCATTGCCACTTACTGACTGTCCTCCTATAACTTGCTATTTCCACTTATCTTCGATCTAATTGCGAATTGTCTTTTTCTCCTTCCTGTCCATTAGAGCTGCCCCATCTTTTGTTGCGTCTGTATAGTTATGTGTATTGATGTGCTGTGTACATTTATGTTTTGGTTACGCTTTTGTTTCTTCTGTTAAAGCACTTTGTAAGCTGTTGTTTTTAAATGTGCTATACAAATAAAAGTTAAATATATACACACATGGCAAAAAGTAATGCGGAGTGACACAGACACTCACAGAAACTTT
This sequence comes from Gymnocephalus cernua, assembly GCA_023631565.1. Classification (NCBI taxonomy): domain Eukaryota; kingdom Metazoa; phylum Chordata; class Actinopteri; order Perciformes; family Percidae; genus Gymnocephalus; species Gymnocephalus cernua. The sequence continues at coordinate 32,637,342 of CM042429.1, forward strand.
TGTACATTCTTTTCTAACGAACTTTTCTGGCTCCTAGACCAAATAATTTTAGACAAGGGGGCTGAGAAACAGCAGAGCGCCTCTTTGATGTTGCTGACAGCCCGAGAGTCAGTAATGAGGAGGTTGATTATGCTCTGATTGGAGCGCCCTCAGTGTTTGTGGGTCAGGCTGTTGACACAGCTCGGCTAAGTCACACCTCCCGCTGAGCACAATGGACACAGTGCTCGCAATTGGAATTCAAATGATTTATGCGCAATTAGCCATAAGGCTCCAGCCAACAGTGGAAAGTGATTGCATTGAAGAGAGTACCAGCCTGCTGGGCTCCCAAAACTAGTATTTACCAATTTGCATCCCTATTTGCATTCCCTCTCTCCCAGGCAAAGTTTGTGGCAGTGGGGATGATTTAGAGAAGGAACGACATCAATATCGAAGCATGATGATAAAGCAGGCAATAAGAAGTGCCGATAAAGACAACAAGACTATACATATTTCACTGCTGGGTCTAGCAGAGCTCTTTAAAACACCTTCAGAAGGCTGGAAATGTTGTGAGACAAACAGATGGTCGCTGCCATGGCAGGAGTTGCTGACTTGACTGCTTTGGGCCAAAATTAATGTCTATATCTGCAACCAAGTGTGTTCTAAGTTTCAGTGTGTGTGTGGGTGTTTGCGCACAATAGGTAGGCATGTGCATTGGATGTGCATATGCAGGGGTTGGCATATTGCAATTAAGTTGCTTTGACATCATCTGATCCCGCCAACTTCATCCAAATTTAATTCTCCCCTCGATTTTAATCTCTTTTAATGAAATACTCAAAGCCTACATATTCATCACATCAGGGGAAACAGAGAGACAGAGTGGATATTGAACTGAAGACGGAAAGAAACCAAGAGGGGATAAAGACAAAGGGGACTCTAATACTCTATGGAACAGAGAAAAAAACTTGACAATTACCACTAATTGTAGTCATTATTGCTCCCATTCTCTGCATCAATATTGTGATTCATATCGGGGGCCATCAGGGCCTGCCACCGCCATCCCAATTATTTTTGTAATGGCTGTTATTACTCATCACCATGGCAACCGGGCTAGGCCGCCATTGTTTTAAACAATGTTAATTGTAATATTCCTGTAGTGCATCCCGGCCAAGTCAATGCAGCGTCTGTGTGTGATTAGTGACCCATCAGAACCAATAGAGAAACAGGGCTTCAGGTGGGAGAGCGACTCCAGACAAGCGGTCAAAAGATTGCTTCTGGGAGGAGGCCAGCAAAACGAATTAGCCATCCATTTGTACACCCACTTCTCCTGACAGCTGTCAACCCTTCAAAGGAAATTAGCTGCAGTGGCGTAGCAGTAAAGCGCAAAGAAAAGCGACAAAGACAAGTCAAAATAAAAAATTGTTGTTGCAAGCGAGATGGCTGGCATCCGCTGTTGCCTGCTGAGAGATGCCACCCAGAAACACCTGCTGGCTGCTGGTGGATGATCAATCTGGGCGAACGGAACAGAGGGATAGAGAGACGGTGGGGGAATAGGGCTCTAACCAGGAAATGATAGCAGGGAGTTGGGAAGTGATGGTTTGTGTATAATAATGCAGCTGGCGGGGGCTGGACGAAATATACGAGAGATGACGCATATTCTTCCACTCCCGCTCATAACGCAGCTGGGTACAGCACTTTAGTTTGACTGTAGGTTTTATAGGCTGCCATTCACATCAAGGCCATGAGCCTGTGCTTCTGTTTACCAGCAATAGTATAGTACAGAGAGGGAATGAGAAGGAAGGGGAGGGAATCAACCTCTGGGAGAGAGGTATTAATCTGGCCCCCATTAAAATCTTTGCCCATAATAAAATACTCCACAAGAGTTGAATCATATTAAGAGAGAATGCTGAGAGCAATCGATACCATATTAGTGCACTGACTGCTATGATCAACGGATAAATAAAACAGGAGGGTGAACAACAACAATCACTTCTCTCTCCAACCAAGCGGGGGCAGTATTTCATAGCAGTGAATTGGTGTTTCTCATCATTTGAAATGCCTCTACCCCCGTTGTCACTGGAAAAAAAGGAACCTTTATTTACTACGGCAATAGAGATCTGAGAAGGGCCATCATTTCAAAATACATAAACAAATAAATAAATAATAGGAGTGCAAATTCATAAGACAAGGCTGTTCAGGAGCCCTTCCTAATGGTCCCACAATGGGGTTGAGTTATAAGCCGAGGGAGAGAGGGAGGGGGTAGAGGGACAGAGGGAGGGGATGAAGGGAGGTGTGGAGAGTTAAAAGAGGGGGATTTGGGAGGCAGCCAGGTGGACTGCTGGCTCACCCTTGGTCACGGTAAATTCTAGAAACTGCCTCACTGGTGCAGGGTTAGCGGGATGAATTACCGCCTTGCTGCGTCTCTCTCCCTCGGTTTCACTCTGCCCTTATTTCTCTCTCTCCATGTCTCTGAGAGTGAAGAGAGGAAAAGATAGAACAAAAAGACAAGCCACAAAAGAGATGAGCTGTCTCCATTTGCCCCAAACAAGCCCCCTCCATGTATCCTTGAAGTAGTGCAGTCACTGTCTCCCTATTCATTATCTCTCATTATCTTTCAATTGGATGTGGGGCAAGAGCTTGTGTTTTCTTTGCATGCTGGCCACGGATTTACAGGGGCATCGATGCAGGAGACTACAATGCACAACCCTTCATGCTATTGCTGCTTTAATTAAAACAATAACAGCAGCTCATAGTTTCCACTCTTATGGGGTCATCCGTTGGCAACTTCTCTATCTCTCCCCATCTGGATGCACATTTTTTCCCAGTTATCCCCCGAGTCGGCGAGGCGAGCCTGTTTCCACAGTATGTATGCAAATTAAGTTTACAATGTTTATGTGTGTGAGTTTGTGTAGTTTATGTCTGTATGCACACTTGCTCCAGGTTAATCACAGAGTTTTGCGGTGTACTAACTCTATAAAATAGCTGACTTTGAGGTTCTTCTCCTCCATACCTCCCTCTGCAGACCCACAACTCTCCCCTTTCCCTCTCCCCCCTTTCTCTTCCCAGTCTAAAATTATCACTCCATCTCTCTGAGGGAGATAGAACTCTGCCAATCCAATCCAGTGCAAAGAAAAAAAATCTCCCTCTATAAATAATACATAATCCTTAGCAAATCTCGCTCTCGTCTCTCATTACCTTCGTTCTGTCGCTTTCCCCTGTCCTCCTTTTCTTCCCTTATTTGAGCTAATCCCCCTCCCCCACCGCCGCTTCACCTTAGTCCACAACTCATAATTCTCTCCTCCCGCTGCCTTCCTCTCTAATCTGATTCTCACCATCTTTCTCTTTCTCCTTTTATTCAAAGCCACAGTCTCTCCATCCCTCTTCTCCCCACCTTCTGCCTGATCTAATCCTTGATTCCACCTTCATTCATCAGTCCCTTTTCCTTTCTTCCTGTCTTGTCCCTTCTTCTCTTCCCTGCTATCTTTTATTGCATCGCTCATCATGTATTTTCCTCACCAGCGCTGTCCTAAAGATTCTCTCTTTCTCTCCTGGGCCTCAGGAGAATAGTTACAACTTTCTTTCTTTCTCCTGTTAGCTGCTATCTCTTTACTCTGTCTCCTCACTCCTGTCCCTCATTCCTTTTCTTTCTTCAAGTTCCCCCCCATTTGCAATAGTTTCCTTCCAAGCTGCAATAGGCTTTCATTCTCCTTGCAATCTCTCTCTCTCGCTCTCCATTTTTCTGAGTCAGTGGGAATCTTTTCCCCCCTCTCTGCTGGTTCTATCTCCACACTCTCCTTCGCTAAATGTGATTTGTTCTGCAGCTCAAGTCTGCAGCATAATCGTGCTGTTTTTATAGTGTGCCGGAAGAGCGAAAGAGAGGGAGCAAGGGAAAGACAGAAAAATGTGAGAGGAGTGAATGGGACAAGAGGACAAAACGAATGATTGGAGCGGGAGACTGAATATCTCAGTTTTTCTCTCCCTCTTTCAACTTCTTCTCTACTTTTTCTTCTTTTAATTGCCAGTTGTATAGCTTAACGATCTCTCCACTTTCTCTCTCTCTCTCTCTCTGCCTGTGTTTCCTAATCTCTCTCTTCGTGGCAGACCCTCTCTCCACCACCCATACTGTGTCTGTGAGCACTGCACAGCTAATCAGCAATATCAGCATAACATTGTCTCTGTTCACTCTTGACCTCTCATTAGAAACATTTACTTTCATTAATATTTTTATATTTTACATGCTGTTTTGAACACTCTGACTTTGCTCCCCAGTCACACTGCCTCCATCCTCAGTACTGAAATCTGTTGTCTTCTTTCTCTCATCACCTTTTGCTTTTATTACCTCCCCTCTCCTCCCTGCTCCCGCATCTCTTGTTTTGACCTTCGCATCTTTATGTCTCTCCGGCCCTTAGGCATATTTCAATCACCTTCTCCCTCTCTTACCCTATCCCCTCTTCTTCCCTCTCCCTCTCTGCACTGCATTTCCCTGAGCGCTCTCCTCTCCTCTTGTCCACCCATCCCATTACTTATTCTGCTCTCTTATTCACCTCTTCTTACCCTTCTCAAACCACTATTATCCTCTCTCTGTCCTTTCTACCTCTCTTTCCTGTCTCTCTCCTGGCAGTCAAAGCTGGTTAGCTCTATCTACTGTTCAGCGTTTTATGGCCTGGGTCTGTCACAGTCCCAACAACCCGGCTGCGACAATGGCCAACATACACACCCCAACAGCAGCTTAAAGGAAATTTACAGGGCTATTACGTGGTAGCTACCACACTGGAGATTCACCACAGCCAAAAGAGCTGGTCTAAACACCCGTTCAAAATCCAGCCCATGGCTGCCTTCCCTTTGGTGTGTATCTGTGGCACACTTGTGTGTGACTCTGATTAATGTCTATGTGGGAAAGCAAAATGTACGGTTGTGTTGTTTGTTTGTGTGTTTGTGTGTTAAATATGTACGAGAGAGTATACGTGTGTGCTCATTCAAGGCCCAACACAAAACTGCTCTACTGGCATGGATTACATAACCACTCTGACTGCCAAGAAGCTCATTCTTTCTCTGAATCCCTCTCTCCCCCATTGTCACCCTCACCCAGCATCGCCCTCAACATCCCACACAACACAATGTCCTTATGTTGATCTAATATGCAAAAAAAAGAAGAGAAGGAACTGTGCACAGCAGCACAACACTTGTTTCCCGGCATCGGGATAAGAACATCTCCCTGTATTAAATGCCTAATAACAATAATGACAGAAGGTATTAATAGCACCTTGTGACTCTGCCACTTATCCCACTTCAATTCATGTACTGCTTTTTCTCACCATCTCTGCCATGTGTTCAATCAATCTTTTGACTCTTGGTTTCAAATCTCAACCTCACGCAGCTCTTTTTGAGGCCTAGTCTCTTGTTTTATCTTGTACCCCCTCCCCTCCATTTCTGTCTTTCTTGCACACACACAGACTGCGTTGTTCTCCATCGCTTTCTCTCGATTTCTCTTTTTCTGCCTCTGCTGCTCCATCACATACAGTAAAAGTTTCTATCTGGCCAGGCCTTCTTTACTCGTGTCAGTCTGTCTTTCTTATTGGCCTCTTGCACTGCCCCCCACCATTCCTTTTATATTCAACAACCTCTCCATTTGGCCCCAGCACTCTGGTGTCCAACTTTCTTTTATAATGTTCTTCAGAGGAGAGCTGAGAAAAAGGCTTCAGCCACTCTTATATCTTTCTTGAAAACAGAGAGAAATGTCTGTTTCCCTTTAAGTATTGTTATCCATCCGTCCACTCTCTTTCTCTGCCTGGTCTCTCATTCCCCAGTACTGTCACCTCTTGGGCATATGCTCCTGTCTTCCAATTCTCTCTATTCTTAATCACCAATTCTAACTTAATTACCAGCATTTTGAACAATTCATCTGAAGCTCTCACTTTGTGATTCCATCGCAAGCTAATCCTCCCTTGGTCATATGCTGGGCACTGCACTGGATCTCATTCCGTATCAATTTACACCAATTAGTATCGTACACACAATTGTGTTCTCTTTTTATATAACGAAGGCATCACATTACAACATTTAGAGAAATATCTGCAGGGAGTTTAAATTAAAGCACGAGGAGCTTGTGCTTAGACTAAATTACCAAGTCCTGGCAGTAATGTGAAAGGAGTGTACATGTGAATATTATGTGCTTGTTTCCCTGACTTATTTGGTGTTTAATGATAGCTGAGTTTCCCTCTAGAATCGATACTGCATGTCTCATTTAATCTGTGTATGTGTGTGTGTGTATGCACATGTGGGTGTTCATGCGTGCATGACTTACGAGTGATGCAGAGCAGGACCAGGACCAGGCTGCGTAGGGCCAGAGAGAAGGGGGCAGGGAGGAGGCGGCAGAGGACAGGCCTCATTGTGTATTGAGAAGCTGTGTGTGTATGTGTGTATGTGCACGTTTGATCAATGGCTCCTCTGTGACCCTGCCTGCACTGCTACAGACAAACCAGTCCACATACACACACACTCTGATTTGTTCTCAACTGCAATGCTGCAGACACGTGCACACGCTAACTGCCCAGCTTTACTTCAGTGTAATCAGACAGAAGTTGTTGTTTGAGGACAACACTTAAAGAAAGGACTCTTATGTGCTACACTGCATCACAACACATGCAAAGAAACTGCTTTAGCTGCTAAATCACATAACACTGAATTGTAGCCAGAGCTTGCATGCAATCCACAGACGTTTGGCCAGAGCTCAGGGCGCTAACAGAGATAGCGATTTAGACACTATATCACAATGCACACAGAGATGAGCTTAGAGCAACAAAAAGTTCCACTGTTGATTTTAGCACCTTGTGCTGCTTAGAAAGAACTTACGACATGCATAGTCTTAAATCCATACGGTGCAGGGGTTTTGCTGCTACAAAGCGGTAGAGGAGCTCAGTCCCATCTAAGCAAAACAACAACAAAGCAAACACTGCTAGGCTAGCTATTTTCTACCAAAGGGCTCCTAGCCTCCTAAGACTAAAGCCCAAGACTCTCAGATCAATAAACCATAAAAACAATACCAAAAGTGACCAAAGCAGACCTGAAATATTGTGTTCTTTACCAGCAAGGGTATTCAGTAATGGCAGCTATGCAATTAACCAAATAAGGGACAACTTAATTAGCTCATCACCGACTGCAGTGTAAAACTGGGAGCTAGTTCTAAGCACAGGGCGCTTCAACAATCAGCCACACAATTAACCACAACAACAGACTGCTTGTCTCGTGTAGGTCAAACCACACTGCTCCAAGGAACGGATGACATCAATAATACTACATTTCAGTCAGATACAGGTTGAGAAACTGTCATCCAAAGCAGGTCAAGTTTATCTCTACTGATGTTGACTGAATGCTAACTTTTGAAATAGCGCTATCGTGCCCTTGAGGACCGAGGGAAATCTAGGGCAACATTGTTCATTCTCTAACACATTGTGTTTTAATGAGTTAAACAGGTTTTTCTGCACTTCTCACCAGACAAATTGGTAGGCAGAAGTCAATGTTCTTTTGAGCTTTAACCAAACGGCCAGGCCTCTGGAGAGATGGAGACACTATCTCACTACAACTCATCTGGAGATAGCTAAGGTTAAATAAAATCCATTGAGCTTGAGTGCCGCTCTATAAAGACAGAGTTGAAGTGCTTGCCCCGTGTAGAATAGCCAACCTGCAAGAGGTTGAGCAAACTGCAGTCAGACGCTTTAGTTTCAGATATTACACTTTTTATTCTATTTTACCCCAGAGACTATACTTTCAGGAGGTATCTACCATTATTTGCTTGAATGCCATCTCTTTCAATACGCTATCATGTATACACTGTAGTGTAAATGGACAGTGATTTTACATGGTAATTTTAGACTCCTCAGAATAATCACAGGCTATCAGACAGCGTAATCGTGCAACATCGACCTGCCTAACTCTTCCTTTCCAACATGCTCCACTGGGTGCACTCCAGCTACACACTCACTCATACACCCTGATCTGAAAGTCTGCTGTGTTTAAGATCCGGACAGAGTTTCGATCCAATGCATCGTCGGTCTCTGCGAGTGTGTAGCTCTCGTGTTTGTATGTGCAAATACGTGGGTTTAAAATGTGTGTGTGTGTGTGTGTGTGTGTGTGTGTGTGTGTGTGTGTGTGTGTGTGTGTGTGTGTGTGTTTGTAGTGCAGAGACAAAGTGTGATGAGCTACACCACACACCACACACCTCACTGAGCACTTCTGATGGAATAAAGTGCGGGTGTCATCCTTAGATTACTACACACTGTCCGCGCTCTCTCACTCTCTGCGCCACTGCAAAACACAATGAGCTCTAACAGCGATGGCCCTGACACTTCTGGCAAAGCCGAAAGCGGATCATCGTCAATCTTCCCTACGGCACTGACTCTACCGGTCAACTGGCTGACGCTGAGAAAATTACTCAATGTTGTGTGTGCACCAGCAACTCGGGTCTGGCAGGTCTGGGGCCTGGCAGCAGATGGACTGCAAAAAAAAGTCTATTCACAAGCTCAAATTGAACTCATCAAATTGGGTTTAGTTTATCCTTTTTCTCTCGCCTCTTCTTTTAGTCCTCCAGTCAATCCGTAGGAGCTTGTTAGTTCCTACAAGTTTGTCCTCCTTTCGCTCACTTCTTTCCTGTTGATCTATGAAAATTTGCAAATTGCTGTAATCCCAATGTGGTATGACTGTTGGTCACATCCATCTGTCTATCCGTTTTCTGTGTTCCACTTGTTTATATAACCCTGGCCACCCTCCCCTTGCTTAGAATGTGTGTGTGTGTGTGTCAGTGTGGGATCAGTGTCTGCATATTTTGCATACTATTTTGTGAAGGTTAGAGATGAGTGTGTGTGGATGGAAGCAGTGACAATGATTCTCTTTCAGGTCAACAAACAGTGGCGGCGTGTGTCTGAATGTACTCGTCTGTCCAGCGTTGACTGAAACAGAGTGTACATTTGGCTGTCTGTTTGGCCCTTTCACTCTCTACTACCCATTAATTTATCCTTGCAGGCACACACAGAGGCATCATAGTGCCTCTTTATGTTAAAAGGCCGTTTTTATGGCTGCATGGATGCGCATGGCTGTCTGCTGACAAGAACTGCGTACATGTTTATGTGTGGCATTTGTAATTCAAAGTGGATGTAGATATAGCAGAATTGAAAGTGACTATGACTGTGTTATGAATTATGCTGATGTAAACCTGGCTCATGAAAAGATATCAGCTTCATATTTTTACAATGATGAAACAGAAATCACTGCCTACATTGCTAGTACAACCTGCCAGTATATTTTGCATCAACACATCGTGCATAATGCATTTCCTTTGTTTATGCTCATTGCCACGTTATAACATTACTGCTATTGGCAATAAAACTGGCAATACAAAGCCAATGGTGGAAGCTAACTACACTCGACTGTGTGTCTATGACTTTCATTGTCTTGTAAAATGTGAAAGGCAACACAGTCTTGCTATTAATAGCACCTCTTCTTGTTCTTAATCAAGTGATGATAGACTTTCAGTTGTAATCTGCCACACGCTGTATTTACAAACATCTTAATGCATTCAATTTGAAACATGCTGTTCCCTATTATCAACTCAAATGAAGTCAAATGTATTTATCAAGGGCTTTTAACAAAATAGGGTCATCACAAAAGGGCTTTATAGACATAATTACAGACAAAAACAAGAACACAGTGCTAACATTGCCCTACTGGCAAGTGTGTGTGTGTGTGTGTGTGTGTGTGTGTGTGTGTGTGTGTGTGTGTGTGTGTGTGTGTGTGTAGTGTGTGTGTGTGTGTGTGTATATGTATGTGTGTCAAAGTCCCTGTGTGGGCAACCCCCTGATGGGTGTATTTGTTTTTGTCGCAGTGTGTGAGGAAGGAAGGGAGGTAATGGCAAATTGTGTCCCCTATCCCCCCTTCCTCTTTTTTCTCTCCTCCTCTCTCCCTCTCTCATCCAAATCAAATTTTTAATGGGCTTCATTGGTGCCACCGTGGAATAAGTGTTGCCAAAGCACTTAAGGGGCTTAAGTCAGCGGCGTGCTGAAAATATTAAGCACTCAAACAGCCTTACAAGGATCCCTGCCTGCTTAAGTATGCCGAGGAGGTCCTGCCAGCATTTAATACCAATGGTATTAAAGCGCTCCGACATGGGAGAGGAACAGAAATATAGATATATACAGTATGTTCCACAACTGGGAATAGAAAGAGAGAGATAGAGGCTGTTGGGAAGAATGGAAAGAAGCTGTGGAGACATGCGGTGGGAGACAAGTGAGAGTCAGAGGGATAGAGGGACTAACAGTAGTAGTAAAGTGAAGAAAAGAGTCCAACTAAAGACAAAAGAGAGAAAAGGAGAGGGAAAAGAAGTGGTGAGACAGTCGGAGAGACGCAAGGGAGGAGAGGAGAGACAATTTGCAACCAAACAAGCCATGTAGAGGAGAGATGCAAGGGAATCGGGCCAAGGTGTGGGAGGTAAGGGTTGATGGGATAGCTGCGAACCAGCAGCAGAGGGCTAATGCAGAGATTCTATCGGGAGGCTTATCCAAGATTAAATTTCTTTTTGTCCTTAAGGCGCTTCTCGGGTAAGCGGAAGTGTCGAATTTATTTCTTATGTCTCCCTTGAGGTTGTGCGTGCGAGTGGGTTGGGAGAATGTGTATGTATGTGTGTGTGTGTGTGTGTGTGTGTTACATGTATATGTGTCTGTGTAGGTGTGAATCTTGAGGGTTTATTAGCTGGAAAAGTGTAAAGGAGAGCATGTGTTGAAAGGTGAAGATAAATCAAATGAACATCTCTCCAAGGGCGTTTCAGCACAAGTGAACATCCAAGTATTATTGCGGTTACATTAACATAGGCATGTGAACTCATACATAGATATTCATGAATATAGATTGTGTTTGTGTAGATTCTAAAGTGCAATTCAAATAGTAGTTTCTAGCTTTGTTTTCCTCTTTTTCCCCTTTTCTTTTTATAAAGTTTGTTTTATGGAGTTGCCACAAAATCTCAGACTACCAGAAAGTGTAATCACTCACAAGAAAGTTTTATCTGAACTGTCCTGATTGAGTAATCTCCTCTGGGATTCTCTACAGTGTATAAAATACACAATACTATACAACTACTGTTTAAGATACTGCATAACCAATGGGCTTAAAGTTTTACAAGGATAACATCATAAATGCTAAATTATAGGCAATTCTTCTCATAAAAACAACTATTTTGACTCTGAGTACATTCACATCAGGCTTGACATGCTCAGCCCCTCGTTGGCCCTCTGCTCTTCTTCCCCTCTTGTCTTTCTGATTTCTTGTTTGTCAGACTTGGTGTAAATAGCTAGCCTGAGGGCCATGCACTAGCTAATCCAACTGGGTTTGCTCTGAACTCTCTAATTAGAAAAGTCACAGCTCCTCGATCTATGGACAATATCAGTGATTTTCTGGAGGCACGGCTCATGGATGTATTAAGAGAACAGCATGGCTCAGGCTACTTCCTGCTCATATCACGCTCCTGGGCACAGGAATCAATACGGCCCAATCATTTGGGTACATTTCGAGTGACAGCACCCGTCTTTCCTCACACAATTTAACATTACAAAGTTTTGATTTTCTTTTTTTTTTTTCTGTCTGTTGACAGTGGAGCCTGGCAAATAAATACAAGTCAATATGACTCACATCACGACAGGCTAACAGGAATACAAAACAGATTTTAGTATTTGAATCACTCGCTTTCTTTAAATTATATGATTTGAATGTGAATACATGATCATGGCAGTGTGTCTTTTCATATACTTCTACTTTGCCTCACCTTTCTCTACAGGAAACCAGGAGATTAAGCTGACTTTCTGGCAGACAACAGACCGGGCACTGTCTTTTCACTGGTTTTACAGGGTAGAAGAAAAGACAATAACATCGCTGTGGTAGCCATTATAGACATCCTATTATTAATCTCATCCCAATCTAACATGCATCAACCGTGCATTTAAAGGGACACATTCAGCTTTTTCTTTTCGAGCCTGGCAAAGAACTGAGCATGCATTTGAGAACAAAACACTCTCAAATGACAGACTGCAAGAACTGAAAATGGAAAACGCTATTGATGGCTGGTGCTAGTGTAGTTGAAGAAACCAGTTGAAGCTCAATAGCAATGCTTGTCGTTGAATTCATTGTGTTGAATTCAGGTAACACAGGACTCGGAACCGTTCTTACATGCTTTCATCCTGTAAACTACCAGAAATGTTTTTGTCTTGGGGCCATACTTTGATGTGAGCCAGAGTTGCAATTTGTCTCAACAAAATCTTTCTCTCTTTAAAATGAACCAACTTGGCACAATTACGTTTCTTTTGCATAGGATGAATCACACCACACCAAATCTTTTCAGAACAGAACTCAAACCCTGATCTCTGGTGTCAGAGTATGCTTTGTATGCATGCCTAACTATCTATCCTAACCTCCTCCCTGTGACTTGTGTGCTATATAAGACAGTCAAACATCCTGGACTGAAAAACCTTGCCACTAAACGTAATCCCGACAGCAATTTATTTACCTACAAAACATAATTGGAAAAACAAATTAATATAATGTATGTATTTTGTAGGAGACAAACTGGGGTTGCATTGTGAATGTCTGAGTAGGCCCTGGAACACACCAGCAATTATAGGCTACTGAGTCAAAGCTACTCTCAGGGGATAAAAAACAATGGCATTTTATTAATAGTAGCTCTTGTTCAAACAGAAAAAAACAGGTACAGTTGCAAAACGTTAACACAGCAGCCATACAGGTTATGTGTAAAAAAGGGCTTCAGAAAAGGCAACCGTCATCGCTATTGTGTAGATCATCTGTAACACACACCGCTGCAGGTTTTGTTTTTTGCTCAGATAAAGAGAACTGCTAGATACAAGGTTTTAGAGTATATAGGCCAACAAGGCTGGAGGCTTTTAAATGCAGTCATGGCTCTTGGCCCTTGCTGTTCTCGTACATGCATTCATAGAAAGACACACAGTTTAAGTAAGAATGCATTAGAGGTGTATTATATTATGCAGAACCATGCAAGCCCCCCACCCATTGGGATGCAACAGAACGCTAAGCTCAGTCATCCCTTATTCAGTCAGATAAATGCAAACAGTGTTACCTGCCAAGTTGAGAACGTACAGTCGGAGCTTCCTAACAAGTGTTTCTGTGTGTGCTGTGAGCCACATGCTACAAAGCTACCTGCTGGGAGTAACACTCATTATCCATGTGGCATCATACCTCCCAGTGACAGGCCACGACTCTCTGCTCACTGTTTTCTCTGCTGAAGTCGTCTTTGTGTTCCCTGTGCATGTGCTAACATTTCCGTGTTACACGTGTGGTAAGCTCCTTTGTTCCCTGATGTGTGTGACAGGTAGGTGTGACAGATAGGTTGTCACTGTGCCTATATATGCACGCACCAGTTCACTATCTTGCTCTCTACATTCCAGGTATATGCGTGTGATGTTTTAGTGATGTGCATATCAACTTGTCAAGGCCGCAGCTTCTGATCTTTCATTTTTGCGCGCTCTGCAGGAGGATGGTTTGTATATTTTGGTGGAGCAAGGAAGCAGGGTCTGGGCTAGGTTAGCTGTGTGCTGCCATGTCACAGTGTGGGTGATTAGAATTAAGTAGGTATGTGCCACCTTGCCTGGGGGTACCCGGCCAACCGCCTTGCCCCCATTCCGCCAATTCACAAACGCCTAATAAAGGGATAATTTCTCCCTCGCATGATATAATCTTTCCTTTCACTCAATGCTTCAATGGAACCCTTTATGGCTTTTATCACATCTCTCTCTCCCCTCCCTCCTTCCATCTCTTTCTGTCTCTTTCCACTTTGTCTGTTGCTTTCCCGACCCCTCCTTGTTTGTCTGTCTCTCTCCCTGCTTGCCCTCTCTCTGCCTCTGTTGCTTTTTTCCGATCCTTTTCTTGCTCTACTCTTCTCTCACTATGACCTTACAGAGGGTCGTTGCACTGAAGTCACTCCTGTTACTCTTTTCTCCCTTTCTCTCTCTCTTTCTTTCTCTGAAGGAAAATCACACACTCATCAGTTTGCCGGCTCTGTTCCTGACGAGCAGGCTCGCAAGGAGAATATTAACGAAGCTCCTCAGCCAATTAACACCTAAAGCACATAACAACCTTTTATGCCAGCAGACACACTTGCATGCATTCACACACACACACACACACACACACACACACACACACACACACACACACACACACACACACACACACACACACACACACACACACACACACACACACACACGGTATGTGCTGCACATGCACAGACACACTACCGCACAGACACTTGCAGGGAACTACACACAATTTGGCCTAAACACACTCATACAAGCAAAGAGGCTCACATAAACAGAAACACACATACAGGCCTCAAAGCAAGGATGTGCTATCACACACACAAACACACTAACAGATTGTGCTGATGAGTGTGGCTGTAGAAGGAGGGGACATTTATAGGAGTAAAAGGAAGTAATGTAGAGAGACAGGAGATGCAAACAAAGTGATGAGCAGCAGGGAGGCAGAGAGAGAGAGAGACAGAGGTGAGGAGAAAAGGGAGGGAAGGAATGATTGGGAGAGCGGGGAGTAAGACAGATTTATGGAGTGTGAAGAAAGGCATAAAGGAAAGGGGAAAATCAGTGATAGAAGGTTAACGTGGCTTGGCTGATCCTGACCTGGTTCATGCTAATTTGAAAGGTTTAATAGTGGGTGGGTGCACACAGGCGCCTGCGCGCACGCACACACACACACACACACACACACACACACACACACACACACACACACACACACACACACACACACGGACATATATAATATATATACATATATACATATATATATATATATACATATATATATATATATATATATATATATATATATATACACATATATATATATACATATATAATATATATGTACACACACACATATATATGTACACACACACATATACATATATATGTACACACACACACATATATATACACATATACATATATATATATATATATATATATATATATATATATATTTGACACTGACATACACATAGTTAACTTTACCAGTACAACACAATGCATAAAACATGGTGGCAGAAAGGGCATTAGCCTTTGCACGCACACACACACACACACACACACACACACACACACACACACACACACACACACACACGGACATATATAATATATATACATATATACATATATATATATATACATATATATATATATATATATATATATATACACATATATATATATATACATATATAATATATATGTACACACACACATATATATGTACACACACACATATACATATATATGTACACACACACACATATATATACACATATACATATATATATATATATATATATATATATATATATATTTGACACTGACATACACATAGTTAACTTTACCAGTACAACACAATGCATAAAACATGGTGGCAGAAAGGGCATTAGCCTTTGCACGCACACACACACACACACACACACACACACACACACACACACACACACACACACACACACACACACACACACACACACACACACACACTTCTGGACACATGTGGGGCAGTTTCCTCGTATGCATAAAACATGGCGAGAGACAGCAGGGGTAGGGGCCATGAGGGAGATAGGGAGAACAAGTGTGAATGGACAAAAAGCACATGGTAATGATCCGGATAACGAAAGGCTGCTGCAAGGGGTGGAGAATCAGAGAGAGTGAGAGGGGGACAAGTGTGAATGCGATAAAGTAATGGTGAGGAGGGAGAGAGGGAGAACTTTCCTCACGGCCTGCTGCTTTTGGATTGAACAGCGTGCAAATGAAAAATGGAGATGAAATAATTAGACAGGCAGACTAGAAGCGCTCATCTAAATATGTAAATGCACTTAATTTTACTTTGATTTGCTCCACTGCTTCCCTATCACTCTCCCACTTCTATCTCCCCACATTCCTCCTTCCATTCTCTTCCGCTCATCTGTTCCTATTCCACTCTCATGGTTTTCATCTCCTTTCTCCCCCTCTCTCTGTCTTCCTCTCCCTCTCTGTCCTTCTTTCTACTCAGTTCTCTCTCTCTCTCTCTTTGCATATTAAAGCTACAGTACGTCAATACACTGTAGGTATGTCAGCTCAATTATTCACTGTTTTATGGACTTGCAGGAGTCAGAGAAAGAAAGAGTGTATTTAATTAGTTAATTCACGCCTGTCTGACTCTGTGATGGGTTGTGCATGTCCCTGCATGGTTGTGCACACAGTGACGTGCATCTGTGTGTATATTTGTGGTAAAGGATACGTTTGGATAAGTCCACCCTAATACAATCCTCCCATGCCATAAAATGATTCCTCCTGTCCATACTGGCAGTGAAGCAATCCCTGAAGTTCAGCAGTCTGAGTTAGCCAGATCAAGTGTGTATCTCCCAAAGTTAGTTTTATTTCTACAATATTTCCTCTTTGTGTTTCCCCCGGACACTGTTTCCTTGCCTAATTGTGGCGGAGGGATACATCCTACCATGCAGGTTTGTTGCCGGAACTATGGCATTAAGGGTGATGGATGAAGATACATTGATTTGACTCTAACAACTGGAGCCTAATTACATTGAAGCAAATTTTCGCTCGGCTTCATTCCTGTCAATTTGACTGTTTGTTCTCCCCAAACAGCCAGCGTACCAACTGTACAGACGTTCACAGCTCTACGGTCTTTTTAAAGTCCAATAATTATGGTAACAGTTCACAGATCCCATTCTAATTAAAACATTGTGCATACATTCTAAACATGGCTGATTTCTGCACCTTGTAAACAAAACTGGCTGCAAATCACTGTGAAATTAAAATCTGCCCTCCAATCATATTTTCCAAGAATTGTAATAATTGCTTTTTATTATTAAAAAGTATTAAAGAGTATTTTGACTGAACATGTTATTAAATTAGATTGTGCATTTTCATTGTCACTTGTTTTTGCAGAAGTTTCTCTCGAAACAGAGATCTCAATTTTAATTACTACAGCACCTGGAAGCACAAGTGAAAAATTTAAATGTGAGCGAGTTTGTGTGCCTGAGCATGTTCACACCTTTGTCTGCCTGTGTATATGTGTGTGGATTATAGATTAGAAGTCACCGTGGAAAAAGGCAGCTGTCCTTCTTAATGACAATCTGTCAGAGCTCTTCTCTAACTGCCCCTCCTCTTTCATCCGCCTGTCTTCTCTTTCTCCAACCTTATCCTCCTCTCTTTAGTCTGACTTTTACCAAACATCCCTCACTGGGACACTTACTTCCTGTTCCTACAAGGTGACACTGACAGCAGTCCGCCTCATTTTACTTCTGGGCTTTTTCATCTTTGCCTTTCCCCGTTGCCGAGAGAACACACACATCACTTTGTATATATCTGTTTTTCTTACAGTTTGTTTTTCATCCTTTTACTGGAATGCCAGAAAAAATAATAATAAAAAAATGGCAAGGTTTTATTTGGAGATCAGGGGCCTCACTTATAAACATGGCGTACGCTCAAAACGGGCCTGAAAATGTGCGTACCCCACTTCCGACGCAAAGGTTGCGATTTATAAAAAAACAAACTTGACGGGAGAATGTGCGGTCCTCCACGCAAACTCTGAACCATGCGTACGCACATTTTGGAGACAAAATAGGAATTGGAGACGCAGATGGTGAGGTGGTGAACTGAAGTCACACTGCAGAAAGTAAATGGGAATAGCGATTAGGACTACTCTTAATATTTTCAAGTATTGATGCCTCACGAACATTTTTTCACTCCATTTCATCCACGTTACCGTTTAGATTAAATCCAGCAGTGTTATTTGGGATTGTACTGAGGGATTACTGTTCCATAAACACCTCCAACTCAAATCTTAAATAAAAATGTGTTCTTAATATTTAATCGGCGCTGTCACCTTCACATTGTCCGCTACGGAGCGCAGGAGGAGGAGATGGCCCGACAGCATAGAATACAGGATATAATCAAATACCCTAGCATTAGATAACTACAGAACACAGTATAAATAACTAAATATATGTCTTTAATACTGTGCATACATCATCAAATGTCAAAGTCTGAAAATACAGCCGTTAAACTCTCGCGCAACCGTTACCTTAAAGTCCTCCTTATCAGTCCGAACTTTAATACTGTTCGTGACTAAACCTGCATGAAGAAAAGTGTTTTTACATTACACCTTCTTTCGTCTTCAAATTGTATCTCGGGGTGAGGGATACCACTAGTTGATGCTGCAATTTTGGCAAAGTGTTAACAATCACAAATTGTGATTGATCGCACAAACTGCGGTGACCCCCGTGCGTAATGGTGCATGATGGCACTGGTGGCCCTGCAGGAGGACGTTACGCTAATGGAAGAATCAGGAGAAAAAGAGACTTCAGGGACCATGACTATGATTGGCTAATATATCGATTTAAATTCCCTAAAGCTGAGCTCTTGGATCTATGTACTGAATTGGGTCCAGTAGAGAGGGCAACGCGCCGGAACCGTGCCATCCCGGTCCAAATACAGGTCCTCGTAACTCTGGGGGAAACTGGCTGTTTCCTGAGGGAAATTGCAGACAGCTAAGTGCTGTTTTTTTAAAATAAATATTATATATAATCTTCAACTTCATCACTAAGGCTTGTTTGGATATAACAAATAGTTCTGTTAAATCTTATTGTATACGTCTGGTATATCGATATGCCAGAAGCTGTCCCCGAGTGCCGTAATGCCGTTTTGGACGTATTATTAATACATGTAGTTATAGATCACGTTTCCCTACACTGTGCAAGAACAGGCCAAAATTATAAGTCAATTTGCATCAATTTCTGAACGTCGGAGACGTTTTTTGCTTTTTCTCCGCCAGTCATCATGATTCGGTGTAACAACTGCCAGTGTCATTCATATACTGATCAGCATTCATGAGGTGCTTTGCATTGACTATTTATGGTTAAAAATGGGTGTGTGCAAGGCGGGATCCACGTGCGCACACTTGTAGGAAATCTCTGATTTATAAAGGGAACATTGCTTACAGGTGTGCGTATGGACGTTTTATAAATCTGACATTTCTTTTGGCGTACGCCATTTTGGCCTTTTGGGCATACGAACACTTTTAGTAAGGATCCTACGCACAGTTTTATAAATGAGACCCCAGGGCTTTTCCATCTTGAGCATATTGTGCTCAAGATGAAGTGAAGGTTGTATATTGTAATAATATATGTACATGTTTAATTAATTTCTTGTTTTAACACTCAAATTGCTTTGGTATGACTTTGTGCTCTACAAATAAAGTGGCACTTGAGCATTTTAGCTTCCCACATCACAGTTAAATGATCATTTCAGACAAATGATGATCAATGCACACAAATGACTAGCTCACTAATTGTGACACATGATGAGGTTACTAATTGTGGTTTGAGAGGCATCTGTTTGGTTAATTGGATTAAAGTAATGATTACTGATAGATTAAGCAAGTATGATTTATTGGATCAGAACAAGTTTATCACTTTTCTTCAGGCTATAACTTTGCTCTATTTTCCACCATCTGTCTTTCTGCCACTGCTGTCTCAAGTCCAGGAACATCAAGTGTCATATGGGTTTTGATTTGATTTGATTCCTTCCAGTCCTTTGTTGTTTGTGAGGTTTTGTTATTTTTCTATTTTCATGTTTTTTTTTCTTCCTCTGAGGAGAAAAACAAGGGTGACATTCTTTGTGTTCAAAGTTTGTTTCTTTTGCTGACATCAGATAGCTAAAGGTGTCAAATGCAGCATATTTATTTATCTGTCCCTCCCGCACTAACACTCACCACACCGCCCACATACTGTACATCAGTACATGTTCAAGGTACCTATCACTGCCTCCACACGAGTCACCCTAACACAGCACTGTTTTTTTGATTCCTCCTCTTCTCCTCTCTTCTTCACACACACACACACACACACACACACACACACACACACACACACACACACACACACACACACACAACTGTGTGGGAATGATGATGCCGACATATCTGCAATTTATTAATCATACTTTTAATGTTAACGACCACAGTTATACAAATGCTGGCAGAACTTAACAATGGCTCTTGTCTTCAATCTGCTAATTGTTCTTCAACTGGACTTTTGATTGATTATTATGAGTTTAATGATTAAAAAATAAAACTAATGTGAAAAGCTGTCAAATCTCTTTTTCACCCATAAGGGCT
This sequence comes from Gymnocephalus cernua, assembly GCA_023631565.1. Lineage (NCBI taxonomy): Eukaryota > Metazoa > Chordata > Actinopteri > Perciformes > Percidae > Gymnocephalus > Gymnocephalus cernua. The sequence goes on from CM042429.1 coordinate 32,657,562, forward strand.
GTCAATCACACAGAGCACTCAGCGGATCACAGCCGGGGCCAAGAGGAGCAAAAGATGGCTCAGCTTCCATCCCTCTGGTGCCAAAGTAAAAGAATGAAAAAATGTATCACTTGATCTAAGGGTTTTTCATCCCCTTGTTTATTGTACAGCAGGTATGGCCGCTGTTTGTCTTTAACAATCAAATACTGGTTCAAACTGCTTTAACAAGCCAATAGTACACCATGCCTCTTAGAACACAGGACACATGCACTCATATTCCTCTATTTATTCCTGGATGACTCAAAGTGGACAGAGAGTCTGCAAAGCCACAGTAGAGGGATCCACTAAACGAGGTGAAGTAGCTTGGAGCAATTAACAGCCTGGATTTTATACACCTCTAGCCTCTTTTTAAATAGAAATCTAGATTTCGCATTTTATTCAGTTTCACTTCAACAGCTTGGTTGGTTAGCCAGCTTGAGGGAACTTGGGGGATTTGAGACCTTTTAGAGACTACCAATAACAGCAAGATGCCTTTGCCATCTAGTATTGATGGGATCTCTGGGGATGAAAACATTGCTGAGTTGTGGGGGAAACATTTTAGAGAGATTCTTAACTGTGTTGAGAGTGCTGAATATCATGTTGGTGATATCATTAATAATGATGGTGTGGTTATTAGACCTGATGAAGTGTGTCATGCTATTGAGAAATTGGCAGTGAACAAAGCGTGTGGTCTTGACCAAATAACAGCTGAACACCTGAAGTATGCAAGCCATAGAATCTCAGTGTTACTTGCTATGTGTTTCTCTGGATTATTAGCGCATGGCATATTACCTGACGATGTTACCTGTGCTATTAGTGCCAGTTATTAAGGACAAAACCTGTAAGGTATCAAGCATAGAAAACTACAGGCCAAACGCTCTAGCGAGTATACTCTCTAAAGTGTTAGAACAAATTCTGTTTGATAGACTACAAGAATATATAATAACCACTGACAATCAATTTGGTTTTAAAAAGAAACATGGCACAGATTTGTGTATATATGCACTGAAAGAACTTACCAAGTATAAAAGCCATGGATCAACAATGTTTTTATGTTTCCTTGATGCATCTAAAGCTTTTGACCGTGTTAATCACGGTAAACTGTTTATAAAATTACAAGAGCGAGGGGTCCCCCCATACCTAATACGTATCTTGCATTATTGGTACTCCCATCAAACTATGCAAGCTAGATGGGGGAAGACAACATCGGCTCCTTTCCCAGTTACCAATGGGGTTAGACAAGGTGGAATATTGTCACCTGTTCTTTTTAATTTGTATATGGATGATCTTTCTAGGACATTAGACGTGTGTAAGACTGGCTGTATGGTAGGGGATAGGCGTATTAATCATCTGGTGTATGCAGATGATTTAATTGTTATGTCTCCATATAGTGCTGGCCTACAGCAACTGCTTAGAGTCTGTTCAAACTATGGACTACAGTATGACATCAAATTCAATGCAAAAAAGAGTGTTGTAATGATTCCCAGCACTAATGAGGACAGGAAGCTGTGCTTTCCCTCTTTTTACTTGACAGGGCAAGAGCTAAACATAGTTACTAAAGTAAAATACTTGGGCCACATTATCAGGGATGACTTTTGTGACGATGATGATATACAGCGCCAGTGCGGTAAATTATATGGGCAAGCAAATATGCTGGCACGCAAATTTCATATGTGTACTGAAGAAGTTAAAACATCTCTCTTCAGAGCATACTGTACTCCACTTTATACAGCTCACCTATGGTGCAGCTACAGTAAAGCAAAGATCAATAAGATAAAGGTGGCATACAATGATGCACTTAGAATCCTGTTGAAGTGTCCAAGATGGACTAGTGCTCGCCATTTGTTTGTGACGAGTAATGTTCCCACCTTCCATGCTGTGCTGAGGAATTTTATGTACAGATTCATGTGTTGACTAACAGAGTCAAAGAACTAAATGTTAACTGCCCTAACTAATCCTTTACTTAGTGACACCAGATACACCTCCCAACTCTGGAAACACTGGAATACGCAGCTGTACTTGTTTTAATTATTTTGTATAGATATTTGTATGTATGTATGTATGTATGAATGTATGTTTGTTTTGTATGTTCCATTTATGTAATATGTGGTAGTCATTATGTCTGCATGTATGTATTTATGTTTGTGGGTTTGTTGGTACCCCTCCTCTAATATGTTATGTTGTGTGTGCTGTTTTGTTTTCTATTTGGACCTTGAGTCTGTGAATAAAGTTATATATAACCCCAAGAAGAAGAATTAGACCCCAACTAGCATGACTAACGCTTTTAACACTGCTGCTATCAGGCAGTGTTTTATCTGTGAGGTTCCCAGTACACCTGTTAGTAATTCTAATGAAGAGAACAACACCCCCAGCAGGGAACTAAATTAAGCTGGAGCAGTCACAAACAGGCACTATGTGTGTGTGTGTGTGTGGGGGGGGGGGGGGGGGGAGGGGGGGGCAGTTTTATTAAAACCTTCATAACTGAAAGCATGTTTTGCATAAGTAAGCTTCAGCCCATGATTTGGTAATGATAGTTACTACATTGCTCTGCCTGCAGGAGGCTATCACACTGAAACACACATGAACACACTTACACACCATTTAATTTATACATGTGCAATTGTGCAGTTCAATCATGGAGTTATTTTGGAAGGAACCAAGCACCATGGAAACACACTCATGCATGCAAACACATAAAAAAAACACAGGCACGCACACACGCACCCATGCGCACTCACTCACACACACACACACACACACACACACACACACACTCTCTCTCCAAACCCAGCTCCTCATACTAACATCCATTGCCTAGCAACCACCTATCAGAAAACACGCTCACCTCTGGACCCCAAGTCGCCTGCCCCTGACAGGCAGCCAATCAGGTGAGTTGCTCCCCTGGGAAAATTACTACGATCAAAAGGAGAGGGGGAAGGGAAGTGTGGAGGGTTAGTCAATAAGGCTCCAGTGTCACCAGCACAAACCTTCCTCTCTTTTTCTCTGTTAAGCTTTTCACCTTGTTTTGCTATGTTCTTTTGACACAGTTATTGATGTCAGAGCACTCAAACTTCATTCTTGCTACTCCTCTCTCTCTTTCTCTCTGTGTGTAGGAGGCACTCAATGACTTTAAAAAACCCAAACCTATGTTATAGATATACAGTACTGCATCGGATACCCATTGTAAGTGAGGACTGTGTTTTCTATCAGTATGCTCATAGACAGATTAGAGACAGATGAATGAATACTGGTGTAATTTAGAGGTTACAGATATTTTGAATTTACCAGAAACATTTGCATTGCAGAGAAATTGATTTTCTAGTCATTGTTTTCCAGATTTCATCATGTCAAATCTAGCTTGAAATGTGCTTCTTATCCCGGCTAATAAAGATGCCTCAAATAATAAGACATGACTATGACAATATTTTAGTCTGTGTCAGTGTTTGTATTGCAACATGTTTTGAGAGGGATTATGTCCCGCCAGAGAATTTTATTTATTGTTGTTGGTGTCAGGTGATTGACAGTAAGCGAAGCACAATGTAACGCAGTGATATAAAAGCACTCAACCTGGGGACTTTCTGGCACAATGAGATACCAGTAATAATAAAACAGAACACTAACAATACCAAATCAAGGCTTTATTTTTAACTGCGATGGCAATTTTCAAGTCTACTGCAAGCTTGTTTTTCAAGCGGGGTAAAAATGGCAGCAAAAATTGCATATTCTGATGGTGAAAAAATGAGCTATTGTGTGGCTCTTAACATACCACTGGGAAAAAATATAAAAAAAGAGTCACAAACTTAAACAAATAACAATGTTATCCGTCAACAATAAAACAGAGATGATCCTGCAGGCTCCTTATGTGACAGTGACTTTAGGACTAATCTCACAAGAACTCACTTGATCCAATGGAACCCCAATCAAAACAAAAATGGAGGCAGATGATCAGACTCAGCATGCTCAGCCTTTCCCCACACAATAATAAACTCTACTCTCGCTGGTTACTGTTGGATCTGCTGTTGGGCTGAATCTGTGGCAGGATTTGGTCAGGATCTGTACAGATGTTGGGTTATAATTATCAGACATGTTTGACATTATTGGGGTAGCTTTACAGGGTTAGCTGAAATGGAATCCCTCACTCTACCAGATAAATTTAGGCTGACCACTGGTTCCAATAAAGCCTTTGATCCAATTGTCAGGGTGGGCAAATCCGCTGTAAATCAGCCTGATAATCCGCTGGCATATTACCAGCCTTACCCTATGTCTTACACTCTTTTTGACTCTCTCTCTCTCTCTCTCATTCCATACTGCACCTATTTTCTTCTTCTGCTCTAGTGATGTGAAATACAGAGATATTTTGGGCGCCCAGGGTTTTGGAAATACGCATCCTGTTCATATTCTGCAAAAACAATGTTAGGTAACTGGCAGATGGGGCATCTCAAACATTTGGATGATTAGAAACTCTCATGGTTAAATAGTCAGTAGAAAAAATGAGCAACTGCTTTACAAAATATCTGTCTCTCTGATAAAAAGTCAGGTACAAACTTGTGTACATGAGCATGTATGGGGAGAGAGAGCTCACATAGAAACTCCCAAGGTGCATTTTGGTGAGAAACAGCCAATTACTGAGCTAAAAAGTATGTTGCATGCAGAACTTTCAGTGAGTAAAAGCTAACGATTACAGTTAAAAATATACTTAAGAAACTTAATACATTCAGCAGTTTAAATCCGATCACTTTTGGATCAGAGCCATTCACTATGCTAAACAAAGTTGAAATAATTAAAACTGATGACCATAACATAAACCTATAGCTACCTTTAATTTACCCAAGGAACTCCAGTGTTTCTTTGTTAAGGAACATTGAGAATATTCAATCAGAAAAGAAAAAAAAAACATTTACAGTGGTGACAAAAATATTGGAACTGGCAGCACCCCTCACTTTAAGGGTTAGGAGCTCCACTCCTACTGTGGCCCCTAATGCTAATACAAATTTATGTGCACAAGTGTGAAGAACTCTGGCAACAAACGCTATTATAGTGTTACCATGTCATCATTTCAGACCGAAGGAAACACTGAAAACCTGCTGCTTTTTGTCTCAATCCATCCCTACCTCTGTCCTCCTCTATCACTGTGTCTCTATCCGTCTGTCCCTGTGCCTCAGCTGCGATCCTTCCATCATTTCTATGTCTCCCTGGTGTGCTGTGCTTTTTCGCCTCATCGCTTCACCACCTCCTCTTTCTCCCTCTGTTGTTTTCATATACCCTACTATAACCACTTCCGGCTCCCCCCACCTCCATCGTGCTACCTCTCCTTGACTCCATTCTTCTTCTCCCACTGCCACTCCCTCCTTCACCCCCCTTGTCCTTCTTCATGTCATCATGCATCATGCCATCTCTTATCTGTTTGTCACATTCTATTCTTACTGGTTATTGATAAACCGTTACACTATCTCTCTCTCATCTTTTCTTCTTTGTGTCCTGTGTTTCATCTCCTCCACAAGACACAATTATCTGGCTTTCATCGCTTTTCTTTCGTCGTTCTCTCCGTCTCACATGTATTGATGCCTCAGTGTGCACTTGCTCCATATGTGCAGTGTCCACATCTAACATATTGTTGGGGGCTCATTATTTTCCATTTTTATTTTAAGAATGCAAGACTCTTGGTGAATACTGGATGATAAAATCATTTCTTTTTAATTATCTTATTATATTGTTGTTTATTACTTTCAAGGGCTCTTGGAGGGCTGATCTGCAGCATAATCAGCAGCCTCTGCATTTTCCTCAGTTTGACTTCTCCATCTATTAGCAGAAACATATTCTGAGTTGTGTTTGCCACAGAGGGACCTTGGTTTGCTGTAAACTGCGGTGAACAGTTTCCTCTTGCAGAAGGAAACAGTGCAACTTGTTGGTGCGTGGGAGGATAAAATTCAACAAAAAATCAGTTTGAACAGATCTGGCGTATAAAACTTCAGGTAGTTTTTTATTGGGTAAAAATTGTTGAGCCATGTGTCTGTGTGTGTGTGTTCCCAGAATGTAATTGGTATGGTCCTTGTGTCCAGCAGTTGTAGCAGTGAACACTGGAGCAGAGTTCACAGAGAGGACAGGAGAGGGGAGTGGCTAAATAGGCTGCACGCACACACACACACACACACACACACACGCACACACACACACACACACACACACACACACACACACACACACACACACACACACAGAAAGAGGATTCTCTGGTTTAATATTGGAGCACAGGGACACAGACACAAATTATAGCCACACACAGATGAAACATGAAGTAATGGCCTACTACCTAATACCCTACTAGAGCATGGGGACATACGTCCATGCAGTCAGGGAGCAGACAAATGCAAATTAAAAAATATAATAGCCCGTGTGGAGTCATAGCATGGACACACCCTCACACACATAAAAACACACGCTCATGGCATTCAAGAAAGCATAATGTCACAGCCCTTAGGGCAAAATTGTCCCTAAGAGATCAACCCCCCTGCTGCTTTGAGTCAGCCTCTTAACGTGTGTGTGTGTGTGTGTGTGTGTGTGTGTGTGTGTGTGTGTGTGTGTGTGTGTGCTCCTTTAAGGCCAGCAGTGATGAAAGCTGCCTACGGCGACAAGACAAGCTTCACCATGACACCAAACGCACCCTGGAGAACTGCAGACACCCTGCCACTCATGGATGAGTGAAAGAGAGATAGAGGGACAGATGAGTAAGAGAAGAAAAAAAAAGAGCATGCGATTGGGAGATGGAGGCCGACAACAACATACGAATGGAGACAGTGCTGCGCTGAGAAGGAGAGACTGAGAGGAGAGGTAATTTGTGATGACAGCATGAGAAAGGGAAAACGGAAAGGATTCAAGAGACAGAGAGGGAGTAAGCAGGAGAGATATGCAACGTGATGGATAAAAACTCCAGAAAAGATAAAAGGCATCAGAGAGATGGAGTGAATCTTCATTTGAGAGGAGGAAGAAGTAGAAAGGGTATTTATCTAAGCCTGGGGGGGAGGGGGGGAGGGAGGGGGGGAGCAAGTGGGAGACAAAGTACGGTATACAAGAAAAAAAGAAAAAAGAAGAGCGAGGGATGAACATGAGCAATGAGAAAAGCTGAAGAGGAGCTGCCTCTTGAAAGCTATTTGGTCCTGAGCCCCCATTAATTCAGCTCGCATTTAGCTTTTTCTTTTGGGGGGGGGGGGGGGGGGAGGGGGGGGGGGGGCTGAGTGGTAGCAGAGATGCAGTTAGGGGAAGGAGAGGAAAGGAAGGACGGGCCAAGTGTCTGGTGCTCCATTGTGCTGAGGGCCTCTCATAGTGAATAGACGCTCATGGGAAGGGTGGCGTGTCAACTTTTATTGTCACAAAGTTATTGTTTATTCACCAGGAAAGACACAAACGGAGGCAGGGAAGATAAGGGCGCCTTTGTGTGTATGTGCGCACAAGTATGTGAGTTTGCAAGTATGTGAGAGAGTGCAAATGCATGTGTGTATGTGGGCAGAATCAAACAAGTGGAAGAAAAATGTAGCTTGATTACTACAGACAGAAAATCTAAATAATAATTTATTCCCCCCAAAAAATTATGTTTTAATGTCATCCCAGGATGTTTCACTTTTTCCACGCCAGAGGAGGCTACTATGCTGCATTTTCATGAGGCCACGCATTTTTGACATACCCCATTCCCCACATATTAACTCTCTCCTACCCTCCTATGCATCCTTTCCATTATTCCAGATCCCCCCCACGCCCAAACACACACACACACACACACACACACACACACACACACACACACACACACACACACACACACACACACACACACACACACACACACACACACACACACACACACTCTCTCTCTCTCTCTCTCTCTCTTTCTGCTGGGATTATTTACCGTTTACAGTACGCCGCTGCATCATCTGTCACTTCTGTCCCCTGCTCATCTCTCTTTCCCTCCCTCCCATCTCACTTGTCAAACACTGAGGTCATTGTGAGCTGTAAAATAAAAGCAGACAAAAGCGTTCTTTCTTTTTTTCATCCTTCCCCTCCTCCATTGTCTTCCTCTTCCCTACTTTCCTGCTCCCATACTTATCTACTGACTTTGAAACCCTAGTGCGGGACAATGGAAGCCGAGTAAGGACCACAGGCTGAGATAACAGCACTCAGCTAATACGGCGACCAATAAACACCACAGTAAACACTGCAGAGTTGTTTGTCCATATCAACAATCAGAGCCTCTATAAAGTCACACAGTCTATCAGCTCTGTAGTTCCACTGTTTTACAAACCAAGGTGAGAAAGTCAGAGATATGTACAGCTAATTGTTTTGTTTTTTCACAGAAAAATACCCATATTTTCTCAAAGAAACAGAAAAGTTTACACCCATATTTTTATTTCCCTACACATACACAAAGGTTGTTGTGGGTCCTGCGGCAAGAAGACTCTGATCACTGCTGTTTACAGTAAATAAGGTCCTTTTGTGAAAAGGCGGCTCAGAGAATGTTACGGTAATAGAAAGTGAAGAGACATTTGGGTATACAGTAGAATGCAAATGAGCTGCTAATTATGCACCAGAGTCCCTCTAAGTCATAGACAGATTATGAGATGATGGTCCCCTGGGTATGGATGTGTAAAAGCCCACCCACCTCTTTATAATTTTGGTGGTCAAGTGACCACACAGTTATAGAATCCTTTATTTCTTCTTGCAGAGTCGAAGCACCCGTAATGCATGGTGTCACTACAGAGCAGAAGACCTACTGTAACCATCCTACAGAAAGCCTGAAGGGACAAACACACACTAACCCTTTGAAGGAGTCACAATGGTTTCTTTCTTTTGGCTTCAACTTCAAAGAGAATATTTGGGTTATTTCTTAAGTTTATCAGAAAGACTTTTTGCTTTTTTCATTCTACAATGTGAAATCTTATTTTTAATTCACACAGAGGCTTTGGCTTATATGGGTCTCCTGCCCTATTGGGCCCCTGGGCCTGACTGACCATAGTCTAGATAAACTAAACAGAACAGTAAAAAAACCACAGCAAATGGTGGTTTTATTATCGGATATTTACCAGGATTTTATATTATTGATTCAATTTTGGATAATTTGTTAATACTTTAAATTAAACACGTATAAATCACACACACACACACACACACACACACACACACACACACACACACACACACACACACACACACACACACACACACACACACACACACACACACACACACACACACACACACACACACACAGATGCAAACAGGCACTCATGCCCACACCACTAACCACAACAACAACAACAACATTATTGAGCTTCTGTACATTAATCGAAGCTGATGTGACAGTCAGGCCAACCTCCTATTTCTTCTCATCGTTGGGCCTTGTTACATCAGCCTATCATCAGCCTTTGTTGACCCACACAAACACACGCACGCGCACACGCACGCACGCACACACACACACACACACACACACACACACACACACACACACACACACACACACACACACACACACACACACACACACACACACACACACACACGATTCAGAAATCCCAAGAGAAAGTCAGTGCATGAAAAGGCTCTTCTCCAAATGTCTCATGTATTCAGTCCAGTCCCCCAGTGGATCTGCCCTATATTGACAGAGCAGAATGGTGAAGGCCCTCGTCAAAGTATGAGACAGAACAGTGTGACACAGTTCTCACACTACCTGAATGGCACACCAAATAATACAACACTGCATCCCTCCCTTTGAAAGGGCAATTTCACTCAATTGTGGCAACAATCTCATTGTGTATGAGGCCAATGGGAAGCTCCATTTAAATGGTAAACAAACAGACTATAATTTATGGAAGTGAAGCAGCGTCTGAAATATGGATGGTTTGAAAATAAAATCAATGAGGATAACACGGTGAAAGTGAAAAAAGCTGAAGAAGCAGTGAAGTGTTATTCTAACTGAGAGCTTTTATCTAACTTGTCAACCTTGACAACCATACACAATGTGTGGGTTTGTGTGTGTGTGTGTGTGTGTGTGGTAATTCAACTACACACATTTCATAAGAAAGGTCTACAGTTGTTATTCTAGGAAAGGTTTGTGTAACATCTTTATATTGCGAGTGTCACAAAGTGCACAAAGTCAATAAAGCAAAGCAAATTGCAAAAACAGACTTCACACAGTCAAACACAGTTATCAGTGAAAGGACACTTTGTACAAATAGGTGCATGGAAACACTTTAAAACAGTCTGATCAACCTAACAGCGATAAGAAAGCTACAGTGGACCCTAAGGGCTGATCCTGAAACTTGACTGAGGAATAGCCAGTAAAATGTGTCCAGTATGTAAAGTACAAATATAAGCAGGGGTCTGATTGCAGAAAGAAATACAGGTTTTACAGAATCTTGAAATCAACATAGCATTTTACCAGCATTCAGTGACAAAATCAAAAATAGGGGCGATTATGTGCCCTGCGGCTGATTCTACATAAAAAGTCTTGCTGGGGCATTCTGAGCCGGCTGTAATTTCTGCAGCACTGACAGTCAAGATAGGCCAAAGCATATATAATCAATTGTAGTTGTTTTAAAGCACAATAGGCTGTAGTTAGGACATATTTCTAGGATGGAGTGGAACAGAAGTGACTAGATGTGCTGTTAACAGTTAAAAGTTATACTAATCATAAACAAAATCAAAGTTTCTACATTATTTTGAATTGTTCAATAGTTGGGCTCATGACTAACTTAAATGATAATAAATACTTTCAGTTAAGCTGGAGGGAACTATTGGCTATACAATCCTTATTAACGGTTATATAATCAACAGCTTATATGGTTCTAATGAATGCCACAGCAGAGTCTCATCTGTGTATTGTGACTTTTGAGGTGGCTGAAATTGTTGTGGTGGCACTAATTTCTTTGGCTGAACAAATGAAATGGCGCCTCTGAGTGTGTCCTCATTTTGTTTGTATCTTTTGCTCTGCTAGACAGATATGCACACACACTGCCAGCGGTAATGTGCCAAGAAACATAGTATAGCATCAACAAATGGTGCAAACTGCTAGCTAGCAATAATTGATGCAAACCATGCAGGTTTCAAAATATTCCAAAAATATGAGGAGGGGGATGAATTCAACACGTCTGTAACTGTAGACCAGAAGAGGATACACAAGAAACATTAAATGTAAACATATGTGTGTTTGTTTACACAGTCTATTTCTTGACCTAGTATGTGCAGGTAAAGAAAGGTGCCAAAAACAATAAATATTACATTTGGGGATTACCACTTTCACTATTTACATATGGCCTGGCAAATCAAATTGAGCTAAATAAACCCATTTCTTACTCTAAAGTGTCATTGGAGTAAAATTGCCAGGGGGGAGGACATTTTTCCTGTTATATTTTCAGTCTCCTTCCTCATTTGCTGCTGATGGCCAGAGTGAACTGGAGGGAAGCGAAGCGACTGTAAGGCTGGGAGGTGGGAGGGAAGGACAGTGGATGGAGAAGAAAAGTGGTGCTGTGCTGATGGGACTTTTATGATGTCCTGTGTTGCTGGAGTGTGGAGCTGGAAGAGGAGGAATAAGGGCCAAGAGAAAGGAGTGTGAGCAAGCGGGATTGGGGGGCTTAACAGATTGGGACAAAGACAGTGAGAGTGTCTCTAACTGTGTGTGAGTGTGTTGTACTCTTATTTTTAGGTATACAGAATAAGAAAGTTTTTGCTAAATTATTTTCTTCAAAAGTTTGGCTTGGGTTTTGGCTTTAGGTTAGCACCATGTTAGTTATGTACAAAGTCAAAAGGAAACAGCATGTAAATAATAATTCACTGCAGTTCTTGCTGAAACAGATGGGTAAGATCATGAAGCAGGAATGAGCACAGAAGAACAAAAAATGTCCACAAATCTCAAAACAGCTCTTTCTCACACATTTTAAATAAATGAAACCTTGGAGACAAGGTGAGGACACGGTCAACCACTTCCATCCTCTGGATGAGAATATAAATAAATATAAATAAAATGTACAACTTTATATTTATGTAAATGAGTCACTTAAGACATACTAGTTTCTCATTTCTTTTCCGTTTAAGGAAGAAGCCATTATTACAATGGTGACAAACTATCCAATCACACTGTGCAGCAGTCCTTGGCATTACCGGAACATTGTGAAATTCTGCCTGTACAAAAGGAGCAAAAATCATGCCCTGTGACACTTTACTGCCATCAGAAATGTGTCATTTCTGTCCAGACACATCTGTTTCAATCAATTACGAATTTGCAAATTAAGTTTCGGAAGGCCAGATCAGGAGAGAACACAGTGTTACCATGTTATCTGTTTTACAAATACAGTTTCCTGCCAATTGGTTAGGATTTTTGGTGGCAATGATGACTGGTTGGGGTTAGGGCTAAGGTTGGCTTCAGTTTAAGGTAAGTTGAAACACAAATTGATGGGAAAACAGACTTTGACACAACACCAGCAAGTCTTATAAGAGTCAAAGCTAGAAAGAAGATTTCTCTCAGTCTCATGAGAATTGGCATTCGGTAAGTTTAAGGGTCAGTGAATAAGGCAAACCAATGAGAGGTAGGGATGAGTTCACAGACACAACGATGAGCGTGCTACCTCAATTTACCCACCAAATCATGTTTGTGTGTATCTCTGTCTGCCTGTGCCTGAATCATTTGTGTTTGTGTGTCTGTGTGTAGCCACCCATGTGTGCATGATGCAGTGTTTGGAGGTGGCTGAGTACATCTCTCGCTGTGTGCAATCTGGAGCCGGTCTGTGGTTGTTGTATTTTTTTTTCCTTCATCCCTCCGTTGGCTCCTCTCAAATGGCAATTTGTAAAACACGGCCCTATGTTAGTCCTCTCTCGCGCCTCACAGCCCTTCCCTGCACGACTGCTCCCCTCCCTCATCTGTCCTCCCCCTCTCCTCTTTGCATCACTCGTTTTACTTCCTACCCTCACTTCCCTTCTTTTCCCGTTTCCCTCCTCTCATTTCCATACCTCCTGTGCACTCTGCATCCTCAGCTATCTCCCTCTCTCCAACTGTTTATCTCCCTCTGTCGTCCTGTCTCTCTCTCTCTAATTTGCCCTTCGTAGTCCATGTGATTTTTCTTCTTCATTATTTCTACCTCTTTTTTCGTTGTCCATCGTTGCTGCTGCTGGGAGTCATTACCCCCTCCTCGCCCTCCTATACTTATTTTATGATATTTTTTTTTAGGGATTTCAATTGGCTTCTGACTTATAAAGTACAGTAATTAAGAGTTTGTTTATCTGCATACCGCATCATATTGATATGCACATAACAATGCAGTTGCTGTTGAATCTCCACTTTAAACTGCATACTTTATTAACTTCTGCTCACTCTGGCTCCATTCCCAAGAGGGAGTGGTTGGGAACAACACAAGTTTTGCGCTGCTTTCACTGCCACTCAAAGTTAAAAGGAGCGACCTGCAGACTGGTTGGTTGAGATGTTGTCAGTGTAAAACTTTGACCTTATTAAAAGGTAAGAAATACTACCTGCAGTATCGCTGTAAGACTGATCCAGGAGAAAAGAAATATGGGATGAGGGACTTACTTATGCTTATGCATGCGTTTCACTTAACAGCTGTAGTACCTGTATTGCCTAATGGTGCTTCAACAGAGTTTAGCAGCTGCCGCAGAGACTGAACCTTGAAAACGGACAGAGGAATAGCCGGGAGCTGCTATGCATGAATGGAGGAGAGGAAGAATAACCTGAAGGACGGAGGAGAAGAGAGTGATGAGCAGATGACACAGACAGACTCTCTTCTCTCAGCCTCGTCTGCTTTATATTACTTCCCTCCTCTCCACTCGTCTTGTCTCATTTTCCACCAATAACGCCAATTGTTTACCCTCGCCTATTACTCAGTTCACCTCTATTAAATTTGTTCCGGCATTCTCCAGTATTTTGCATTATTGCCCAGATGCAGTTCTCTGTCCTCTCCCTCCTTAACTCTGAGGTAAACAGTCTCTAACTCTTTCATCTTCATTAGCTGTCCATCCACCCCTCTGTTATATCCCTCTCCCACCCCTTCGCCAATCCATCTATCCAGCCACATGCCTGCACATGTGTGTCACTGGGCATTTCCATGACAACGTCAACATGAAGACCAGTTCAGCTCATTTGCATTTCATTTGCATGTTTCTTGAGCAACCGGCGACATTTGACTTTGACAATGGTGGGGAAACTGGCATGACCCTGTCCATCTCTCTCTCTCTCTCTCTCTCTCTCTCTCCCCACCCAGCGTTTTTGCCACTGAACCTCTCAACTCGATCTCTACTCATCACTCTCTCCTTTTTGCCCTCTCTTTGTCCATTGCCATAAACGCGTCAGTCAGAATAGCATTCCCTTTTCCTCTTTCCCCATCCTTCTTCTGCTGCTGTTTTGAAAACACATCACTTTCACTTTGTCAAGTTACACATTTACCTCCTCCTTCTCTGTTTCTCTCATTTGCAAACATTTTTGTTCCCATCATTTTCCAACACCCATCTGAAAGAAGCTGCAACTCTTTCATTCCTTCTCTGAATAACAGTCACACATGCAGCCTATTTGCGATTGGACAAAGAGCTTTCCATCCATTTCCTTTGCAGACAAACACAGCTGCTGCTAAACACTCGTGCACACACACTTCACTATTGACATTGCATCACATTAAACTACATGCATACACACACATGATTACTGACAGTCTATTACAAGAAACATACTGGCAAGTGTGGACAAACAGAAACATGCATGCGCACATCCCGACAGGGAGAGAAACATCAGTAGCAGTAAACAGACACTCCTGCACACAGCCACGTTCACAAAGACGTCCCCAAGTAGCTGTGAAATTAAACTTCTTTTTTCAGATCCGACAAATCTTTTGAGTGGTTAACCAGACACAAAAGCACTCGCCTTTTTTTTCTCATTTCTTTTCTTTTCTTTTCCATCATGAGGATTTCCAATTAAACAAATTCTCCATAACTGAGATTAGCATCACTAATTTGCTTCCTCCACTCCACAACAAATTACATGCCAGCATCAACAATGTGGCAAAGTCACCTCCTATTCCCCATATTCTGCTGGAGAAACGTTAAAGTTAAAATGTTGTGAGAGTATACCAGAACACGGCTGTCGTACGACTCTGTTCACATCCTCTGCTCTGGAGAATTTAAAAAGCTGTGCTCAGGATCCCTGCTGTAATTGGTTGTGCTGTTGAAGAGCAGAAGTGTTCACAGGATCCGTTACTGCCAAGCCTACATGAGGCATGTCAACGGGGTAAAAATTAGACGCCATCACCAGTCTACACTACACTGTGTATATGTGTAATGTGTATAGAGTGTGTTTTGCTGTCTTTGTGAGAACCAAATATGTGCACGCATAGACACCATTACCTATTAGTATGAGTCACCAAATGTAGGCTGTGTGTGTGTGTGTAGAAGTGGAGGAAGCATTCATTAATGTTTGAGTCTGTCTGTCTGTCTGTGTGTGTGTGTGTGTGTGTGTGTGTGTGTGTGTGTGTGTGTGTGTGTGTGTGTGTGTGTGTGTGTGTGTGTGTGTGTGTGTGTGTGTGTGTGTGTGTGTACTTACTTGCCTGCATTGATGTGAGAGAGGAACATTGTGTGTGTCAAAGAAAAATGAAATCACTGCTCTCTGCTTCTCATCTGACATTTTAAAATCTAGCCAGTGGAGGACAAGAGAAAGTTTTATGAAAACAAAACAAACTGTCCAGCAGAGATGACAGACAGAGCGACAGACAGACAGGCTGACAGAGAGACAGATAGAATAAACAGACAGAAAGCTCTTTAAATAAAAAGAAATGTGAAAATTGAGGCGGGGGCGAGAGTATTCAAAGACAGAGGCAGAAAGGGAGAAAACGCAGCGGGAGGGGAAAGTATTCAGAGAACGAGAGAGAGAACAGTATTCAGAAAGTCAGGGGGAGAAGGAAGGGCCTGTGCAGTTTCATTGATTTGAACCAGTAGGAGGGGAGAGAGCGGGTACAGGGGGAGCCTCTGAGACAGAGCGGCTACTGTAAGAAAATGGCTTTATAATACAGTTAAAGAGCAGCACAGAAGCCACAGAGTCTGACAGACAGACGGGTAAAAAGGGACAGCATAGAAGTCAGAGAGAGGAAGAAACTGGCTAAACAGATGGAGAGCATTTCATTTTTACATTTTGTACATACCTCCCACTTATGATATCTGATTTATGTCATAATTGTCAGCAGCCCATTTATTGGTGTAAACTCACAATTTCCCCACAAGAATCAACAAACTGTCATCCTTCTTGATAAAGGTCACTGAATCTCCCTGATCGAAGCCATGAGAAAACGATCGCTGTATATCATATTTTTGCATGATTTGTAAGGACTTTTTATTCAGCGTCTTTGAATTCATTTTAACTGATGTGAGACCGACAGGGAGAGAGATAAGTGATGGGTGAGAGAGGGAAAAACTAGAAAAGGTGATAAAAGAATAAGTCTGGTAAAATTCTATATTTGAAGAGCTCCAAGCCAGTAATGAATGCTTCCTACTTATTCATACGTGCAGCATCCTCTGTGCCATTGTTGTCTAAAAACTAATATGGTAACTATATTGTTCATTTTGAGTCAAGATACACTATTCTGCTGCTGTATACGTGCTAGGGCACCAAATATGTATCAATCCACGACTGAAAATAGTCCCTAACAAATGTACCATTTACTCTTGTTGGAGTAATGTTTGCTAAAACCCACCAGTGTCCAGCTGTTTTAGGAAATTACTTACCCATTTAAAATATATATATATATATATATATATATATATATATATATATATATATATATATATATTTGTAAACTGTTTTTTCAAAGATTTAGGACTTCAAGAGGAAACAGATGAGGCAAATATAGCCCTTTATATTTACATGATTTGAAAAGGTGTGCTTGCTTATTTGTTTAATCTAAACCGAGATGTACTGGTAATGGGTAATGGGATTTGCACTTGTACTTTGGCAACGAGAGAAGGATTTCATTATGCCAATAAGCCATCTTAAATAGGATATATCCTCTTCAATAGAGGTGAAACAGATATGGAGAGTGGGAAGAGATGAGGAAATAATTTTAGTAAAGACAAAATCGGTAGTTGATAAACAGTGTTGATCAACTTTTTTGATTTAACATCATTAGTTCATAAAATGAATTGCTTTGGTGTTACATATTGTCCCTGACCCTGCTGATAAAGATAGTTAAATTAAGGAATATGTACACATATTATGTAGAGTAGACTGAGACATGCAGAGTTTGTCTAACTACAATACAGAGAATAAGCAAGGGAATCAATAGACATCCACACAGAAAGACAGCGCTGTGAAGGAAGGTCAGATAGCTGAGTGGAGGGAGAAACAGACAGAGAGATGAACAGATGAGCTCAGAGCACCAAGGAGTAAACAAGCCCAAGCTGCACTCTGTAGTGACCTGCAGTAACGCCGTGACAATGTGACTAATGGCCTTAAAGTGCTCATATTATGCTCATTTTCAGGTTCATAATTGTATTTAGAGGTTATATCAGAATAGGTTTACATGGTTTCATTTTCAAAAAACATCATATTTTTGTTGTACTGCACATTGCTGCGGCTCCTCTTTTCAGCCTGTGTGTTGAACTCTTTTAGCTACAGAGTGAGGCATCTCACTTCTGTTCCATTTTTGTTGGGAGTCGCACATGCGCAGCAGCTAGGTAAGGACTACTAGCCAGTCAGAAGCAGAGTTTGAGGGAGTGCCACGCTAGCAGCTAGGCGAGCATTATAACGTGTGTTACAAAGTGATGCACGTTCGTCACGGAAGTAAAGGCTGGACTACAATAGAGCTGTTTGGAGCAGTTTGTGAACAGTGTCTCACCTGGTAGAGCACGCGCCCATAAATAGAGGTTTACTCCTCGACACAGCGGCCGTGGGTTCAACTCCAACCTGCAGCCCTTTGCTGCATGTCATTCCCCCTCGCTCCATCTGTCCTATAAAAACAAAAGGCCTAAAATGCATGACACCGACCGCTGATGGAATGTGATGAAATAATGTGCTGTATGCAAGGCCAGAGCAGAAGAAAAAGGAATCAGAGAGCAATATTAGGAGAGTAAGAGTAGGGAGAGATAGAGAAAATAAAAGTACTGCATGGCTAGGAGTTAGATTTGTCTACTTCTGTCACACTGCAGGAGAAAAAGGAGCAGAAATATCTCTTTAACCCTCGATTAGGGTAGTTTAAAAGGTGCTACATGCAGCATTGGACAAGAAATAAATAAAATAAACTACCAGCTTCTAGAGTCAGTTTTACCTCTGAACCACTAGTAAACTTGTTGCAGTAAAGTAATGCAAGGGAACATGCTTTACAGCACAAAGAGTTCTTCAAGTGCAAACTGAGATGAAGCGATTAGTGTTTGCACTGCGGCAGATCAAACTGTTGTGCTCTATTGCAGAACAAATAAATCACTTGTATTTTGTTAAAGGATTGTGAGATAATCTTACACTTACTTTGTGTACTGTCATTGTCATTACCATGTTGACATAAAGAGAAGGAAAGCTGACCGAGGACATGTCAACATCTGGAGTCCAAGATAGAATACAGTAGAACCACTTTTGATCACTGTTACTTTTTCTAATTTATTGTTTTTACTTTGTTTACAATGTGTCTGTTTTTACCACTTTACTAAGAGATGTATTATACTTACTGAAATGTGTTTTTTTTTCAGTTACAGGTAGTGTACAACATGTCGTCCGATGCAAAAGTGTTTATATCTGTTGGAAGTGGCCAAACTCCGTCAAAAGAAGACGCGAGGGGCCATACTCTTTCAAATATGGGGATAACAGCCCACATTTTAAGACTCTCTCCTGGAAGGTATTCACACTGTTGCAGTTGGTTGTACTGTACACATGAAAGGTGTAAAAAATTTAAAAAAAATGTAGTTGCAATAAAAAAGAGACTTACTTTTGGCTAATCACTGCATGAAGTAGGTGTGAATCTCAGACTGTCAGTTTTAAAAGTAATAGAAATGGTTAAAGAAATTGTCGAAACACTAAGTGCGACCACAAAATGTGTGTAAATACTTACAAACCATAAGCTGGCTGCTACATGTGTTCTATGGCACCTTTGGAGTTCAGAAGCAGGGCTGAGTAATTCAAAGTTATTCTACAAGTAATGTAAGCCTACATCTGTTATTACCATAAGTAACTAGTAGAGTAATGTCATTATTTTTGTCAATGAGCAATAAGTTGTTGATAACATCTTGGACTGCTGAAGAACAGATTTGAATCAAAGACAAATCTTAAAAAACAATACGTGTGTGTCGGGGGCAGGAGTCGGGATTAAATTCATAGAAAGATGGGGGAAGGATTGAGATTAATAGAATGATTGATTGCCTGAGCCAAAAAAAAACTCGGAGGTGTCCTATTTTTTAACTTCTTCATCTTTTATCTCATTGAATTGCATTCCTCCCTCTGTCTTTCGTCCTATCTCTCAATCTCTGCAGTATTTCACCACTGGGCTCTTTTGCATCTCTCTTTCGTGTCACTTGGTCAGTGTGTGTCTTTTTGCATCTCTCCTGTCTTACTGTATCTCCTTAAACATCAATTCCCATTACATTTCTACGCAGCTTTTCCTCTCTCTGTCTGTCTCCATCACGTTGCTAACCTCTCATTCCCCCCGTCACTCAAATTATACAGTATTGTCTGTGTCTGTTAGGGATGTCTCGCTCTCCGCCCACGCTTGCAAACACACCATTAGCTGAGCGAGCGTGGATTGACGCGCACTTACACACACAAGACACTGTTTCAGTCACCATCAGTAGTGATCTGCACTCTCCTGACACACTCTAAAAGACACATGCACAGGGGGCATGTTTCAAGACGGTACATGTCAAAACATACTGCAGACAAAGCTTCTCTCACTCCACGACTTTCTCTTTCTTTCAATTTAAATTCTCTCTCTAGGCCTCCATCTTTTCTCTTCCCCTTTGTCATCCCCCTTTACTCTTGGGAGGCAATTACTATTTTCCCTTGGACTCAAACTAATTAGCTTAAAAACTCCCACAAATAAGTAAAGCATTCTGTGTGTGTGTGTGTGTGTGTGTGTGTGTGTGTGTGTGTGTGTGTGTGTGTGTGAGTGAGAGAGAGAGAGAGAGAGAGAGAGTGCATGTGTATTATTTGTGCACCTATGTGCTTGCGTGTACACGAGTGGAAAATTAAGTTGAATATATAAATACTAATATGGCACAGATTTAAGCGAGGCTAAAGCCTGTGAGTGTGCCTCTTAAAAAATGGCACTAATGTGCTGTTCATGCACCCCCCCCCCCCCCCCCCCCCCCCACACACACACACACACACACACACACGGCTGCTCAATATATATCAAAAGTATGCACCCCAAAAGACATGCAGATCCCTGACAGTTCAATTTTGATCAAATATGAAATGTGTACACACAGACTTACAGAGTAGCCTATATACGGTATCTGACGGATCATTTTACTCCAGATGAAGGGCTGGTGAAATACAAAAGCCAGTTATTTTAATTATTTACTGATATAAGCACAATGTTTTTCACAGGAGCTATACAAATAAATAAATAAACTGATATAAAACTGAGTTGCAAACAGCTACACACAAAGTCAAATGCAGGTTGGTCTCTCCAACATCAAGGTGAAGTTGTCACCCATGGGGCTTTCATACCAGTCGGTAAATCAAATGCATGCAAGTAGGTAATCACCCTTTACCTATCTGGGCTGAGGTATGGAAAATTCACACGCAAAAAAATGAAAAAAAAGACGAGAAAAAACTAAATTTCCAGGATGGTATTTTTCTTGCAGTTTGAGCTTTTTGTAACATTAAGCCCACACATAACAACACATATCACACAGACACACACACACACACACACACACACACACACACACACACACACACACACACACACACACACACACACACACACACAATAGGCACACCTATTTCTTGGGGCTCTAAAAGATGTGCTTATACCCAGGCATTCACATACACACAGAAATACACACAAATAATTCTTGATTTATTGATTCCTCCAGGGGAACACAGGGTTACTCTTAGTAATAGCACTGTCTCTCTGTAACCAAAATGAACACACACACACAAAAACATGTGGTACCCTCATGGCGAGGGGAGCGTGTCCCATTTTTTAATAACAAAAAAAGCTCTGGGGAGCCGTGCGTGTTGATAGCTAAATGACACTTACAGGTTGATGTGCTGTGAATGTGGCAGGGGAAAATAACAGGCTGCCAGGCTCAAGGGGAGGGAGGCCAGGCTTACATAGGGAATTCATGCAGCAATGAGGAGCTGATTAAAGTGCCTGGCAGAAAAACTGGCAGAGCTGCAACTACACACTGGATCAGGGCTAGCCAGGGAGTCTCAGTTCACAGAGTAACAATACTAATCCCTGCAGGCACAAATATTGTATTTTAACAGCTTGTGCCTCCACTGAGGGTCTAAAATAACATTTTAACGTCAACAGTTCTGGAGCAATTTCAATGATGAACCTATTTTAACTTGTGGAAAAGTCTTGTTTGAACTACCTGGCTGGAGGCAATTCCTACCCTACTTGCAAATTACATTTACAGGAAACATTTGCAGGTAAAACCATTATAAACATGTGGGAATGCTAAGCGATCACTACATCTACAAGTGGTACAGCACAAGTGAATACACACTACTTTTAGACCCAGGCTTTCCTGTTTCCTGTTTCCTGTTAGCAGAGGCAGGCCACGTCCGAATTACTGACAGCCCTTGCTAACGTCTGAGCAAATTAATACACTTCTACATAAGATCAAACATGAACCACCAGGGGGGACAAAAGCAGAGGTGCTATTCTTCACACAGCAAAGGCACTAATGAATGAGGGTATTGTTTAGACTTCCTGCTAACTAAATTGATCACAGCAGACAAGATGCCAGGAGCCTCAGCTCAGCAGATGACAATGACTGATAAGGCTTGGGCAAGATGCAAATATTTTCACGTAATTATTAAAAGCAGCATGTAACAAAAGCAGAAAACTTGATTTTTCTCCAGCCGGGAAATTATGAGGTAAATAGTTCAATCAGTCACAATCATCTGCGGATGTGTGACGAATAATTTATTGCACACAGTGGTGGTTACTCTAGGAGGCCAAAGGAAGCCTGGCCTCCCCATAAAAATATAAAACATAATTTAAAATATAAAAACTAAATTTATGATTCCGACGGTTGCGTGTTTTACTGATTTTGCCATTTCCCGTATCAGAACATTGCATTATAATTTTCTTCTTTAGCTTGTGGAGCGAAACAGCGCCCCCTCTGTCACTGCGTGCGTGGTGCAGTCCTGTCTGCGCTCTGTCTAGTGGTTAGCAAAATGCTACAAATGTCAAAATGCTTTTCCTAGCATCCCTAAGAGAAAAAGTAAACCTTTTCAGCCAATCAGAGGCCAGGTTTGACCGAGCTCGACACTGATGGTCAATTCATCGTAAATACTAAAACCAGGGAGGTCAGGTTGAACCAGAGTGATAGAGAAAGACTATGGCTCTGGGTTGAACCTGGCTTCTCACCAGTCATATGCCTCAGACCAGATGCGTAACTATGGTAACTACATGGACACGGCAGTGCCAGCTGGTGACAGCTAACAGTAAGTTATTGCGGCATGATTACAAAATGTATGGCGATCTTGAGTTTTTTGTGAAAAATGACTTCACTGAACTGGCTACAACCGAAGATTAAACACAACGGTAGGCCTACACTGAAGGGGACTTACGTTGTGACAAATTGCATTTCTGACTCTGGTAACATTTTTCCATCAAGAGCACTTAGCGACAAACACAAATCCACAGAGAACTCTGTTATGAAACATTATCTAACAAGTGTAGGCTCTTGTAGGTTGTAAAGGCTAACGGTGTTCGGTTAGCACAATGACAGCAAGTTAGAAAGCACAGCCGAAACAATATGTCATAAACGGAGTAACATAGTGTTATTACACGATGCTAACGGCATTGATAACCAAACCACACGGTGCTACTATTATTACTACAGGTATCACTACTATTTTAGTGGTTTATAAGCAAACTGTTTTCTTGCACATGTCCTGTTAATGAGAATACAGATGTTAATATATAAAGGCGATGCAGAATCTGACTGCTGGATTAACATTAGCTGTCTACATGAAGCTCCCAGCTGAGGTCCTATAACGTTAACGTTAAGCCGCGACTCAGTTAGGAAAGAAAGAACGAGCTAATTAATGACAACAGAAGCATTTTGACTTGGTGGATGTCAATTTTAAATTCATGTTAAAACAGTACTATTAACATTACTCAATCTTTCTACCGTAAAGTTAGCTCCGTGCCCTAAAATATGACAATGTCTTGTGTTGACTTATTTATTGACTAGTGGATGTGTGAAACACAATTTTGTTTTCATGTGGTGCTGGTGCATAAAAATGACAAGTAAAGGAATCTTGAATCTTGTGTTACTCACTCCTGCTAAGTTTATTGTTTATCAAAAGTAACGTGACAAAAGCATTCAGTTTTTACAACCCCAAATCAGAAAAAGTTGGGACAGTATGGAAAACACAAATGAAAAAAGAAGGTAGTGATTTCTAAATGTACTTTGACTTGTATTTCATTGCAGACAATACAACAGCACATAATTGAATGTGTTCCTCATGATTTTTATTGTTGTTTTTTTTCCAAAAAAACAAAATTCCTATTTTGGTTCTTGCAACACATTTCAAAAAAAGCTGGAACAGTAAAGCATTTACCACTTTGTAATGTTGCCATTCCTTTTCACAACACTTAAAAGACGTTTAGGGACTGAAGACACCAAGTGATGAAGTGTTTCAGGTGTAATTTTGTCCCATTCTTGCTGCAAACAAGTCTTAAGTTGGGCAACCGTACGGGGTCTTCGTTGTCGCATTTTGCGCTTCAAAATGCGCCACACATTCTGTATTGGAGACAGGTTGGGACTGCAGGCAGGCCAGTCAAGTACCCGTGTCCCCTTCCTCCGCAGCCAGGACTTTGTAATGTGTGCAGAATGTGGTTTTGCATTATCTTGTTGAAATATGCATGGACGTCCCTGGAAAAGATGTCTTCTTGATGGAAGCATATTGTGCTCCAAAATCTCTATGTACTTTTCAGCATTAATGGTGCCATCACAGAAGTGCAAATTACCTTTTCCAAGGGCACTGACACAACCCCATACCATGACAGACCCTGGCTTTTGGACTTGTTGCTGGTAACAGTCTGGATGATCCTTTTCTTCTTTGGTCCAGAGGACACGGCGTCCATTTCAAACAACACCTGAAATACTGATTCATCTGACCACAGTACACGTATGGCATTTATGGCTGTAACTACGTATTGTGGTACTTGACAAAGGTTTGCCAAAGTAGTCCTGAGGCCATGTGGTGATATCGCTTATAGATGAATGACGATTCTTGATGCAGTGCCGCCTGAGGGATCAGAGATCACGGTTGTTCAGCTTAGGCTTAGTCCCTTGTCCTTTATGCACTGAAATTCATCCACATTCCTTGAATCTTTTAATTATGTTATGCACTGTTAAAGGTGAAATAAGCAAATGTCTTCCTATCTTTCTTTGAGGAACATTGTTTTTAAACATTTCAATAATTTTCTCACGTATTTGTTGGCAAACTGGCGATCCTCGGCCCATCTTTGCTCCTAAAGGACTAGACCTTTCTTGGATGCTGCTTTTGTACCAAATCATAATTACAATCACCTGTTGACATCACCTGTTTCAAATCACATCATTATTTAACCAATTTACCTGATTACTAGCCCTTAATTGCTCCTGTCCCAACCTTTTTTGGAATGTGTTGCAGGTCTGAATGACAGGAAAGGATTTATATTTACAAATGAAATTAAGTTGACCAAACAAAACATGAAATATTTTGTGTTCACAATGTCTGCAATGAAATACAAGTCAAAGTACATTTAGAAATCACAACTTTCTTTTTTTATTTGTGTTTTTCATACTGCCCCAACTTTTTCTGATTTGGGGTTGTACATGCGGGTAGGCGTGAGAAGGGCAAGATTTGCCAACACTGGCTAACACATTTATAAAAAATACACATTCGAATACACACACACCGCCACTGATTGAGAGAATGCAACAGCCCTGTTGGCCAGAAATAAGTGATTGAATGAGTGAAATTGCCATTTTTATACTTTAATTTACCAACTCTGCAAATCAATTTTCTGAAAAATAAAATGCAAACAACACTAAATGCATTTATTTTCTAGGACTGTAACAGGATTGTAAGCCTGTGAGGTTTCTGTAGCTCATTTAAAACAGCCACACTGACTTGATATCACCACAAATACTGAAAAAAAACTCTAAGCACAATAGGTCCCATAGCTAGTTGATCATGTTAGTATGTGTGTGTGTGTATTAGTCTCAGATCATATGCTTACGCTGAGAAGAAGGAGGCTCAATAAAACACTTATTACAATATATACTGTGTTGGGGATTGCAGCACTTATGTGCACAGACCCAAATGTGTCGCCTATGGCAAAGTAGGCGATGTGTACATGTACAGAATGTGTGTATATACAATGTCTATGTGTTGTGACTGCGAAAAGAGAGGAGTAGTGACTTTGCTTAGTGGTGACAATGTGTATTACTCACATCTGATTACAAGAGAGGGCAGGGAGGGAGTTGGAGAGATGGAGGGGGTGAAGTGAAGCGTGAAAGAGGGAATAAAAGGAAAGAATATAGGTGTGTACATACAGTATGTGTGTGGGTTCTACTGTCTTAGCTACAGGTATACACACACACACTTTTTCCATCCACTCCTTGTACCAGCTCCACCTACGCCCCCAATACATACATCTCCATGGAGACTGCCGCCTGGCAACAGCTGGAGGAGAGCCAGTTGCCGCGGCGACACTAGCGCCCAACGATTCCCTACAGTAAGGAGCACTGGGCAGCCAGGATGGGCAGATTATTCTAGGCAGGTCAGACTGTTGTGAGAGTTAACAGTCGTCTTGTCCTCTATTGCTGCTGTCTATCAGCCATCACTCCTCTTCAAAGACAGATACTCTCTGCTGTTCATCTTCTTTAGAGGCGTTTCTGTGTTGTCTTTGTTCATCTCTGTCTCTCATTTTGTCCCTCTCATGCTCTCTTTCTCTCCCTTTATCTGTCTTTCTGTCCTGTTGACTCTAACTTTCTATTTTTTTTCTACTCATTCGTTCCTCCCTCTTTTATTTCCCTCCTTAGGTCAGTTAAACTCACAGTATTCTTATAAAAATGCAAAACACAACATGCCTATTTGCATCTCCATTTAGATTAAAACACACAAGACGATATGTCTGGTAATATCAAACCAGCATTATGTTAACACATGCAAGAGTGATAATGTTTACTTAACACATTCTTCACGGGCTACAAAGGAGCTTCATACTGTTCATACGATTATAGCTGAATATTTCAATTTCAATTGACTACAACTATATAGCAGCAAAAAATGGGAATACTCAAAGTACCTCAACATTCTACTTTATGTAAAGTACTAAATGTTATAGGGTTAGGGTTGTTATGTATTGCTTCGTCTGGCTTGTTCAAAACAAATGCAGATCCCTGGATCTGTGTGTCTCTTGTGTATGTGAAATGTTTAACTGAGTCGGTGTCCCTTCAGCACTTATGTTCATCGATCTGCCACTCTGCATGTTGCAAAGTGGCAGTTTAACATGTAAGAGGCGCTCGCTTTAGAGGTTTTTCAACTTGAGCAAGAATTTTGCCTGAGGCACATGAGGCATGCAATCAGCTTTAAACAGGACTCCTGATTGCATTTCTGACCAATTATGTTAACCACTAAAAGCTCTCATGTACACCTGTAGAGGATTTGTCATATCGCTTACAAAGCTTCTCATGACGTAAGTCACTGTCGTCATCACTGCTAACAAAAAAAAAGGAAGTTAAAACCACTGATCATGGGGCAACTGTTTGGCTGCTTCTGCTGCAGAAAGCACCAATCACTCTCTGGACAGCTGTCCTACACCCTGCCTCAATGTTCCCATCCCACTCTCCACTTGATCATCCACTCCTCCTCTCCTCATCTCCCTCCCTGCATTCATCTACTGCACATCATCCCTTGCTCCAATCAAAATTGAGCCACCAGGCGAGCCACAATTTAGTCAATGCACATTAGCTTGCATGCACGCAAGCACGCACGCACGCACGCACGCACGCACGCACGCACGCACGCACGCACGCACGCACAGGGTAGAAAGATAAAACCAAATTGCAGGAGTAAACACTGCAGATGATAACAGAGACACTCTTTATGTCCTATAAGATGCATAGATGCACACAGCTGACATTCATTTACCAGGCTTTAACCTTATTATTAACCGAGTGTCTATTTGCACCCCCGGTACGAATAGCCTCGGCCACACAGCTGAGCTACTCACACCCTGTGACGTAACAACAAAAACATGTTGCTCGCGTGCACCGAAAACATGGCCGACGTTCATCTTCCTTGACAGCAGAAACTGGCATATTAAAGGGGTGATAGGATGATTATATGGGGTATTTCACACTGTTCCATAAGGTCTCCTAATAGGGTATGTAACATTGGTTAGGCTGAAAATGCCATGGGTGATTTTCTGTGGGCCCTTTTGCATCCCTGTGGAATGGCTCTATTTGGAACAAGAGCTTTTCTTCCAAAAATGGTATGCTCATGAATTTAGATTTAGATGAGCTGCTAATTGGTTGAGCACCCCAATACACATACATGGTTGAGCAACTACATACAAATACATTGAGGAGGTCTCATATTTCAGACAGACTATTTCTTACTAAATTCACTTCTGAGACTTTTTTTATGCGAAAAATCAACTATATAAAGCTCAAATATGGGCCGTTTTACAAAAATTGATGGCTAATTACAAATTTGGTATGATGTGTCGCACTTCAGAAGGTCCACACAGTCTGACGAGACAGCGGCAGCCCGCTGCGCTCCATACCCAGGGCAAAATGACAGTTTCTGGGTTAGTGCTGTACTGGGGCTCGGGGCTCCACAGAGCTCCGTGGAGCTGGCCGTTTGCCAGCTGCCGGCATAACTATAGTATATTTACACTTTGAATTTCGTCACGCCACTTACATTACAGCTACCCTAAGGTCTTACAAAGCTAACACTTGTGTCCGATTTTAATTTAATGCATTTTTGTGAATTTTAGAGCTCTTGTTCGGAGAGGCTCTCATTGATTGAGCTAGCTAGCTACAAGCTCACCACAGACAAGTTTATCTCCCCGATTGTTTGTTTAAATAACTCAACACACATATCCATTATAAGATTAACTGGAATCTGTGGTAAGAGATTGTGGGCGTAACAAGCTCACTGATTGCGCTCTCACTCACACACACGGGCCATTTAGCAAGCTAGCAGGAGAGCGAAGGGAGAGCGGCGAGCTCCAGGCCCTGAAGCTCTGTCAAAGCCTCGGAATTTGGTAGTCCACTAACCCAGGAATGTTTACTTTGCGCGGATATGGAGCGCCGTGGGCTGCCGGCGGTGATGTCGATCCATCTAGCTCACAGCTCACACGCAGGGCGGTGAGGCAGCAATCCAGCTGCTGTAACGTTAGCCTGCTGATCATGAGCTCCCGAACTCCGACACACAGTCGGACAAAAATTGCAATTAGCCATCAACTTTCCTAAAACAGCACATAGTTGACCTCTACATGGTTGATTTCACGCATTAAAACAGTCTCAGAAATGAATTTAGTAATTAAATAACACACAAACAATGTATAAAATGTCTGAGATCTGTGTAACCTATTTAGACGACTAAGCTGACCTCAGGTCAGTTGTGTAGCATATGTAAATATTGGGGCGTGACAAAGACTAGAGCCTTGAGCCAAATAAGGCAAGTACTAGGAGGTGCCATCGAGTTGAGGTCAACTTGGTGGCTCGTTGGGATTTGCCCATTTTCAGAGGCAGTTTCAAATAGTGAGATTTGCAGAGGAAAGAGGTGTCTATGGGATTTTGAGGTTCTATGTATGTCCTATTTACCCACCAAACTGTTGTTATTCAACTATGACAAGGTAAAATCGGTTTTGCATTTTATCACCGCTTTAAGAAAGTTTTTTTCTCTAAAGTTTATAACAATTGAATTTCTAGTGGAAAATGGATACTACAGTTGTGCTTTCTGTCTTCAGTGAAAGCATACAACCGTTACTTGTTAGTTAGTAGGATACCTACTATTTGTATACAGTATAGTTACCTAACAACCGAGGCTTGAAGACAACATGTAGTAAACAGTCGTCCTCCACTCAACAAGAACTGTTAGGTGAGTGGTTAGAGCACTAAACTGTGGTTTGGGAGTCCAGGGTTTGATTCCCCAGTGAGGACATCTTGTTTTTTTCATTTTGGATTAGATAATTTGTATGCCATTGCCCAAGTCAGGGTGGTGGGGGAAGACTAATGAATAGTCATTATGGGACTCATCCCTGAATGGCTAGTACTCGTTGCCTGCTCTGGTTGGGTTGGTTAGGTTAGTTGGATTGGTTATGGTTAGGGTAACCATATTGGACACTGCAACGATAATATTCCAAAAAGGTGTAATACATGAGTCATATGGATAACTGTGTCTAAATATATGCCAATGTCAATGCACAAACGTGCAAATAGAATTTGTATCAGACGGGGTATTAATAGAACACATTGCTGTGTGCACCAGGGTACGAATAGCATTCATTTCTAATTGCACCGGGGTACAAATAGCATACACTGCTAATTGTACCAGGAGTGCAAATAGCCTCACCCTATTATTAACCGTTCACTAAGTGTCTCACCCTTAGCCTAACCTCAACCTGATTCTAATCTTGGCCTAAAATAGAGTCGTAACCTGAACACATGTTCCTATGACAGGGGTCTAAATCTCAATAAAAGGTTCTTCTCGGACTGAAATACAGCACAGTTCTCGTCTTTGTCATGGTTGGCCAGTGACCCCAGGAGAAAATGAAAGCAGGGAAGGTGAGGAGACAAAGAAGTAAAGCCAGAGAAGAGAAACAGGCATGTGATGAGAGAGGCAACTAGGCAAGACAGAGTGGTCCCGCTTCAGTTAGCGCGCTAACGTAATCTGAAATGCTCCGTGCTAAAACAGACTTAATTAAGGGCGGTACAGCGCCTTTAGCTAAGCTAATGCTAAATGTAATGAAGAAAGGAACACGAAGGCCAATGCTAGTGAAAGTACTGCAGACAGTAGAATTTAGTTACTGGCGTGGAAGAGATCAGTGTTAAATGGCTTGTGAATTAAGCAATTTGCTCTCAAGTAACTAATGTTCTTCTCTTGGTGCAGCAGTAGAGCTCTGGGAAAACACATACCAGCAGATCATCAAGCCATGTAAGCTACAGTACATATGCAAAAAGACACTCAAATAACCCAAAGAGAATTAAAGACCTATTTAAGCAAACATGTTAAAATAAAATGAAGGGATTTAGTAATTCTCTCTCAAACGTATTCCAGTCCAATATTGTTAACAGTGTGGATAATTCTGTGAAACAGCCCTTCTTGTAGGGAATTAGAATCTACAGAAAATATAACTGAACAGCTAAATGAATAAATTAAATATCTTGTACATAGTTGTTTGGTGACTAGTCAAATACTTGGGGCTGCACAGGAGAAAGTTTGCACTCCTCAGTATTTCTATAATTCTGGACACAACCCTGTGTCCTTGTTCATAAAGGTCACCAGGTGTGCATTTAAGAAAATGTGTGGAAAAATACAGTACTGTGTGAGAAAACAAAGATGCGGGTGTGTGAGAGCACAATAGCACCGAGTGGACAGAAAGGGTGAACCTCAACACGTGATGACGCATGCTATTGTTTGTGTGGATTCCTGTCCCGCCTGTGAGCCGTCTCGGGGATTAAACGCTGACTTTGACTCGTTGGCCTTCCCTGACACTTCTCTCATCCCATTTTCTCACTTGCTCTACACCTCTCCCATCTAATATGTCCCTCTTTCTCTCTGCCACGGTCTTGTTTTTTCCTTCCACTCCATTTGTTTCCTGTCCCTTTCAGTCGGTTCTACGTCTCTCTCTCTCTCTCTGAATCTAAATAGCTCAACACAAATTAACCCTCCACACACACACACACACACACACACTGCTTCTAATGGCATAGTTGGACAATTGATTGCCTCCCATCACCAACATTGGTTATATGTAGATAACGGCACAAACAATCAGGTGCAAATACACAAAAGCACATAAACAAGCGCCCCACAGGCACATTTGTTTCAATCATTAGACACAAACAGATATTACACTGGCTGAAAATGTCCTTTTACTATTTGTTTCTTTTGCTTTCAGACTACGTCCACACTAAGCTGAACATGCTGTTTACATGTGAATTCCACTTAAAGGAACACACCGACTTATTGGGACATTAGCTTATTCACCGTATCCCCCAGAGTTAGACAAGTCGATACATATCCTTCTCATCTCCGTGCGTGCCCTAACTCGGTCTGACGGCTCCACCGTTAGCTTAGCCTAGCACAGATCCTGGAGGTAACTGGTTCCAACTAGCCTACTGCTCCGAATAAGTAACAAAATAACAGCAACATGTTCCTATTTACATGTTGTGATTTGTATAGTCACAGCGTGTACAAATAACATCACTTAAGACACAGCCATCTGCTAACTGTATATAAACTGGGAACTATATTCTCAGAAAGGTGAAGCAGTGCTACTTGGGCGGAGTGATATGCTTGCAGTGCTACTTGGGCGAAGTGATATGCTTGCAGCTCTGCTCTCGGAGAGCAGGGCAGCTGCAAGCATATCACTCCGCTTCGCCTTGTTGTCAGGTTGTTATTGTAGAGATCTCCATCCACACAGACACACCTTTCTGCTTTCTTCTCTTTGTTTTGGCTAAACAACACACCTACGCATCACAGTTAGCACATGATAAGTAACAGCCAGCCTGGTAACGTTGTTCAGTCTCAGCTGGTTTATTCTGCCGTCTCCTGTTCTCAACGGTCACCTATACTGTGTTTCAGTACAGCCAAACCAACAATTTAGCTGCTTTCATTTACATAGTTTTTTTTTTTTCGATTTCTGCTGTCAAACAACTAAAGAAGGACAAAGTAATGATTTGAGGCCCATAAATGTAGTTCCTCGTTGTCCTTCGTCCATCAGATTTTATGATGGAGGAGTCATCAAAATAAACATTAACATAGTATAAATACTATTGTGGGATAGGCTATGTTGACATTTAAAGTGAGCGATTGCAGAAAAGGTAAGGGCAACTTAAAGTCATGTTCTTAACTCTGAACTCACAGTCCCTAAACACGTCTAAGCAGGCTTATATCCAGCTACATTTTCCCTGACCACACGATAACCTGAGGCCAGCGGTTTTGGATTTATCCACAGTATACTCTGGCAGAACTGCTTCTCAGATGGTCAAATAACATCTGCATCCTCCTCCCCTCTCAACTTTCCAATACCAGATTCGTAACTTTTCAAAACTGTCAATGTGAAATTCACACCCCCTTTACGCTGTGATTAGCCAGCTGTTTCAGCTTCTCTCTCTATCACTCTTTTTTTTCTTTTGTTACACGTCTATCACTTTTCATCTGAACAACTGAGTAAAACACTATGACTGTCTTCCAGGAGAGACTGTCTGTAAATGTGCATAGTTATCCCCATATTTAAACGGTATTACGTCTTCCGCCCTTTTCTATAATAGCTGGCTTTTCACTCTGCCTTCCAGTGTGGCCCCTCAGAACAGCTAGAAATTTTTTTTATGTGGTCGGAAGTGGTCAGACAACACAATGTTTCATTTAGTTCTGATTGAGCATCATCTGACCCTTAGAGTGGAGGTAGTTTAGCTCTGTGCTTCTCTGGCCCAAAAATTGGCATATAAGACTAGGGAGTGAGAGACGAGGGTGAGCCAATCCATCTACTGTGGTCAAACACAGAGACAGAGATAGTTGACTGCGCGCGCACACACACACACGCACGCGCACACACACACACACACACACACACACACACACACACACATTCAAGCCTAATTAAGGTTGACACTTCATTGGAGATACATGGGTGTGCTTAGCAGCCCTTGTGTGCGTGCGTGCGTGGGTGCGTGCATGTGTGTACATGTCTGTGTGGGCGAGAGAAAGAGAAACAGAGAGCTGGGATTATGTATGTGTATGTGTGTGTGTGTGTGTGTGTGTGTGTGTGCACCCAATCTTTTAGTCTGTTAATGTTTGAGTTGTGTATTCACACACGGGAGAGCCAGCCTGTGTGCAAGGCTTGAAGAGCTCATTACAGCATTTGTGTGAATATCTCTTAAAGGATGTTTGACTCCTGTCTGGCTGGGATTTGTGTGTGTGTGTGTGTGTGTGTGTGTGTGTGTGTGTGTGTGTGTGTGTGTGTGTGTGTGTGTGTGTGTGTGTGTGTGTGTGTGTGTGTGTGTGTGTCTCATTGTGTTGTGTATGTGCCCCACTATTTATGAACTGATTAATTTTTGAGCCCTCACGAGTCACTTTAGATATTTTCTTATATTGATGAATGTTTTTTTACATATGGTTTTATCTTTCCAGTGACTTATTTTCACTGCGTGTACGTGTAAACTACTCTCAAAAAGTGTTTGCGATCATGCGGATCAGTATGAGGTTAAACGTAAAGAAATACTTCACCCTCAAAATGATCATTTGCATATAAATGAATCACTAATTAATCATTAATCCTTGAATTCTTGAAGAAAAAGGCTTCCAAAACGGAGAACATTCTCGAGGATGTTCTCCATTTCTGGAGGCATGCAAGAAAAACACATTTTTCTTCAAATGGTAGGTAGGTAGGTTTATTCGGTTACTAAATGTAGAACAAAATGTATGTACAACAAATTCATTACAAACATAGGGGTAACCGAAAAGGTGTAGGCTGAAGCCATGGCTTATTACGCCTACCCTATTTAGAAAACAACATCTACCCATCGAAATTTAAAAAAAAAAAAAATAAATTAAATATACACATATGTATACATACACACATACATATATATATACATGCTACATATATACTCATATACTTACACATATATATACATATATAAACACATATGCACATGAATACAAAAATTTGATTATTACTTGTGTTATTTCAATTTATGCGCAACAATTATAAACTTATCTTGGACAATTTTTCTTAAGCATCCATATATTTCTCGAAAATTAATATTTTAAACTGGTTTTTAAAGTAATGAATGGAATTGCTCCTCTTAAGATCATCGGTGAGACCATTCCACAAGTCGACTCCTTTAACCAAAATGGTTTTCATTTTAAAGTTTGTTCGAACCATTTGTTTTTTAAATATGTTCTCTCCTCTTAAGTTATATTTCAGTTCCCTTTTTTCAAACAAACATAGTATATTTTCAGGCAATAATTGCCTATATACTTTGAACATAAATACAACGGTATATAGACTAACTAGATCGAAAAATTTAATTGCTTTAAATTTGCAGAAGATTGAGTTGGTTGGTTCAT
Organism: Gymnocephalus cernua; assembly: GCA_023631565.1. NCBI lineage: Eukaryota > Metazoa > Chordata > Actinopteri > Perciformes > Percidae > Gymnocephalus > Gymnocephalus cernua. The sequence continues at coordinate 32,692,090 of CM042429.1, forward strand.
TATACGGTGAATGATTGACTATCCTTATTGCTTTTTTTTGTAAAATAAAAATAGGTTTTATGTTTGTGGTGTAAGCATGCCCCCATATTTCAACACAATAAGAAAAGTATGGAACAATAAGAGAACAATACAGAATATACAGGGATGGCTTATTTAAAAAATACTTGGTTTTATGTAATATGGCTGTTGTTTTGGACATTTTTGATTGAACATGAGCACTGTGTGGCTTCCAGGATAATTTGTGGTCTAATATTATTCCAAGAAATTTGTTTTCATTTACCCTTTCTAGTACCACATCATCAATCTTTAGGTAACACAGGTTGAGTAATTGATAATTTTTTTTTTTTTAGCATTTTGAGGTTGAAGTATTCCTTTAAAGCACACACACATGCACTGTCTGTCTGAAATATTTCTGTAATTCAAGCTCCTCTCCTACAATTGCTTAGCTGTCTCATTTTCTCCTTTTGTTCTCATCGGTCCTTTTCTCCGTCTCCTCCCTCACTCCTCCCCCCTTTGCATTGCTGTCATGACATGAAGACTGACGGATGCACGAAGACAGACAACCCCCTTTGCACAAGTCAAAGGCAACATATAGACGGGCACAAACACACAGAGACAGGCTTACGCGGTCATGAAAATACTTACTTTATGCATGCACACAATTGCAGACATATATATATATATATACACACACACACATACTGTACATCATGAACAAGATTCAATATACAGTTAAATAGGCACATATGAAAATAAAAACACATACAAAAACTCCCACACATAAATACACACATACTATGGGGCCAGACTGAAGAAGCAGGATGAATACTGGTGGGTTGCCCAGTGTGTGGGTTGACTGGAGCGTCAGAATGTAACTGACCAACATGACTCGCTAAGATGAACCAACTGCTGGCCGTCTGTGTGGTTTCACCAGCCCTCTCCTTGTCTCTGCGTGAGACTGCTAACAGTAAACACACATGAAATCTAATGCAATAATTGCTACTATATTATATTCATAACACCGGCCAATATAATGCACTACAGCTCAAAAACATCAACAAGCCTAAAAAATAACCATTGAGTGAACACAGTCTCAATAAAAAAAATAAAATTAAAAAAAACTGCAGGCTTCACAATGAAATACATTGCCATTGCACTGGATTGCTTCAATTTTCCGCCACGTTTCAAACAGAGAGTCTGTACCTGTATTTTCAACAATAGAGCATTCAACAGTGCATAATATTGCTTTAAATATCACTATTTGCCAGATGTCACTCATATTATCACATATTTTCTGTTCTGCTTTGTGCATTTGCTGCAGTAAGCAAATTTTACTTGTGTAAACAAATTCAACACTTCCATCATCTGCAACACGATGAATCAATTTTGTTTGTGAGAAAGAGGAAGAAAAACATGAATTCCTGTATAGGTGTTAGATGAAGATGTGCAGTCTAAAATAAACCTCAAAACCTTTAACATGTAATGCAATACCTTCTCCCTCCTGTGTCTGCCCTGTGGACATAGAGGGGACAAAGAGGGCAGTGTTGCTGCAGCATCTGCACTAATCACAGCTGCTCACAACAGATCTATGCTGTTTGTAAGGTCTGTATCTGTACACAATACCAACAATCTTACAAGAGGAACTGTGTATGTTACATTGATTAGCCGAGTTGCACATGTCTGCCCACAGCTCAGTAAAACTGTAGCTGGTGTCCGGTGTTCATGTGACTGTGTCGATTATCTGTACAAACCAACACTCATATTGGGCCCAATTTTAACGAATTTTAACGCAAATCTAAAATGGGTTGGTCTGAAGTAGCTAGGTGTGGTTTGGGCGTAACGTGCAATAAACCAATCAGAGCGTCATCTCACATTCCCTTTAAGAGCAGGTGCGCTTGTTCCATGGCGGATTGCTATTATGACGGTGGACACGCTACATTATGGCATTATGCGCCCCTAAAATAGCATCTGAATAACGCGCCACTGACTTTGGAGTTGCACCACTGACTTTAGACCAGTTTTTTTTTGGTCAGTGGCAGAATTGTTTTCTGAAACTGCAAAATAGCACCAGGGAACATTTGCGGCGAAACATGCCTCTTCTTTTCGCTGAACCGCCCCCGGGGAGCGCAAGTTCATTCCCTAATTTACCGACGTGTGTCTATGGAGGGAAAAGTCTGCGGTGCGTCGGGTGCAAAATAGGAATGATACATGCGTCGGTGTACAAAGTAAATTGCGTTGGGTGCAAGATAGGGCCCAGAATCATCCAATTGTTTTCATCACACCCTCCTGTTATAGCATTTGGCACAGTTTTGTTCTATGTTACTGGCCAGTTAATGAAATATGTTAAAGTGATCAAAATGTGTGCTCGGGAGCTGGCAGCCAGAACATGTTAAATGATGATGATGATAATGCTGAAACTGATATCAGTGGGCCAAAACTGAGACATATGGTATACAAAACATTGCATAAATGAATTAGTGCTGTGTTCATAAATAGATTTGCTGGTCTGTATGCAGTATTAGATTTTAAGTGCAGAATTGTAGTGCCTGGCCACCAAACCTAATGCAAGCAATGAGCTTCCAAAGTCATTATTGGCCCATGTCGTATTATGTAAGAATCTCATTTACTGTTGTACTTGAGTCTGCCAGTAGTTATTGAGTAGCAAAGTAATTGATGAGGCAGCGCCGGGAGGATCCTCGAGGACATTGATAGCTACAGTTGAGCCCTGTGTTAAACAGTATGCAAATTGCAACAACATATCTTCGTCTATCTTATCTTATGTTATCTTATCTTATATTTTAGTGCCGTGCTATTACTGGTACAATTACCTGCTCTATGAATTTTTTTTTGAAAAAGATTCAAAGTGCAGAAAAAAAGGGAAACATTAAGGAAAAAGGGCAGAAAAAGAAACTTTCCATGTGGAATCATTACACACACAGTTTCAAACAATTATCAGTAAGAAATCTAATCACACTGAGAGAGTAATGCAATGCAAGGCAAGTGTATCTCCATAGCAAATGTCCTACACAAAGCACTAAGTGCTTTACTCAGTGCTTTAAAACAAACATTAAAATGCAAATTAAAAGAATATAAAAAAACTTTAAAAGGAAAATAAAAGGTTAAGAACAGAGATGGTTCATGATTGGTATTAAAGGTTCAGTCACAGGAAGTGCGGAACACAAACGTTTTTAACCTGAAATTGAAAAGTGATCAAAGTCTAAATTCTAATATCCTTTGGAAGGTTGTTCCAGCTCTGTGGTACACAGTGACTAAATGCTGTGCTCCACTTTTAGTTTGCAGTCTGGGGACAATTAGTAGCCCCTCTACCTGATGACCTGAGAGGCTGAGGTGGTTCATATGGTAAAAGACAACCATGATGTATTTTGGTCCTAAACCATTGAGATATGTATTCAGAGACAGAGAATGGGCAGACGAGATGGGCACTAACTCTAATGGTACGTATCCACAGGGATAGTGATTTTCACGCTTCCCTTTCATTGTCCATGTAAGCAGCCTCACAGCCCATGAGTGTTAGCGTTTTGTCCAACCATGTGCAGTAAAGTGTTTGCGTGGTTGTAGGAGGATGTAGCCTGTATGTTTTTCTCTGTTGGTCATTGGTCATGGAAAATAAATGAACAACTGCAGTGTCAGGATCAGGTCAGAATACATGCCCATCAAACGTTCAATGCGGCGCAATCACTTCAGTCAAAAAATGCCCGTGTGGACATCTACCTTTAACCTCCCTTCTTATGTGCCAAGATATTAGCTCAGTTTTATCTGCATTTAGCTAAAGAAAGTTCAGGCACATCCAATCATTTATTTTTTCAATGCCCTTGCATTTGTTGCTTGGTAACAGAGCAAGTTAAATTTGGTTGTCGTCTGCATATTTATATTAGTTTGTTACTGTTAATAATGGAATGGAAGCATGTAAATGTTTTTTTTTTTTTTTAAAAAAGGTCCAAGCACCGAGCCTTGGGGAGCACCATACATCATGTTGGTGTGCTCAGAGTAGTTGGGGTCAGGTTTATATAAGTATGAGTTGAATTTGAAGTCTTCACAAGAAGTTTTTTTTTTGAGACTCAAGACTTAAGTTCTAGATAAAGTCAATTTGGTTTAGTCTACATTATGAGAGCTACGTTAGGTGTTCACACGCTCACTCCATGCATGCTGAGATTCTCAGTGTGCAACTGCACTGATTTGTATCTATGAGCTACTCAGTGCTGCATCCCCCCAGAAAAGCACAGTGCAGTCACTTATTCTCACCCGGACACACACATGCAAGTACATTCAAGCACATGCACACAGGGGCCCACAAACTCATCACAAAAGCATATAACCCACTGCCTGAGCCTCTCTCTCACACACAGTGTTGAATCCACCTATATCCTTACTTTTCCATCTTGATAGAGTAACGCTACAGTAGCCTCCAATTCCATTTTCTGCACTGACTCTCGCCCAACCCCTCCCTTCCTCGCTGTGCCCGTCTCACTCCTTTCCACTTTCTCTCCCTTTCCCTCTCTACATCCCTTTCAGCGCCCCTGTATTCCCTCCTTCTCCTCCCCTCTCGTAGGTCACCTCTTATTTTCTTTTTTCGCTCTCAATCCAAGTCTGTAAACAGCTCCCTTGTTGCATTTACTCCCTGTCTCGCTCTCTCTTTCTTGTTCTCTTTCTGTATGGTCCGGCGGGGCTGCTGACAGTAGCCACAGTACAGTAGGTTGCAATTAATCTTTCAAATAATTATTTCTTACCAGACAGCGGACACACATGCAGAGAGGGAGGGAGCTGAGGAAAAGGGGGGATGGAAGGAAGCAGAAATGCGAGATAGATGGAGACAGAAGCAGACACCAGAGAGAGCAAGTTATAAATATGATGAAAAAATAAACTTGCTGGCCATGTGTCAATGTAAGCCCATTTGTTTTCTTCCCTTCCCATAATATTCAGAAACTCCAAGCACAGCGGAGGGGCTACAGCCGCTGGTTGCCAAATCAGTTTCAACACGCCACAATCTCAGAAGGGATAATTAGTCAAAGATTGATGCATTAAACATGAAGTCCACATTTTCAAAATACACCACGGCTCCATTTTGACTTTCATTGTTTAATACAGTGGCAGCCAGTGTATTCTCTGTATGAAATAAGCCATTCACAAATGCTTAAATTTGTAAAGCTATTTCCTGCAGTTGAGACAGTGTACTGATTGACAATGACTCAAGGTTTGAAGGAACAAGAATTCTCCTCCACTGTAGCTCTCGGTTTAGTGCTTACTGGGCATTTTATTTTTACAGCATTGTGAGCAATCATTTTCAATTTTTTGAGGGTCAAACAATTAGTTAGCCTAAGCTTTTCTTTGCTTGTAAATTATTTAATCTCGATTTTGGTAAAGTGATCGAAGGTTATTGTACTGTTATGCAGATTCTACATTTCTTTGTAGGCTATATTAGGAACATGTCTACTTGATAGAGTAGTGGAATTCAAAAGTGAGTGTGGCATTTTAGTGACATTGCTAGCAGCGCACCTCACAACATCACAGCATGGCTAAGTTAACATATAAGCCCCGAGTTCACGAGGGTTACCTTGGATTTCTAACTCATTTGAAATAATTTTGACACCAGCTATCAACGTTATGAAGTTCATTTAAGTTCATTTTAAATCATCACCACTCACTTACCACCCACCACAAGTTCAATTTAGTTGCTGTTCTTGAGCTTTCAATCATTTAACATGAACTTTATCAGTATAATCTACAATATCTGGCCAAGAATGAAGTTTAATTTTTTAGATTTTAAGCAAAGTGCACACAACTTCTTCTTTGTTCACATTTAAACATCTACAATTCCATGACAACTCAACAATCACCATCCGCTGATGAAGATCCTGCTCCAGAAGAGCTACTTAATGTACCTTGTGGTGAGATTATATTCTCTACCTGATATTTATGGATGTGCATACACAAATGCTCTTTTGATCACAAATAAGAAAATACTGAAGGCCAAACTATTCTTACAGGTAACATGAAATGATGACGGTAACGTTTGCTTGGGTTCAGTTTTGTTGGTCAAGGTGTGACTTTACATATGATTTAATATAATTTTCTAAAAATAAATTTGCAAATATATACAAATTATCCATTTGGTGACCAATGTATCTGGGACTTGTAACAAGTCACAGCAATGACAAAAACTGTTAATGTTGTACCAAATAAAATAATTGATATCAATGTCATTCACAGAAGCTGCAACCTGTCAAACTGGGTTTTGTGGCATGCTGAGCTGTGCTAAATTGTGCATGACCATCTACCCGACTTTGCAGTGTCTTTTAATTACACTATTTAATTAGTGTTATCCCTTTAGACATATTGCCTGAGTGTCTTGGCTTTTTGTTACACAATTGAAATATGCCCTTGAAACATGAAGTAATTTTCCATGCTTGCAAGTGAAGGAAGAGTAATTAACTCTGATTTTGATTCATTTAATTTAATTGGAGAGGTAAACATACAGCCAAGAGTGGATCTAAGAGGCAACATGAGATTAAAGTAAAGAAGAGAAGAAAGGAAAGGACAGAGTAGAGCTAAACGATTGTCTTTCTATAATGTTTTTATGACAATGGTGAAAAACCAGCTGCCTTCAGTCTGAAACTTGCACGTTATGTTCATTTGGCATAAAGTACAAGTACTAAAAAAAAGAAAATAGCATGTTTGGTAAAAGGAAAACCAGAGATAAAATAAGGAGAGCAAGATTGATAACAAGAGGCCAAACAACAAAATGAGAAAGAGCAGACAGGGAACAAATAAGAGAGGAAGAAAGAGGCAAGAGCGAAAGAAAAAAACTAAGAAAACAGATTAGCAAAGAAAATAGTGAGAACAAAGAAATCAGCTACTGTATGGGGAGCGGAGCAGAACAAGACGGGAACAGTGGAATTGAGGAGTGTGAGGGGAAGCAGGTGTAGATGAGGAAAGGGAGAGATGAGGGATTACAGAGAGATAGTATGAGACACAAAGATGCTGCAAGAGGTCACTCTTCGCTCTTATTGTCTGCAGAAGACAATCATGGCTCACAGCGAGTCTGTATGCGTGATGGTGTAATGTGTAAACATCTGTGTGAATGTGTCTGTGTGGGCTGACAGCTCCTTTCTCTTCACTACAAGGACTAGTAGGCATGCATTTGTACAGAGGGGAAAGGCTAAGAAACCATGATGCCAACAGGCAAGGAAAGGAACAATATAGTGTTGTACATCAGAGAAAGACACACAAGAGACTAACATTTTTGGGCATCTGATCAAGGCTTGTTCAGAGTAACTTACAATAAGTACGCTATTGCCCAAAATTCAAAACATCCAAGTATAATCCAATGGAAAGAGGCCAACACAGTGAGACAGACACATTGTTTGCTCTCGGTGCCACAAATTTGGCGAAAACAGGCAAAAATTTAACTCAAGCAGGATTTTTGTCTGCTGCAATAAAGTGAAAGACAGCAGTGCCAAGCATGAAGCTTTCCAGGCATCCATAAATGTATCCCTCCAGTTAGGATTTTATATAGCAGACATTTTCTAGCACCTGTGAGGCGCGCCCTGGGGATGGAGAGACTTGAGGCAAAGAAACTGTGTGAGGTGAGAGGGACAAGTGCATGCCGGAGTGCCTCAAACAAATGGAAGTTAGATATTGTAGTTTGTCCAGCTGAATTGGTTGATTACCGATCAGGCCTATGGGAGACCGGGATGAGTGGGTCTTTGAAAGGTGCTCTAAGTGATGTTGGATGACGTTACGTCTTGTTGACGTTTGAAGTATTATCAAACAAAACTGAGGCTAGTTCGCCCCTTCCTCCTCCTCATCCCGTCCCCTCCCCCTCCCTTCCGTGATTCTGCGTACTAACCCCCCAACCCCCACCCCAAAATCCTTCTTGTCGGTTATTGGCTGGAATGCTGGAACACTGTGATGTTTTGTGGTGCAGGTTGGCCAGTTTGTGGAGCCTGGGCTGTCTACAGAGACTGCGGTTGTTTACAGTGTGTTCAGGGGACAGGCAGCTAGCAGATAGTGAGGAAATGTTTGCTGTGTGTGACAAAAAAATGTATAGCCTAAAAGATGTGTGACATCACTTAGAGCACCTTTAAAATACAAATGATACTTTCCATGTCTGCATAGCCGCGAGGGTCAATGTGACATACATTTTTTCATCAAGTTATTTAAAGCTACATTTCCTGAAAAAGGAGACTTTTAAATGGTGAATGCCAAACAATATATAAAAGAATTAAAATCGCTCAAGGTTCTTTATTTCAAGTAGTTCTGATTAACCTGACATAAAAAAGATCACTTAAAACCGCTGCAATAAAACACTACTTTTATTTTTATATTCAGATTCATAATGCAAGCACCTTTTACCGTACTTCCCTGTGTTAACGCTCAGTCAGGCATGCAAAGGTCAGAGACACACTGACCTCACCAAAATGGAAGAATAATATTCTTGTATTCTTTGAATGAATTATAGAAAAGGTGGTAAAGGTCATTTCTTTCCAGCGGCACAGCCAGAGACGCAAGACAGAGAGACAGTGTAGGCAACAGTATGTGGAGTGATTAATTAAAGATCTTTATCATTCATTCCACTGACAGAAAGAGAAAGAGGAGACTGTGCTCCAAAAAAAGAGAGACGATTGGATGAAGTGAGACGGAGAGATGACGGAGCTGGGAGGTAAGCCAATAGAGTAATAGAGAGGAAAAGATGGAGAGATGGCTATTCCAGAGGGGTAGATAGATAGAAAGATAGTGTCGAAAAAAGAAACGTGACGTTGATGTGGAAACGAGGAGGGCAGATGTGACAGAGAGGAAGAAATGAGGCGACATGTAAGGATTAGGGGAAGTGCAAAAAAAGACAGGATGAAGGCGTGCAAGGGAGTGGGGAGTCGGGGTAAGAGGGATTTCTACCTCTTTCCCATGATGGAGTGACGAGAGGTGGAAGGCGGAGAAGAGAACGGAAGCTGTAATTAATGGAGTAGACAGAGAAGGAGGTGGGTTGAGGGCTAAAAAAAAGAATAGCAAGTGCACAAGTCTTCACCCTCTCTCAGTGGATATTAAGGCTGTATACCTGTATGTGAATTTTAAAATAATGCCACCTTATTCCAATTATACAAATGTTTGCTTGCGTTTACATCATCATGTAAGAAGTGGTTACAAATTATCCTCATTTGCACGACACTTGAAGTGTTCACTGTCATTCTGTTTCCATTAAAGTAAGTTTGTGTTCCTATGCAGTCGTGGGCACAAACACTCCATACCATACTACAATTATCCCCTTCATTACGTTGTGATGTTATCCCGCTCTCTTGCTTTGTAGACCAAGCTGATATTTCTAGTTTATTTATATAAACACCTGTTAATGGCCAGCTCCCCATTCTGGCTCACAATCCTCCGACGTTTTATCAACAGTTTAAATTTTTGCCTGGTTTGTGCAATAGCAGCAATGTGCTAGTTGCAATACACAGGATGTTATGTACACCTCCTTATGTCCTTATCTATGCCAAGCGTTTACAAAGCATCTAGCTTAGATGACAAAATAAAAGGTAAGCCATGCAGACTATCATGATGCCATCACCCATAACAGAATGTTCCGCACAAAGACACAATTCTAATATTCACTAAACGCTCTTCAAACCCTGCTGTGACTACAGTCAGCACTTCACAAATGTACACCTACCTGCGCCTCAACCCACAGGACTGCAAAAGACATTTCTGAGCATCAACATCATGAATCTCTGTGCTACTACTGGCTGACTTCGCTGCCTCAGAAGCGCTACCTCAGCAGCTGAAGAAACACAGTAGTACCCACAATCAATGTTCAAACTGATGTTTAACCCGGCTGCCCTGAAAGAGATTTACAGAAACTCTGCAAACTGTGGAATCTTTTTACAAGAATCTTTTAGCTTCTGAATTACTTGCAGCTCCAGTATAGTGCTCTCCTAAGCTGAAGTATATGAATACATAGTGGAGGGCATCCAATCGCTCTCCATCGCCCCCAAGCTCTCATTGTGCTTGTTAATGAATGGCTCTGTGAGATGGGTCCAGAGGTGCTACAGGAGTACTTAGGATTCAGGTCAACATCACTTGACCCACGCGGGCAGGTCCGCTGAATAGCTCGGGTAAAAGACTGGGTGTTGAATGAAAAAAGTCATTATCAAGAAGTAACTGGCAGGCAGAGTGAGATGTTTTGTTACTAAGACTCTGATCTTGCTCTCCTCTCACTCTCCTGTCTTGCAGCTCCTCCTTCCTCCTCCCCAGTTCACGCTCTCATCCACCTCTGGCATCACTTTACTCATTTACTCCCACTCCTCTCCAGCTCTTGTGTTTTTTTTTTTCCTGGGGTTATCTCATTTGTTCCTGTTCTATTTGCAACTTGAACAGATCACTCGTTTACATGGCTCTTCATCTTTATTTTCGTCTTTTTCATCTTTCTTGTCTTCTCATTCTGCCATTCATCAATCTCTTTCTCCCTCTCTCTCATTATTCTCTCTCATCATTTCATTTCATCCTCCTCGCTCTCAATCAACTTCGAGCCTTGAGCCATTTTCTCCCCATCTGCAACTCTGCCGCTGACTCCTTCTCTCCTTTCCTCCTTCCCTGCGCTTTCTCTCTGGCGATTACAGATGATTTCAACAATTGAACGACTCTCACAGAAAAATAAAAAAAAATCTTTCATAAATCAAAGGAAGTTTTGCAGTGGCATCAGGAAGTAAATTAATGCAAAAAGTAGAATATCTATATAGCTGAACTGCATAATCATCTTCTTGACTCACTCTTTCCTTCCTCCCTTTGTCCAATCCTCACCTCCCTCTATTTCTACCCCTCTCTTCCTCCCTCCCTCCCTGCAGCAGGACAGGTGCCAGGTCTCATTAGAAAGTGTTGGCCGATATAGCCTTCTCACTGAGCTCACCTGCTGTACCTCTCTCTCCCTCGCTCCATCTTGTCCTGACCTCTCACCTGTCACAGTGAGAGAAAACGCTGTTCGCACAACACGCACTACATTGCCCACATGCGCCGACACCCTGTGTACAAAAATGTACACGGTGGTCTCAAACACAGATAATGTACTCGTACCTCATCTTAAACCACTGTTTGTACCCTCTTGTTCAGATAACACATCACCTGCACACAGTGAATTGCACATGAACAGGCCGCTCATCAGAGATCACATAAACACATGTGCAATCCGCACTGCACACAGACAAAAAATCTCTCTATACACCCTGTGACCACAGCTAATGCGCGCCACCTCGGGCTCAGACAGTGCACCACCAACAACCTCATTCTAAAAAAACTGGTCTCAGATGCTCACAGCGCTATACTACGTCTCCCCTCGCACACTCTCTCTGTGGGCCACCGACTCAAATTGGAAGCCTGCCAGCAGCAAGGTCAGGGTGGGTGTAATAATATTACACATGGCGTAACATAAACACACCATATCAGCCCATTACAGCCAGCCAACCCTTAACGTTTATTTCTGTGGGCTTCATTTTAGGTCTGTGTTCCTTAAATGCATTCTTGACCACTTCGCTGTTAAGAATTTAAAGGTCACAGTAGGATTGGGACATTGGATGGCTACTCTACATCTCCCTGAGTTTGGACAGAGATGGGAGTTGCCCTTTTCTCCTGGAACAATGTACAGACAGACGTGAAATTGTCAGGTGTTTGAGTCAGTTTGTCAGTTTTAAAGGACCTGGACACTAGCACTGTTAGCCAATGTCTAAATGTATAATTATATAACTTTATTTTGATAGTTTTGTATATTCATCTTCGCCTATTTCAGTATTTATTGATGTAACAATATGTGCTGCCCTCTTGGCAAGGTCTCTCTTAAAAAAAAAAGAGATTTAATTTAAAAAAGGAGACCTGGGCAAGTATTGGTCTCCCATCCCATACTCCTCCAGTCTTATTATAGTGGGGAATTTACATCAGTGAATACTATATATCTTTGCAAACTTTCAATTTCAGTCTAAAAATTATTTTTCATGGCCACGACGACTGCGGTTTGAATCCAGCCAAGGACCTTTGTTGGTTGTTGTCCCCTATTCTGTACTGTAATGTAATGTAATGTATTTTACAACAAAATTATTATTATTAACATATGGCAAGGTTTAAGATTTTTGCTCCAGGTTTACCAAGAGCTGGTATCATCTAATCATAAAAGAAAAAACAGGCCTGCACTTCGACACCCCAAAAATTCTTAGGTTCTGAAGTTCTTTAGATGCAAAAAAGTATACATTTATTTCATATACAAAAGGTGACAATGAAAAAAAAACATGAATTAAAGGTGAACATTTTCATCATAAGACGAGTGTTGGCAAAACATATAAACCATGTATGCATGTAGAGATTAAAAAGACCAGCAGACAAACAGCAAGGGCCAATAAAAAGAAAGATGGAAAGAGGTAGAAGGTGTGTAAACGTTTCATTTCTCACCATCTCTCTCTTACAGTCTCTTCCCTTTTCGCAACACAAAAGCCTTCTTTGTCTGAGCATGTGTCTTTTCATGGACTATTCTTGTGATTTTTTGGTTTGTTTTTCCACAATGTAATTTTTATTTGTATCTCAAGCCGTGGCAGTGTTGTTCAACTTCCATTATCCCTTACTATGATAACCTTCTTTTGATAACATCATGTGCTTTTTGATTTCTTAATTATAACTTTCATGCATTCTTGCTTTTTGACTACGCACAGCATCTCTTCATTCCAGAAAACAGATTACAGTCTTTGAGCCTTGTGACTGTTGAAAAGAAAAAGAATTGTGTAATTTTTCAAAGAATTCATTTTGGTGGTACAGTGAGTGCATGAGTGAGATTTCTAGTGTATGATAATTACATCTGGAGAAAGACCTGAGGCATCAGTGTTAGACCTTTGTGCCTTGGTTATAATTGTTGTAATGGAAGCGGTGCTGGTTAGGCAGACAGGCAGGGTTTGGGTCTATGAGCCTGTCTCAACCCGACGACTGGGTGGCAGCTCTTTTCATGCCGTCCTCTAACTGTCACCGTCACACGCCCACTCACGCAGAACCCAAATTATAACAGCATGAAGCCATGTGAATGCATGGATTTGTGCAGCTTGTGTGTGTGAGAGAGGAACAGAGAGTGTGAGAAAGTTATCAGCGTGTGTGCCTATGTATGAGAGAGAGAGAGAGAGAGAGAGAGAGAGAGAGAGAGAGAGAGAGAGAGAGATAGAGATAGAGAGAGAGAGAGAGAGAGAGAGAGAGAGAGAGAGAGAGAGAGAGAGAGAGAGAGAGAGAGAGAGAGAGAGAGAGAGAGAGAGAGAGAGAGAGAGATAACGAAAGGTTAGGGCTAAACCACATCTCTAAATTTGGCATGAGCTCAGATCAAAGGACTGCGATGGTGGAGAAAGGGAGAAAGAGGAGGGGAAACAATACACGAGCAACAAAGCTCCAGAGTTCTTTGCTCCCCATTTTTTTCCCCTTTAAAATTCCTTGTTATCTTCTTTTATAGTACTACCATAGTAGGCCATATTAAGAAATGCATCTTTTTTGCTTTGTTTTGATCTCTTTCCACACTTAAAGAGAAGTTTTGTTTTGTTGTGTTTTAAGGTTGGAGCATGCTTTTCTGGGCAGTACATATTAAGTAAACATGTACAGGGGTCATTAGGAGACATTTGTGTGCCTGTTTCTTGGTCTGCACTGACACCTTTCAAACCCACCACTTAACAGGATTTAGATCAACTAATCAGCCTGCTTGACGCTCAGGTTCGCACAACACATTGTTGACATTTGGGAAGTTTGGTGCAACCTATATGGTTATAACATTCTTACCTACGTAGAGTGACGTTCACTCGCATCTTCAGAGAATAATTCCAGCCTTCGCGTGGAGAGGGAGAACTGAGCTATAACGTGTTTCGGAGTGAAACCACTAGTGCGGGCGCCTGTCGTTTTCACACGTAAACAGTACAAATTTAGATGCCGTCATAATTTGTCTCTATCCTCTTTTTTCTGTCTGCCTCCCTCCATCATCTGTCTTCCCTTTGAACCTTTCTGCCCCATCCCAACTCCCAAATGGTTATGTAATTCATCACGCTGCCTCTGTCTCTCTGTTTCCCTCTTTTTCCCTCTCTCGCTCTCCGACCAACTCTCTCTACACGGGTGGAACAAATGGAGATCAGTCGGACTAATGCTGAGTTAGGCCCCTTGTTGCTCTGACAAAGCTACAGCATTACCCCTCTCATTTAACTAGCACTCTGATTCACAGGCTTACACACACACACACACACACACACACACACACACACACACACAGTTGAAAAGGCACACTTTATCTCCATTTCTCTTGAGTACTCTTAGACACACACAATTCACATGCACACACATGTCCAAAGCATTTCATGCATTCTTTTCATGCATAAGTGACATTTCAGTCTGACAGCGGTGTTGCTCGCAGTGTTTCCAATGCTCAGGACTGAGGTACTCCTTAACAAAAGGGTCCTAAGAGCCAAGTGTGTTGGAGTCTTGCTACTGTCTGTCATCTTGATCACGTTCCTAAAGGATAATTATGGTTTAAAAAAATCTTATTTTTGTAGTTTGGGCCATTGATTCTATTATAATATAATAGATTAGATGTATTAATAACGTTGTACTCACTAACTTTATTGCTGACATCTGGGAAAAATAATTGTGACAACAAGAAACATCAATCTTAGCCAAATTTATGGATGGTAAAAAAGTATTACTTACACTGTGGATGTACTAACAATTGTATCCAAACTGTCGTTTTGAGCATTAAGATTTACAGACCTCTATGGCACAACTTTGACCATGAAGTACTGTACTTGCCACAGTTGTGCACACAGTGTTCCTACATGATGTCCTTACTTCAGGTTTTTGCCTCCAAATAAAGTGGTATAGAACTTGTTTAAGGTCTGTTTACAACCTTTTTGAGTGTGTTTATTGCACCATAAGACTTCATTGTAGCAAAGTACGCAGTAACTTTGTTGAGTGCAATGTCATGATATAAAAAGAAAATTATGAAAAAGGAGAACCAAGTTGTCACAAACTAGAGCCCGACCGATATATCGGCGGGCCGATATTATCGGCCGAAATTAGGCATTTTCCAAACTATCGGTATCGGCATTTATAATGGCCGATAAATTAATATTTAAAATATAAAATTTGAGTGTTATCAGTGTTGGCGTTGCATAGTTTGTCCACCAGAGGGCACTCTACAATGTCCTGTTGGCAACACCTTAAGTTTCATATCTTAAGTTTGTATTTTTATACATTTTATTTATCAGAACTTTAATACATTTTGATGTTCCTCTGTTATGTTGTGACAATAAAACAAGTTTATTTTTGAACTGCATTATGATATTATTTTAGTGAGGACTCATAAATAACTACAAATAACTAATGTTATGAAAATCTGTTTATGTTTTGTTACGCGTTTCTGGATTTAAAAAAAATATATGTATTGGCCGAAATATCGGAATATCGGATTTTTAAATCCCCAAATATTTGTATCGATATCGGAATATCGAAAATCCTTTATTAGTCGCGCTCTATCACAAACAGGAATTATCCTTTTAAAACATTAAGTGTGTCTGCACACACGTAACAGGATTTACCCTTTTATCACCTCCAGCACTGCTTTTCTTTGTTTTAGCTCCAAATCGTGTCCTTTTCTAGGTGTAGGAAAAGGCGCACACACACACACACACACACACACACACACACACACACACACACACACACACACACACACACACACACACACACACACACACACACACACACACACACACACACACACACACAGTGATTGTTGTCAAAGTTGACATCAGCATGCAGACAATAGGAATTGTGTGAGTCTGAGCCTAAGGGCATCAGAGTACTTCAAGAAAAGGAAGGCATACACACATTCTTGAATAAAGGCAGCGCAACAGAAACACGCACTCAAGCACATTAGTAAGCCCAACATCATGTGTTCAATGGAGACATTTTGAAATGTCAAGATAAAATGCTATGACAGTGGTGTAAGAAAAAATGAGTGAACGATTGTAAAAAGGAGAGAAAAGAGAGAAAGAGAATGGGGACTTGCAAAAAAGTCCATGTATATTTGATTGAGAAAGGAAATGCAGGGAGATGAAAAAGGAAAATGAGGAAAAGAGAAAAAAGATGATGGAGAGTTACAGTAAATTGGCAGGGCCGCTTCTGAAAGCACGCTCTAGGGGAGAGTGAGGGAAATAGAGTGAAAGACAGAATAAGAGGCAGAGGCTAGGGAGTCAGAGAGAAGTGCAGCAGCACGAATGGATTGTTAGCTGGTAAACGACCGTCACTTTCTTTAGGGAGATAAACAGATTTGACACCTCCGCATTCTTCCTCTCTCCTCGTGTCCCTTCTTCTCTCTGACTCTGACATGGCCTGACAACCCTTAAAAAAAATATATATATATATCACTCACTCTCTCCCTCTCTGTTTCCTGCTGTTCTGTACCATCTCTCACTCCTCTGTGGCGTTATTTTTCTTTCGTTTTTCTTCTCAGATATGTGCGACAAGCTCGCCCTTCTGGCAAAAATGTGACATATAAGAAGAAGAAAAGGAAGAACTACGTGAATAAAGGCCCCATTTTAAACATACTCCTTTTCTTTTCCTCACTTGCAGGGCCTTGTGACAAGATTAGAAGAGGTAGGAGGGGAGGGAATAAAATCAAATGAAAGAGAGATTTTTTAGAAAGGGATAGAGAATAGAAGGGAGCAGTCGAGATGGAAAGTGTAAACGACACAAAGAGGGGGATCAGAGAGGAGGGATGCGTAGAGAGTCGGAAAGGGGGAGATCAGTGGAGAGATGAAAAATAGAGGACTTAAAGTAAGACATGCGTTGATGCAGAAGGCTTGTGATCAGCTGTCACTTGGGATCTGTGAGCCGAGCATGCGTGCGCACCTGCCCACACACGCATTGTCCTTACTCGCAAAAAAACCTGTAAATACTTAAAAAAAAGCTTCAAGACAGACACACACACATACGAACACACACATACGAACACACACACACACACACACACACACACACACACACACACACACACACACACACACACACACACACACACACACACACACACACACACACACACACACACACACACACAGAGTTGTTAATCATTCCCATCATGACCGCTGCCTTCAGAGTGAAAGCAATGTTGTGGACTGGCATTGACCAAAGAGACAAACATACCAAAATAGATATAAGGAATAAACGGAGGCTTGTTTTCTCAGGATGAAAGAAAGGAGATAGGAAAATATTAAAAGAGAGTGGATGGAAGGAGAAAGAGAGAGAGCAAGGGTGAAAAGATGGAACAGCAGCAATCGTTCAAATAAAAGTGAAGATAAATGAGAAGATGGAATACAGGAGGTCTGAATGCATTACAGCGCGGTATGGTTTCTGTGTTCTCTGCCTGTGATAAAGGAAGTTGTTCTGCTGTGATAGTGAGGCCTCTGGAGGAAAGATGGGAAAATCTAAACAATGTGAAAATTAGGCCACGCAAACACTTGCAGACACACACGTGTACAGCACATGCATGTGTGCTCTTCTACACGACACGTTACCCACTCATAGGGGATCACAAGAAGCACAAAGCAAGTATCATAACTCCCCACAAACAGCCTCACAAACACGCACATTCACACTCCGGCTGTTTATGTAGGCAGTGGCAGGAATAAATAAAAGGCAAGCATCTAACAAATAAAATGAATGTTTAATCAATGGAGCCATTTGAATTAGCTCTGTCATTAAGTAAACAGGAACAAGGCAAAGTTTGAAATATTCATGTTGGGCCCTGAATTCAGTAGGCTGTAAGGAGGTGTTGTCCCCCAGGGGTCCCCATTCAAATCTGGGACAACACCAAGGGTACGATGGGTATATATATATATATATATATATATATATATATATATATATATAAAAAAATGGAGGGAAGGAGGGGGATGAAGAGGAAGCAAGCTTGATAAAAGAGAGGAAGCAAGCTTGATAAAAGAGAAAAAGGAAGCAAAAACCAAACTGTTCTAATACACAGACAGCTTTTTATAGGTTTTTAGGGAGAGGGGGTGGTTAGCAGGAAGATGAAGGGAAAGTGTAAAGGAAGCCTGGAGAAATTGCAAGAATAATAAAGAGGAGAGTGAGGGATTAAAAGAGGAAAAGAAACCGAGGGGGAAAGAAGGGGGATTAAAAGACGACAAGAAACAAAGTTGGTTGAAAGACGAGGGGCGAGGGACGGGCGAAGCAGAACACAGCGAAGAGCCAGCAAAAATCAAAGTAGCAGGTAAGGGGAGGGCGGGGAGAGATAGGTAATTCATAGTTCGATCATAAGAGGTATGGATAACAGATAGAAAACAGAGGTGGGGGATGAGGCGTTGTGGCTTAAGCCGTGGATAATAGTACGGGATTTACATGTACATTCCATGTTATTAAGGAAAGCTGCGCACTGGGAGAGAAAGGTAGATAACAGAGAAGATGGAGAGATTATAATGAGAAACAGAGGGAGGTACAGAGAAAAGGAGAAAGAGACAGAAACATCTGAGAAATGGAAAGCTATGAGACAGAGTGTGTGATGGAAACAAGAATGAAGATGAGATGAGAGGGAGAAACTGGAGCAAGAGAGTGTGAGGAAACCAGAAAGGCTGAAGCTAAAAACCGATGAGAAAATAAATATATCACTCTGATATTTTTCTTACAGTATGTATAGGCTATGACAGCAGCGAGCAAGCGATTATGGCAGGAGAGAGAGCGAGAGAGAGATGGAAAGGCAAATGCAAACGATTGCGTAATGACTTTAATGAAAGCACTGAATCCCCGATGGACACTTTAGATATGACTCCTGGGGACTGACGGAGTAAAAAGACAGAGGGGGGGGGGAGAGGGAGGAAGGAGGAGGAGGACGAAAGAAAAAAGGAGCGGAAGTCCTGTGAATAGCAGGGAATAAGAAAAAAAAACTGGTTTGCATTTTTAGAAGAACAAATTGAACAGTGCTGGAAATACAAGGTGCATGTGTGTGTGTGTGTGTGTGTGTGTGTGTGTGTGTGTGTGTGTGTGTGTGTGTCTCTGTCTGTCTGTCTATTTATCTATCAGGGAGGGATTGGCGAATACAACCAAACATATAGAATGTTAATATGATGAAAGCTCCAGGAGGTTTGGCACTGTCTTACAAATAAATCTTTCATTGCCTCAAGCATTTATGGGAGTGTATAAGGTATTCTATTTGCCTCAGCTTTCATTTCCGAAAGGGGAAAAAAAAGAAGCTTGTGTCCCTGTGTGTAAATGTGTGTGTGCGTTTTGGGGATGGAGTGATGCACAAAAACATAATCTTATTTCTAATAATGACAGCTCTCTATTGATTGCATACTTCCATAAACCTGAACTAGCAGGCCTCATCCTTAGGATTTTAGTCTTAAACACTCACATAAAGCCATTTCTACCATTTCAGTCCTATAACATTGTCATGATGGGCTGTCCACGTCCAAATAGATGCAGCAAAATCTGAGATATTGTTTGTTGTTTGTTTTTTTATTTCACACATTCTTCTTGGTGCCAACATTACCCTTAATGCAACTCGACCGCTGACAGTCCAGTCTGAGATTGAGTGTGTTTGGCTAGTAGCGGCTAGTTTAGCCTCGAGCTGCGAGCCTCAAGCAGAGATGAGGAGTGAGCTACAGAGGTCTTGTAAGCTCACTTCTTTCTAACTCCACTAACTTTATCATTTTCAAACTTTTAAGTCTTCAGACCCAAACCGATGCTGACTCAAGTGACATCACTTGAGGCAATTTATCAGACTTCACACAGGGAGCCACAAAAGGCTCCCTTATAAAAGGTAATTTCACCTAAAGTAAAGACCCATATTTTCTCACATACTCCTGGGGGTAGATATATTGGGGTTTAATGTTTTAAAATATCCATCCGTGAAATTTCTGCCTCCTATCCTTTACACTCGAGAAGAATGGACTTTATTCATGCTCACAGCACACACCAAAAAAAAAAAAACATTATAAGAATTAAAGAGGTCGAGTGAGTCGTCCATTGATTGCAGGTTTGGTTGTTCAATTCCTGGCAGTTCATGTCCACATGTCCAAGAGTCATTGGGCAAGACACTGAACTGCAATTCAATGCAATGGTGTGTGTGTGTGTGTGTGTGTGTGTGTGTGTGTGTGTGTGTGTGTGTGTGTGTGTGTGTGTGTGTGTGTGTGTGTGTGTGTGTGTGTGTGTGACTGACTGACTGTGTTTACAATGAAAGGCACATTGTAAAGTGCTTTGGGTAAAAACTGTCCATTTCCAAAACCTATTTTCGTACATTTACTGTGGACATTCCACACAAAGTGTTTTCAAATGTACATTTTCAATGCTGTTAGCATCACAAACCTCCACTGTATTGAAGTGAAGGCTGAAATATCATACAGATATCTCACAATCTGGGCAAATAAAATCAAATCTAGTCTAATCTACCTCTAGAGAGGTAGAGAGGTTTGTTTTTATTGTCTTGTTTTCTTATAATTTGGATGAACTGATCCGTTAATGAAGTTCGGACCAAACTATCCACACTTGAGATGTCCTCGCTCCCAAGGTCTAGAGCTCAGACTGGTTCTCACAAGAGCAGAGGAGCACACACACACACACACACACACACACACACACACACACACACACACACACACACACACACACTGGCTCCCAAACCCCTCTACAAAACACAATAGCATGGTTTGAAATCATTGCTGTGTCTGTCTCCCTCTCCGTCTTTTCCTCCCATCGTTCTTTCCCACTCCGCTCCACTGCCTGGGGGAATAAGACAGACTGAAGCAGACAGAGGAAGACTGGAGGTTAGACAGGGGTTAATTTAGTCTTTTAAACAGGACAACCGATTGGATTACCGTCCCAGCAGACCAGGCAGCCACTCTTAGAATTAAAAAGGACACACCTCAAAAGAACAACCCTCTCGCAGTCCACCATGCAGATCATGGAGCCAAGTGTTTTCAGGAGTGTGTGGGGAGGCCAAACTGGGGTTGCTTTGTTTAATCAGCCCCCTCCACCTTAAGCAAATACCAAGTGATTTGTTTTTAAAGTGGATGGGATTGAGCCTCCCAAAAAGAACAAGAGGGAGTACAAAAGAGGAAGGTTGAAAGAACCACCACACGTCACAGTAAGATGAAAGAGGGGTAGACGGGACGGAGGGAGTGATTGATTTTCATGCCGCTCTAAAGCGGATCCCTCTGGAGGCCTGGATAACGTGAGAAAGAGAGAGAGAGAGAGAGAAGACATTGCAATTGAGAAACAGAGAAAAAGAATAAAGGAGATAATAAAGAACAAGATACTTTGCCCTACTCCAGTTACCAGCAAGCCTTCTCTCTGCCTTCACTCCTTCAATCTTTATTTAGTTTTTGTATTCTTCCTCTCCTGAATTACACAGCGCTGTCTTTATTTTGACTGGAACCCTAATGGAACCTGAGATCCTGCTGAGAGAAAAAAGAAGAGCGAGAAAGAGGAGGAAAATGACTGACAAAGAGAGCGAGACAGATATAAAAGTGGGATGAATGACTGCATCGATGGAGAGAAAGAGAAGGGGTGGATAGAGGGAGAGATGAGGTGTGGTGATTGAAGAGAAAAGTTGTGGGTTGAAAGAAAAAAAAAGTAGATCAGAGGGTCCAAAAATCACCACAGAGATTGAAAAGGAGTGTGTGTGTGTGTGTGTGTGTGTGTGTGTGTGTGTGTGTGTGTCTGTGTGTGTGTGTGTGTGTGTGTGTGTGTGTGTGTGTGTGTGTGTGTGTGTGTGTGTGTGTGTGTGTGAGTGAGTGAGTGAGTGAGTGAGTGAGTGAGAGAGAGAGAGAGAGAGAGATGGGGGGCCAGACTGGGATAAAGGGCTTTGCAGCCATGAATGTCATACTAATAAAACCCAGTTGGATGTTGAGGTTTAGCCTGTGAGGTGAGGAATGACAGGAGAGAAAGAAGAATGGAAGAAGGAAAGATAAGAGAAATGGAGAATAGAAGAAAGGGAAGCAAGGAAGATGAAGGCAGTGGTACAAAATGACATCACTCAGGCTGACACATTCATACAGCCACTAAATCTTCCTCAGAAAAAGAAATAACAGGCTGTTACAATGGAGATGAGTGAGAGACAGAGGAGCATGCAGGGATTAGGGAGGTGTGAGGAATAAAGAGGGCAGAAAAGTGAATAAGAGGAAAAGCAGATGCGGGTGAGCAAGGGGTATAGAAGAGGAGGATGAAGGTAAGGAAGAGAGGGTGATGGAAGAAAAAGATAAATAAGAGCGAGGCAAAATGAATGTTTGTTGATATCCCATTTTCCACAGAGGAAATAAAAGAGAGAAAGAGGGAATAAGAAAAGCATGGGAAGCGAAGAGGAATGAGCTGGTGAGGAGTGGTGAAGAGACATAGAAAAAAAAAGACCAAACGGGAGAGCAAGTGATGGAGGGTTAGAACGAAAAAAGAGAGAGAGGGGAGAGTCTGATTCCGCTTATCAGGGGCATGGGGGATGTTTGTGACGTGAAAGAGTTATCATTACTGCCATCTAAAAATAACATTGGCATTGGGCGGCTGTGGTCTGAGAAATGGGGTGAGAGCAGAGGAAGAGGTAATTACAGCAGGCCTATTAGCATGCACGAAGGCCACATTAAATATTCACACAGGAAACTAGGACTGAGGAGTAATGCTTCTGGGAAAGGGCCAGATAGACAACATGCCAACCAGCTCCGCAAACTATTTGGACAGGCAGACAGAAACCAAGACAGGAAGAGGCTACCTATGGCTACCTATTCAATCAATC
Organism: Gymnocephalus cernua; assembly: GCA_023631565.1. Classification (NCBI taxonomy): domain Eukaryota; kingdom Metazoa; phylum Chordata; class Actinopteri; order Perciformes; family Percidae; genus Gymnocephalus; species Gymnocephalus cernua. Next base: position 32,714,885 of record CM042429.1, read on the forward strand.
ATTCATTCATTCATCCATCAACTCAGACCAGAAGCCATGGGAAGCAAACCACTGAGACACACAATCATAAAGGTGGCCATGCATTCACCACGGTGCAGCCATTCTTGGGTATCTGCAAGCTTAAGAAAGCTACATTTAATGTCAGGCTTTTTAATGCTATCAGTCAAGAGACAAAGCTAACCAAACCAGCCTGCATGCAACAGAACTGAAATTGTAAACTGTACATTAGCAATATAAACAAAAGGACACCAGGGAATTGTTCAGGGACATTAAGTGCAAATGTGTTTCGTGATGCAGATACGATTAAAAAGAAGTTTATTCTACTCGTAGTCCTCTTCTCCGTTACTCCTCCTGAATAAAGAAACTGCAAGGGGAAAATAAGGTCTCTAAACTGAATTGAATCGAGGACATTTTCATTTAGACAATTTAAGATATTCTCAGGCTTTCAAGCACCCAGAGATACTGTGATCCAAGCAACCAACAAGCGATAAAGCCTATTAGCCAAGCAGACAGACACGTAGCCAGACGGAGGGACAGTCTAATGAACCGCAGGGAGAAACATGGCTCTGAGCCTGCTAACAGAGCCTCATGTACTAATCTACCAATTTAGTGAAGTGGTGTTGCTGCAATGGACTTGCATGTAAGGAGTGCACAGCCTCACATCCACATAGGCCTACATGCACACGTACAAACAAGCCCACTCATGTTCACACAAGGACATGTGGATGAAAATAGAAACAAATGACATTTAAAAAAAGTCATTAAATAATGACATTAATATAAACAGGCAGTTTGACGTAACATTTCACCGACACTCAAAGCCACCTAAGCGAACACAGACACTCAGGCCCAGTGGGCTTAACCACTTGCTAAACCAGTGACGTTAATCCCGGCTGACGTTTTGACACGAATGCAGAGCAATATAAATAAACATACGTCCACAACACATCTCACACCCAACACAACACCTCTGGCACTCATCCAAGCAGACAGTCTGACACAGAAACACACATTACACTTCCTCCTCAACAACACACACACACGCACACACACACACACACACACACACACACACACACACACACACACACATACACACACACACACACAACCGTGCAATATACAGAAAGGGAAACACACGCAAACACCACTGCAAATAAACAAATGCACAACAAGTGTTATCATGACTTGCATTCACACATTTAGATTTTACTGAAAGTGTGAAACATAGACTGTATAAAATATGGACGTGTGTCTCTGTGACTCTCTCTCGTGAGGAGGACCAAATAAAGCCAACAGACTAGGCTCGCCTCCTGTGATGGCAGCCTACCTGTTGCTCAAAGTGACCCTCCCTTAATTATGCATAACTTTAAACCTTAATATAACTTAAACAGATGAATTATAAAAAGAACTCACCCCCTGTAATAGTTGTCATGAAAATTAGACACCCAAACAGTTTTGTTGTACCAGGCTGTACCAACATGTAAACAGAGATGGGAAGTAACGAAGTACAAATACTTCGTTACTGTACTTAAGTAGATTTTTCAGGTATTTTTACTTTACTTTACTATTTATTTTTGTGCCGACTTTTTACTTTTACTCCTTACATTTTTAACACAAATACCGGTACTTTCTACTCCTTACGTTTTACAAAAGTGGCTCGTTACTTACCCACTTAGAAAAGCGCGATGATACGTAACAACATTGTTTGTGACAGAACGTTCTCATTTTCATTCATAAATGTACCCCGTCTGTGTTGTGAAGCTCTGACATTTGGACCTTCGGGGCTTCCGTGGCCCTGGATCTGACGTGAAGTCACTTAACGTTACTAAGCAACAACAAGTTGCATTCTTTGCGCGGTCTTTCCTTTCTCGCAACTAGTTAGTTACCTAGAGTTTGAACAAAGTTTTATAAGTAAAGAGATATGAAACGTTACTAAACAGACCTAAATAACACTACGTCAGTGTTTTCTGAAAGCTGCTGCCACGTCGGGTGATACTGCAGCTGCCAGCAACGTTAGCCGGCTACTGTTACCTGGTAAGTGTAAGTAAGTTTTTCTTTTACTGTCTATGGGTAAGTGAGAGTAGCCTAGCTTATATGATACCGCGTGCGTGCGTGCGCGTGTGTGTGTGTGCGTGCCTGTGTGTGTGCGCGCCTGTGTGTGTGTGTGTGTGTGTGTGTGTACCTGTGTGTCTGAGTACAGCAGTAAACAGAATACAAAGTTTATATTTCCTTATTTCAGATGAAGAGAGAGACAGTGAGAACTCCTGGCCTTCATTAGGTCAATGAATTTGCAACAGAGTAAATTCTTAAATCTTAAATATGCATTGCTTTACACAATTAAATGACTATATGGTAATGTTAGTTAGCAATGGTCAGATAATTAACTAAAATAGAAAGAGTGGAACTTTTTTCTCCTTTCGTCTGCTTTCTATGCATTTGTTAGCCATGGTGTTGAAGATTGTAAACCGTTTATTAAATACTTTTGAGTAAATGTAGGCCCTTATCAGCAGATTTTACTGCTAATCGATACAAAAGTTGTATGATGATGCTAATTATTAGTCATGGTTTTGTGTGGCAGTGTAGGGGTGTCGGTTAAATGGCTTATTTGTGTGATGTGATGTCCTGTTGCGTTCAGGTTCGGTTGCGTTTCTCAAAAAGTGTTGTATTTCCAGGACTTTAAATAAACGCCATCAATACTTAAACGTCAGTTGTCCGTGTACAGTTCGTATTCAGAAACGTCACAGTACCGACTGTCTGGGGTGTCGCTCTGGGACAGGCGAGTATGAGGCTGGGAGGGGGAAATCACAGTATACTCACTACAAAAAAACAGACTACACCACTGGTTAGTTGTACTCTAAAAGTATGCAGAACTTACATGTAGATTCCTTTAAATGTTGATTAAAAATGGAACTGGATCTGTGAATTATTACAGAATCACAATTGAATTCATATCTTGCTACTCAGTCAGAATCTTATTAACCTGGAGTCCCAGTCTCTGTCACAATAATCATATATGTGATGTTTTAGGCCTTTTGGCAGACATCCATTTAAAATGTAGACAATGGCATATATACACAAAGAGCCTTTTCTCCATGTCTACTGAAGTTTCTCAGCTTGCACTCTAGTAACATTTGTGGTCCAGGTAGCTTTGCATAAAAAATGGTTGTCATTCGCAAGGCTACTTTTACTTTTATACTTTAAGTACATTTCCAAGCCTGTACTTTGTTACTTTTACTTGAGTAAATAAGTTAAATCAGTACTTCTACTTTTACCAGAGTATTTTTTAACACAAGTATCTGTACTTCTACTTAAGTATGAGAAGTGAGTACTTTTCCCATCTCTGCATGTAAATATCTCTGCTGTAAAGTTGGACATTTTAACATGAGGGTCTATGGGGACTGACTCCCTTTTGGAGCCAGCCCCAAGTGGCCATTCGAGGAACTGCAGGTTTAGGCACTTCGCGCTGGCTTCATTTTCAGAGGTTAAGATAAGTTTAAAAGAAAAACTCCACTATTGTGGACGTTTTGGCAATCTTAAATGCCATGTGTATTTATGAAACAATTACAACCAGTAGCGGCTAGGAAAACATATTTGTTTCTGCTTTTACAGAAACAGATAGAGACAAACATACAGGAGACGACAGAGAGACAGACATATGTTGCCAATAAGAGAGACAGGCAGATACTAAATTACCAAGTCAGACGTTGGCGCGCACACACACACACACACACACACACGCACACACACACGGCTTCCTGAAACTAACAAGTACAAACATGACCTAGCCTTGTCCCCGAGAAAAATCACTCTGGTGAGCTGGCATACAGTGAAACAGCTCAATGCCAAACATAGACATCCACACACGGTACCTGCACAGTGACACGAACATGCAAATAGAGGGTGCTGGGAAATGGAGAACGCTGGATGTGAATAAGCAATCTCTGACTACAGTTAAGAGTTGAGATTTCAGGAGTGGGATCTGGAAGGTTTTTTTGCCCAACACTGAAACTCAGTTGCACACATGTACACCCATACCAGCACAAAGAGTGTTCACACACACCCAGACACCCAATAATCTTTAGCTGACTCACATCCTAAACAGGTTTTTATTGTAATTGTAATATGTGTCAACAACATCCTTTTGAATTCATTTTCAACCCTCAAGCACCATTCCTGACCTCTGAATGCTTTCAGGGCATGTTCACACCACAACAAGTTATTTATTCATACATTTCCATCATAACTCCTTTTCTTTGATGCATTTGTGTAGGTGACAACAAAGTCGATTCAGGTGCCACTGAATCAGTACACTGAGAGCACCTGAAAATGAGCAGCGGTGCTGACTGTTATGAGAAGACGATAGAGATGCTGGTATCTAATAGCAAGTTCCCAACTTGGAAAGGCCACATAACAGAATGACCTACTAGAAAACTCATTCATATTTCATGTTCAGGTATTTGTTGTAAACACAATTGGCTATGTCCTTGCATTTCAGGGTTGGTTTGTTTACATATTATTCTTATTCCCATAAATAAGTGGTCAAATATACCTAGACTGTGTCATGTCAAAATGTCTTTTTAGCAGTTTTATTTTAGGTATCATGGACAATTGTATTCAGTGGAGGGCTGATAGTTTGTAGGGTTCACTCAAAACAAAGACTATACCAGGTATGTAAATTCAGCATACAGTACTATACCTGTTAAAACATGCCGCCATTCACAACCTATACTCCAACAGACAAAAGAAAGGCCCTTTCCCTACTATTTCTGTCAAATTAAACAAAATTTAAATTTAAACAAGATTTTACGTATATATCTTATTAAATGGCTGACATCTTTACATCTTAGACAGTTATTAGACACTATGAAAAGGAAGGACATGAAAGGACATGTAAAAACATTTCCCGCTGTGGTTTAAAAGAAAACAAATGTAGAATGAAAATGTAACCTCTAGTCCAAGAGCTCCACTTAACATTTAAAAAAGACAAAATGTCTTTCTGTACACGCAGTCACATATGAATATCACTTATGCTGAGACACATACACTTTACCAACATCAGACCAATTAGGCTAAAGGGGGTCAGGTCCCATTTCTTGCTGCTTTTTGAGTGCTACAATGCTGCTACAATTCCCAGTGCTCCCCATCCACAGGCCAGACAAAGACAGTACAGCTACAGTCTCAGACATCGATTACGTAAATCTTACATAAGAACTCAACAAGGATTATTGTTTATTTGTGTGTTGCCTGAATCAGTCAATGTCTGTGTACAGGCATGAGAGTCACATAGATAGTGCAAGTCTATGTGTGTGAATGTGCATGCCTGTGTGTGCATGCTTTAATTGTTCATCTACTGTATGTTTTTTGCTGTGTGTTTATCACATCTGTAAGTCCCCATTCACAGACAACTTTGCCTCAAATATCAATCCAATACGAACATAGGTGCTTAAGCTGGAGGAGTGCCGAAGGTCAGTTGGAAATGTTGAGCAACAAACCACAAAAAAAAGCTCCACATGAATTTGTCCTTTCTAGTTTGTGAAACCCCAGAGAGAAAGGGAAAAACACGGTATGTTCTTTCAATCTACAGAACAACAGTCTGGCTTGTTCCCCCAGTTCGTGCAGATGCACGCAATGGCTGACTGATGGTTTGAAAGGACAATGTAATTGGGTTTTTGGAAACATCTCTCTCCTGGGGGATGGCTCCATGTTTGCCTGATATTTGTGACACAGAAATAGTTTCCTGTTGTGAAACCACTGACATTTGAGATGAGAACAACACATACTGTCAGACATACAGTAGATAGTAATCAGTACTGTGGTAGATAAAAAAGATGGGTAAGCTATGACATCCACTCAGAGATTGTCATGAAGGCATCATTCCTTAATACAAAATAAATTTGTATCGAGGGAAATGTCATTTTTACCTTTAATGTATTAATTATTGTATAGATTATATAATTTTGATGACTTACTAGAATTCATGTTTATAGTACAGATAAGAGATAGAACAAAAAAAGTGGCATAAGTAATTTGAGAATAAGGTGAGTGCAGAGTATCATTGTCAATATACAAATTGACAAGTGTGTACTTGTAATAGATACATGAGCTACATGTGTTTCAAAACTATTCCTATTAAACACCTACCTACCTTTACTGTGTTAGTGGGTGTTTATCAATGGTGTTATTATGACTTTTCATATGTTGGTTGTAGCCTTGTAGCTTGAGTGTCTACAGTATTATTTAACCTTTCTCACTTACAGTTAACTGCATATCATACTGCCTGTGGCAACCTCCATTAGCTGGTAGCGTTTACCTTGTTGTAGTTGCTGATCATATTTTGCACTGCATTTGTTTGAAAGCTAGAAGCTACTGGACAATAAGCTAATGTTAAATGTATACAGTAAACTACAAGCTAATGTAAACTGTTAGCTACTAATTAATGCAATTCTCCTTACCAGTAAGTGTTATGACAACTACAAAGTACAAACATGAACTCCCACAAGTTTTTAATTTATTGACATGGGATAAAAAAGGAAAAAAGAACTAGCTATTGCTTACATTATAGCCTATCAGTGTCGGTAACGTTACCTACCTTTGCACATTGCGGGCAAAGTTGGCGACAGAATATTCTCCTCCTGCAAGCAGACTGACGCTGATTCACCTTCTTCATCTCAACAAAACAAATGAACAGCACAGTTCACAGTTCCACATCCATTTCGTCCAGTGTTTTGAAATGCAGCGCTCTTACAGTGTTGCCCCTGGCAACCAATAGTGTAGGCACACCAAAATGGTGGACGGGCTCAGACCAAGCCCCCAGGAGGAGCGCCAAGTCTATATGCCACCATGGGCTTAGCGGATAGAGGTGGTACTGCACTCCATGGCCCAGAAAGACCTTTCACATAGACTTTAGATGGTGAAAGAAACGTCTATATTTCAGCGAATAATTTGTTTCAGGGTATATAAACTTACCAGACCACTTAAAGGTTCCTCGTTTAAAATGTCATGTTTTTAACATTTTTAACATTCACTAGTAGCGAATACAGAATTATTAAATTAGAAATGATGAATGCGCATAATGGACGCGAGCAGACCCGCGGGACTGCGCCCGCCCACTCACATGACTGTTCTCCCGAGGATGTAGCTAGCTGTAATAAATAATAGCGCTAGCTAGTTGTAATTCACCATGTGTTATATTAATACGTAAATGGTATTATTTTATGAAGTTATGATTCATCCGAGGGATGTATGTATGCTGTAAAGCCTGTTACATGGATGTAACGTCATTAGCGTTTCCCAAACTGGTGGGGCTATCGGCTAGCTAGCTAGTTTCTAACATCAGGGGTAGCTAGCTACAACCCCAAATCAGAAAAAGTTGGGACAGTATGAAAAACACAAATAAAAAAAGAAAGTAGTGATTTCTAAATGTACTTTGACTTGTATTTCATTGCAGACGATGTGAACACAAAATATTTCATGTTTTGTATGGTCAACTTAATTTCATTTGTAAATATACATCCTTTCCTGTCATTCAGACCTGCAACACATTCCAAAAAAGGTTGGGACAAGAGCAATTTAGGGCTAGTAATCAGGTAAATTGGTTAAATAATGATGTGATTTGAAACAGGTGATGTCAACAGGTGATTGTAATTATGATGTGTTACAAAAGCAGCATCCAAGAAAGGTCTAGTCCATTAGGAGCAAAAATGGGCCGAGGATCGCCAGTTTCACAACAAATACGTGAGAAAATTATTTAAATGTTTAAAAACAATGTTCCTCAAAGAAAGATAGGAAGACATTTGCTTATTTCACCTTCAACAGTGTATAACATAATTAAAAGATTCAAGGAATGAGGAGGAATATCAGTGCGTAAAGGACAAGGGCGCAAGCCTTAGCTGAACAACCGTGATCTCCAATCCCTCAGGCGGCACTGCATCAAGAATCGTCATTCATCTATAAGCGATATCACCACATGTGCTCAGGACTACTTTGGCAAACCTTTGTCAAGTATCACAATACGTAGTTACAGCCACAAATGCCAGTTAAAACTGTACTGTGCCAAAAGGAAGCCCTATGTTAACAGTGTCCAGAAGCGCTGTCGACTTCTCTGGGCTCGGAGGCATCTGGGATGGACCATCACACAGTGGGAACGTGTACTGTGGTCAGATGAATCAGTATTTCAGGTATTTTTTGGGAGAAATGGACGCCATGCCAAGAAGAAAAGGATCATCCAGACTGTTACCAGCAACAAGTCCAAAAGCCAGGGTCTGTCATGGTATAGGGCTGTGTCAGTGCCCTTGGCAAAGGTAACTTGCACTTCTGTGATGGCACCATTAATGCTGAAAAGTACACAGAGATTTTGGAGCACAATATGCTGCCGTCAAGAAGACATCTTTTCCAGGGACGTCCATGCATATTTCAACAAGATAATACAAAACCACATTCTGCACACATTACAAAGTCCTGGCTGCGGAGGAAGAGGATACGGGTACTTGACTGGCCTGCCTGCAGTCCCGACCTGTCTCCAATAGAGAATGTGTGGCGCATTTTGAAGCGCAAAATGCGACAACGAAGGCCCCGTACTGTTGCCCACCTTAAGACTTGTTTGCAGCAAGAATGGGACAAAGTTACACCTAAAACACTTCATCACTTGGTGTCTTCAGTCCCTAAACATCTTTTAAGTGTTGTGAAAAGGAATGCAAAGTGGTAAATGCTTTACTGTTCCAACTTTTCTTTAAATGTGTTGCAAGAACCAAAATAGGAATTTTGTTTTTTTGAAACAAAAACAATAAAAATCACATTAAATGATGTGCTGTTGTATTGTCTGCAATGAAATACAAGTCAAAGTACATTTAGAAATCACTACTTTCTTTTTTTATTTGTGTTTTCCATACTGTCCCAACTTTTTCTGATTTGGGGTTGTATATGCCTACACAACTTTACTACAGACATAGTGATTACTTTGCCTTGGTTCTCTCTTATGATACATCCGAGGGCTGTATGCTGTAAAGCTTGTAACGTGGATGAAGAATGAAGCCATGTATGAGCTTTGTTCACTAAACTGCAGGCTAACTGATAGCGCTGGTTAGTAGCTAGCTAGCTAGCTAGTAGCACGACGTAATTATTAAATCTCCTTGGTTGTCTAGCTAAATACATCTATCGTTTATTTAGCTAAGCATGTAAACGATCGGGAACAACGAAAACACAATGTTTAACGTTAGTGAATGTTTTAGACAATAAAAACGGCGAGTTCATGAGTTCGCCACTTGTAAGAGACACGAGAGAGAAGCTCATGAACGAGCATGTTGCTACCGGTTGCTAAGTCAACGCAAACAAATTGTTGCTAGTGCGCGTGTCCATCGTGACGTCATGGGCCAAGAATGCGGAAGATCCAAGCTCCATGTTGTCTTAATGCGCTTTTGAGCACTCTCATTGAAACATACGGGGCTTCCCGCCGAACACTGTATCCAGTGCTCTTGATACATCCATGGCTCAGACCCTTCCTAAATCGTGACGACAAGCTACCATGACGTATGTCCTCATTTTCAATAGAGCCATGGACAGTGTTTTTCAGTGTAGCTATATTCATTCACATGTACAGTTACACACAGCCACACCAGGGAGCTCCCCAGTACAACTGCAGTCTTCTAGTATAACACCAAGCAAGTCCACTGGACCAGCTAAGGGGATTGTAACCTTGGTGATGTTTTTTTTTAAGGAGGTGAAGACAGCATTTGTCTTTTTTCCCCCACCTAGATTTTACTTAAAGGTAGATTCAAACACCTCATATTGTCAGATAAATTGTAATTGTAAAATAAATGAGTGCAAAAAAATAAATTCCCCATGGAAATGAAATACCGGAGCTGCAGGGTTTTTCAAGCTAAAAGAGATTCGTGAATCCTTTCATTCAGCCACCTACTGTTCATTAGATGAAGGGTTAAAAGTAGCCCACACTGGTGTAATGACAAAATGCTACCATTGTCATATCTGCTCATACAAAACGCATGTTTTTTTTTTTTTTCTCGATAAAGCCGTGGGGTGTTGCAACGGCCAGAGGTGTGGGCGGAAACAGAGAGCCACGCAGGAGGGGAAAAAACAGAAAGAGAAAGAGAGGGAGAGAGAGAGAGTGTGAGAAGCCCCCAGATATACAAAGAAGTGGTTGTGTTTGCACAAGATAAGGCCAAGGAGCTAAATCACATAGTGAGCGAGGAGGTATGCTATTAACCAGGACAAATATGCCTATTCAAACAGCAACTTTCACAGCCCAAATGAAAATACATTAGGGCAAGAGATGGAGGGAGAGAGGGGGGGAGAGAGCAAGATACAGAGAGGGTGGGGGAGAGAAACAAGAGGGAGAAGACAGGGAAGGGTAAAAGGGGCAATGGAAGGAAGGAGCCAGAGATGGATTATGCCCAACAGAGGAGGAGCAAAGAGAGATAAAACAGGGAAAGCGCTATTTCATTTGTCTAATTATATTTATCTATCTCTCGCTCAGAAACAAACAAAAAAGACAAATGGTACTGACTGAATATACTAAAGCTGAATGGGTACAAACAGGCCCTCAAACACACAAGCACACATATTAACCAAAGGCACGCAGCAACAGCAGCAACAACAGCAGCAACAACAACAAAACAAATCCAAGGGGAAGGAACACAGAGTGAGAAGGAAAATACAGGAACTGAGAAAAGTGGCGAAGAAACGAAAAAAGCTGAGCGTGGAGAAGATAGTAGGGCTAAGGGCACAAGCCAGATTGACACTGAAAAATTAATGCGCAATTGCAAAGAGGGGTGTGTGTGTAAAACTGAGATGGAAAGAGAATGTGTGTGACACAAGGACAGAGGAAGAGAATATTGTCCTCAAAATTTAAGGTTATGGTCTATGCACTCCTCAAACACACACACTTTCTGCCATTCGCTTTCCCTCTCATTTCCCCTTTCCGTTCGGAATCCTCTTTCCCCTTCTCTCTGCCGGTCCCTCTCTTTCTCCATGCATGTGTGTGGTGATTCGGCTATTTGTCTTCTGTATGTCACATACAGGCATGTACACACACACACACACACACACACACACACACACACACACACACACACCCTCAAACGACATTTCATCTTCGTAGATCTGATTGTGTCAATTTGTCTCAGTGTCATGCCACTCTACAATTTGCCATCTGCCTGACAGGATCTTATTGATTGGCCCACACACTTGTCATTCTTCCAATCTCTCACCCTCCTGTCCAATCTCCACATCTTCATATGAGAATAGTTTTCAGACACCCTCTGCTTCCACCTCCATATATCCCTGCCTTCATTCTCTCATTATCACACCTCCTCCAACACTTATATCTTTCCATCTCTCCACCCTTCTCAGCACCATTCCCACATCCCACTTTTTCTTTCATTTCACTCCCCGAGCTTTATAGCGCACACAAATCAGGGCGATGGGCTTTTATGCTGTGATCAGTAACCCAAATGGAAACGCAGGCATAATAGTGATTACCTGTCATAGCCTGGCTTAGCTTATAAGCGGTGCAGGAGTATCCATCGCCGACTTGAAACGGCAGACTAACAGTCTTAACAGCCTCTGTAATTCAGCAGAGGTTCCCGGCAGTCAGAAACTGTGTTGCTCTCTCATGCGGCTTTTAATGCCCAAAGAAAACTTTGGAGTCATTGAGAAGTTTAACTATAAAAGGAAGACCACCCCAAAAATGAAAAATCAACTTAAAGGAAAATACAGGGGTTATTCAGTTTTCTTTCTTTGTTATCTCAACCATTTTTCTTACTACCTTTGACCTACCTGCGCTGTCATTCAATTTTGAAGTACACTTGTGTGCAACTGTATGAGTGTGATTCAAAGTTTCTGAGGAATACACTAAATTTGGAACTCCATCAAATGTTCTGCTGACAGACAGACAGACAGACAGACAGACAGACAGACAGACAGACAGACAGACAATCTTGTCAATTTGCAGCTGCAATCCATCAATGTAAATGCAGCATGCTCTTTTTATTGAGCAGGAAAAAGCTTCCTTTTTCAATTGTTCATTTCAGGCAATGACTTTGATAACTGGGCCAGTTATCAAAGTCAGTTAAACTGGCAGCAAATTTACAGATAAGTACTGGGAAACAATGTGCTCAGCAGGAAAACAATACAATTTATTTGTTCAGACAGACTGGTACAAAGACCATATCGACTGTTGTTTCTTTAAAATAAAATAAATAGCTAAGTTTGTCTTTATTTCTATCTATCACTGAATCACTGTGGTAGTTTGGAGAAGGAAATGCTGATGCAATAGTTTAAGAGGCTTTACCTTCAACAGAAGGTCCACAGGTTGAGTCCCCACAACACCTAAGGTGTCGATCAACTGTCATGTGTCTTATGGATGCGTTTCTCAAGCAAGAATCTGACTTGCTCACTTTAATCTACTCATGGATAATGCATGAAAAATGTAGGAAAAGCTCTGTTGTTTACATGAAATAGAAAGGTGATCCAGAAAGTAAAGCATAAGCCATACATTGATGTATTGCCTTCCTTTCCTACTGACCAGTGTTGTTTAAGGGGACTGCTCATTTCTCCAACGCTCCATTGTTCCGACCTCTCAATAACCCGAAAAGTTCCCTTTGGTCCTACAGCCCACTAGTCCGATGTCCCCTACTATGGACATGCCAACAATACCCACCCTACGAAGCAGCTCGATTGGTTGGGGTTAGGCTTTTGACCTCGAGTGGTTAAGGTTAGGATAACCGATGGTCAGGGGATAGGACCTGTACAAATGGGCATGGACGCCTGGCCAATAAATGCTATTGAAGGGCGGGTCTTGGCATTGCCATAGTGGGATTCATAATATTGCTGGTGGACGTAGGACTAGCGGGCTGTAGGACCAAAGGGAATTTTTCGGGTTATTGAGAGGTCAGAACAATGGAGTGTCTGAGAAATGACATGGCACCGTTGTTTAATTTGTGTAAATATCCACGGTCATTTCATCTTGGTTAGATTTTGTTGTAATTTAGTATGCTCTACCAAGTTCAGTAGTGCTTTTGCCATTTGGCTTTTGTAGCCTATTATGTTTAAAGAGTGTTGTTTTATTTTATTTTTCTATTAAAGTTACCTCCACAATCCTTTTACTGCTTTGGTCCCTGTGCTTTGACATATTTATTTGCTGAAATAAAGCCTACCACACTGAAGCTATTTCCAGGAATACCAGGTTTTACAGGCCAAAAAAATCTCCTGCCATGACTGCAGCTGCCATAAAAGCACAACGTAACCACACATAAGAGACGCGCAGGAGAAGACATGTCATCATGATCAACCAGAGCCGGGTGAGACATGCAGGAGAAAAGTGATGTAGGCCCACATGAGACTGTCAAGGCAGTGGAGTCAGATGAGTGCAAGCTCTGTCTGTAGTCAGAGCTCAGGAGCTGTCTGGGGACTCCTCGCACCCAGACCGACGAACCAACCGACCAATCAGTGTTTTCTGTGCCTACAGAACAACAGCTCATTCTCTCTGACAAACCCTGTTGTTTCCATTCCCCTACTCTATATCCACGAAGTTCCACTTTCCATACCGGAAATTCCGCTGGATTTCACTCTATTCGACCGGATGTCCGTTACATTACGCTTTCTTTGTGTTGGAATTTTAAACTCCGGTGGATTTCTGAGGACTATGGTTAACTGCTCCTCAGATCTCTGCAGGGTAAATACATCCAGCTAGCTAGACTATCTGTCCAATCTGAGTTTTCTGTTGCACGACTAAAACAACTATTGAACGTACACATGTTCCACCAAAACAAGTTCCTTCCTGAGACTATTTTGCAGCGGCACCGTGGCTCTGGCCGGTGCTTAGCGCCGCCCATGACGATTGTGATTGGTTTAAAGAAATGCTAATAAACCAGAGCACTTTTTTCTCCCATCCCGGAATGTTGTGTGGACTAGCCAGACCTCCCCTTCGCAGCGCTGTGGAGGAAGGTCTGGCAAAGCGAGACTACCATTTCCCAGACACACAAGGAGTAGTGTACTGTATGTACCGTATTTATTTCAACTGAATTGTTTTAATGCAAGAATAATTACCACTGGGCCAGTAGATAAAGCTTGCAAACACACTTCCTGCACTAACGCACCTTTCCCCCCCTCAGGTTATTACAAGATTGGTAACAAGGCAAGTTGTCTATTTATTTTGAGCATTCTTTGATCCAAATTGCAAACAGCAGTAGTATGTTTGATTCATTTGTACAAGTTCTGTGTTAGTGATGAATGAAGGCAAGATCTAATTCAGTAGGCCTATATAAAGCCATGTCCAGGTTCCAGTTTAAATTAAAAGTCTTCCTCAAAAATAATTCAGAATTGAATAATCATATTGTCTCGTTGGTGTGGAAAAAAATGTATTTATTTTTTGTCCGATGGAGCTCCGTCTGCAGAATCTGCACTTCATTATATTATCTGAAAGCTGACATACTCTCCTTCTACATCTTCTTTCAGAGTAACAGCTCAATAAGTGATGCTGCAGTTTTTTTTAAAAGGTGGAACAAGCAACACCTTTGCTGATCAATAAAATCAAATCAACATATATTTCTGCAGGGGTTCCATAGGGTTGATCAATACTGACGTCTCAACACTTATCTTGTCTGGTAGTGAGTTGTGTGGTTTTCAAAATCCATTTTCTCTCTTTGAGTTAAAAAAATAATCTTGCCACTTGTAGTTTCGATCACTTCACAAACATATCCTATGTTTCAAACTCTCATTTCTTTTTTAACTCAGCTCTTCTGACATTTTTCAGACAATCTTTTCTGGCTTATCCTTGAGTATGCTGGGCATAATGGGAAACACTGATTTCGGAGAGGAAAACACAGCTGTGCATCTCTGCGCCGATCCATCAGCTACACTTGGTGAACAGCATTTGATTTCAAGAGCAGCAAGTGAGATAATCACACATCCTTCTGCAAAATGGAGTGTTTAAAAAAAAGAAGCTTCAAACATTCACAGGGGTGTTGAGGTCAGTGAAAGGGGGCTTTAATATGAAAAAGGGAGGCTGCAGGAGAGTGGGAGGGAAATAAAAGATTAAGTTCATCATATAATCAATCACACGTGTTCCCTACCATTAATCAGCACTTCTCCACTCCTCAAGTGCCTCATTTTCCCCTTCCAAATTCATTTCACAAGCTTTGTTGTGCATAAGCTACGCTGCTTTTTGATTCTCACAGATCAAGCCTTTTCATTATATTATATGATCTGCTATATTTCATCACATTTCATAAAAGTGAAAGCAAAAACTAACAATAGCCAGACATATTATTAATTGTTTTCTCTCCCTGCTGCTGCCAGATCAGATCAGCTGCAAGAAGGAAGGAATTTTAAAGCAAAGTCATCCTACAGAATATGGATATATACACTTGGCAATGGTCAAAGCCAGTTAACTCAAGTAACTCTCTCTGAGCACAGCGACTACACCTGAGATAGCTGACTTTGAACTGAACGTCATCTTTTTGCCAACAGCTGCTATTTATATATCACATTTGCATGAATGTCCAGAAGCACCCTCACCCTATGCATAATGAATAGGCTCCCTCAATCTAACCTATAATAGCACCTTACCAGCACCAGAAAGGAAGACGGACAATCTGGAGAGTTAAGACGTCTTCAGTTATACCAAAAAATAACACCCACAACTACACATGAAAATAACGTATTTTTCGGACTATAGGTCGCTTCTGAGTTTAAGTCGCATCAGTCCAAAAATGCGTCATGACGAGGAAAAAAACATATATAAGTCGCACTGGACTATAAGTCGCATTTGTTTAGAACCAAGAGAAAACATTACCGTCTACAGCCGCGCGTTTCTGACACAACGTTGTCCGTGCTCTGATAGAGAGGCGGTTGCGTTGCATGAAGCGGTAACATCAAGAAGGGCCGCCAGCAAAATCATTTATATTCATCTCCTTGGCAACTACCAGGGCGTGGAGACGTAACTGCACCGTTGACAAGCCTTTCCCGGCAGCGCGTTGTTCAAGCACCCATCTGTGGACTCGTTCCTCCAGCTCTGGCCAACTTGCTTTCAGCCCACGATTAGCTTTTTTTGTTTTCTTCATTAGAGTTAGAGTAACCTCTGCTTTAGGCCTCACAAGTTTCTCACTCACTCCAAACTTTCTTTCTGCTCGATTACCGTTTTCAGCTGCATATTTTACTACCTGCAGTTTGTAATCTGCAGAATAGGATTTTCTTTTGGGGGGCATTTTGTTTGTTTGTCTTTCTCAGTTCTCTTTAAGTTAATATTTCAGCAGTCTTTCAGTTTAATTTTTTCAGGGGTAGGCTACAGGAGCACTGAGCAGCATAGAGCGCCCTCTCACGGCTGTAGACGGTAATGTTTTCTCTTGGTTAATTTCTCATGGTTCATGTCAATTAATTTTGATAAATAAGTCGCACCTTACTAGAAGTCGCAGGAAAAATCCATTTAAAAAAAATCCTCTCCCTGGGACCCTGGAACATCCCTGGTGTCCAATCTGCTGCTTCTTGTTCACCACAAGATAAACAGGACTTGGTTTGAATAAAAATGGCTTTGAGCTGTTTACAGCAGCTTTCATCTCAGTGTTGCCCAAGGCAGGGCAGATAATCAATATTATCACAGTGTATCTTCCAATGGAATCAATCACACCGGACGGCTTTCCAATAAAAGGGTAGAAATGAAATGTGCCTTTCTCCTGTGAGGAAGTGATGACAATCACAGCGGTCACTATTGTGGCTGTGTCAGACTGTCAGTTGCTTTTCAGGTCAACGCTTTTAACTTTAACTAGTTTTTTTTTTGACTATATTCGCAAGGTTAAAGGCGCGATGTCACATGTTTTTTTTAGGCTGCAACATGTTTTGTCACATACAGCAAACATCTCCTCACTATCCGCTAGCTGCCTGTCCCATGAACACACTGTAAAAAAATGCGGTATCTGTAGACAGCCCAGGCTCCACAAATGCCAACAAAAACAAACTGGCCAACCTGCACCACGAAACATAACAAACAGTGTTCCAGCGTTTCAGCCAATAACCGACAAGAAGGATTTGGGGGTGGGGGTTGGGGGGTTAGTGTGCGGAAGCACGGAAGGGAGGGAGAGGGGACGGGATGAGGAGGAGGGAGGGGCGAGCTAGACTCGTTTTGTTTGAAAATACTTTGAACGTCAACACAAAGTGCCATCACCCAACATCGCTTAGAGCACCTTTAATATTAAATTATAAGGACTATTCTTTACTGCATTGTTTTGCTCTAGTTCTACCTTGTTTTGCATTTTCCGAGATTAAACAGTACTGTAATTATGTTTTTATGAATTTCACTCTAAACCAAACTATGCAATGCAGTTTTATCTAACTCTACCTTCAAGCCAAATCATATTTCACATCACACAATAAAAAAGAGGAATTATCACTTAAGAGTTGAATGCTTCATCCGTGCCGTGAAAAGTAACACCTAAGGGCTTTGATTGCTGCCTGTAATCATTCCTAAGTTTTCTTTCTTTCCGAACACACATCACACTTGCAGGCTTCTGATGAAACAGCAGGCTTTCTAATTTGGCATGTAATGTGCCAGCAGGTGGCAAATGAGTCTCAAAGCCTGGGATGGCAGCTCCACCAGCATGGCCACCCACTCTAAAAGAATGACCATCTTTGATGTAGGCAGCCAGAGGCCTTGCCATTGACCTGTGTGTGGGTTGGCCAAGATTGCTGGCTCTTGATGGGAGCTGCATTTGATTACAACAGAGTCACTAAATGGGTGTGGCTCCAAATTGCCTTATCTACCTCTTTTATCATTGCCCAACCATCCTTATCCCCCTCTTCTCACCTCCCACAGGGCTCTGCAGTGATGTCAAAGAGCCCGGCCAATTGGGAGAATTCTGGATTTATATATATATATATATATATATATATATATATATATATATATATATATATATATGTGTGTGTGTGTGTGTGTGTGTGTGTGTGTGTGTGTGTGTCAATGCACGCAGGTGTGTCGACCAGGCTTCCGTTCATCACTGAGCTCGGTTTTCAGGGCACTGCTGGAGACATAAGTCGTCTCAGAGGACACTGATTGGCTCAACAGGGGATGACGAACTTGAGGTAGATGAGGTGGAAATGAACTAAACCTGACCTGCCTTGCAAGTACACACACACACACACACACACACTTTTTCACGTCAGCACCGACACATAAACACTTGTACACATAAAAGCTTCTCAGATATGCTTTGATACATTTCATTTGCACTTAAATTAAATGCACACAAAACCATTTCATCTGTACATAAATGTATCCCACAGCTTGACTACACCACATGATGGCTCATCACTCTCTTTGTTTGTATTCCCTCCGGTGTATGTGTGTGTGATGTTCTTACATTCTATTCTTAATTTTCTACATCCCACCGTGTACATGCATAGCGGCAGGTTCACGTTCCTGTATTTCTGTATCCCAGCGGTTTCATATATGTGTTTCTGAGAGATGCTTTATCTTTCCATGTCCCACTGTGTGTGTGCCCATTTTTATGCATCTGTGTTTGGCTTCAGATAGTGGTGTGCTTTGATGTTTATGTACTGTATATACGATTTTGAATTATGTGAAATATAACTACCTATGTTTGGGGGTGTTGTGATGTGTCCTTTCTCCCGTGAGTAAGTGAGTGTGTGTGTCTTTCTGAACCCCTCGCGGGTCTACCATGCTTAGATTTTTTAGCACCCTCTGGCTTTCCAAATACTGGGACGTTATGTGTATCATTTACATCACCAAGACTTAAATCCTGCCAGCACAAAATAAATGTGGGTACCTTGCCCACGCTATTCTGGTGTGCTTGCACAAAACACATCTGCACAATGTGTAATGAAACGCATACATTGCTTTGACAGTGTGGTTATGCCACGTTGCACTTAAAGATTATTTTCGCCCTTTCTGTAATAACTCATGATAAATGTAGAGCCAGTGCATGAGTTAAATACGTGGTTTACCCTGCGTGCACTTTTTATACTTGACTCAATCATAGTTCAAAGATTTTTTTTTTTCATCAAGTGTGAAAGTCTGGAAGGGAGTTTAGTTTTGTCTCCCCTCTGGTTACTCCAATGGCAGAATTATCGCCCCCAATTCTGTATTGATACACCAAGTATCAATCTTTTATTATTATAAATTGCAAATGAGAATTTTGCTTTTTGTTACTAAAATTAAAAAAGCAATATGTTTAAAATCACAATAATATCATATCGTGACATAAGTATTATGATAATATCGTATCGTGGGGCCTCTGGTGATTCCCACACCTATACATTAAGTCTCCCAGTGTAATGTTAACCCATCCATCGTGTTTGGGTGGGTGTACCAGGTTTAAATCATGGCATGAGCATTCTTCAGCATTGCCATACTTGCCTGGCCAACTTTGTTTTAAGTGCGACAGTAACCGATAATTCATGCTGACCCCTGCATTGCACAGGAAGCTGATTCAGGGCTATCTCCATATTGTTTGCTACTATACTGTGTAATGTCTGTTATTACAGTCTCCATGTCATCCAGTGACATCAATTATGTCAATAAGATGCCTCCTCTGCCAACATTTCACATACATTATGGAGTGTTGACACATCAGTTTTCACCGTACTGTGACTGTAGCAGGAGGTGCGCTGCTCACTGCACAGAGAGGGATTAAAGTGAAGCGTATTTAGCATACAGTAGCACCTTTCACAGAGCAGAGTCACAAAGTGCTTCACAAGAGTAAAACTGCTAAAACTGGTTAATTAAGTGAGCACAAGGATCAGTGTTGCTGACTTCACCATATTCAGTTCTTTTTTTTTTACTTGCATTGAGAAACAAGCATTATATTCCTGCAAAACGCAGACATTTTAATAAAAGGTCCCTAACTGAAGGGAATCTACTGAATGGCTATTTTCGTCCTTGGAGAAACAGATCACTGCCAGCAAGAAAAGGCGCAACAAAGAGGACTAAATCCTCAAAATGAAGAAAAGATAAGGCACACAAAAAGAAAATAATATTATGTCACTTTTGACTTGCCCACCATACAAAATTATGAAACCTGTTTTTTAAACATTTCTTGCTTCGTCTTCAGCCAGCTGTTTTATATAAGAAATATATGAGAAGTTTCTTAAAGGCAGATTGCCACAATGTATATTCAAAAGGGCTGCAACTATTTATAATTTCCATCATAGATTAATTATTGGTTATTTTCCCGATTCATTTTATACTTATTTGGTCTACAAAATGTCAGAAAATAGTGACAAATAGCTTTTTCAATTTACCAGAGCCTGAGGTGACATCTTCAAATTGCTTATTTTATCCGACCACCAGTCCAAAATCAAAATAAATATTCACATTTTAGAAGCTGGAACCAGTGATTTGTTTATATTTCTGCCTAACCAAGTACTTAAAGTACTTATCAAACTAGCAGCCAATACATTTTCTGTCGATCAAATAATTGCTTAATGGACTAAGTGTTTCAGTATTCATAATTAAAACCCTCATTTTGCAGTTCCACCATTTCACTTCTCTGTCGATAGTGGAAAGATTATCAGCGAGAGAGCTGACCCTGTGAGCGGAGAGGATAAACCACCCATGCCCTCTGTCGCTATCAATCCCTATGGCCACCAGCCCTTTACAGCCCATCATCCCTCTTAAACTACTGGTCACACTGAAGCGGAGAGGGGCAGAGGAGTGATAAAGTGAGCAGGCGTGGAGTTGAGGGGAAGGTGAAGAGTCAGCTGAGGTGAGGTGAAAGAAAAGGTCAGGGCAGCGGGGAAATAATTAATAGGGATGACATGAAAGATGCTGGTCGGAAAACCAACAGGAATAACAATGCAAGTCCTTGTAAGGCAGCAGGCCACAGAAGAGGATGAAAAAGAGGTACAGCTGAAAACGGTGCCACTGTATGGAGAAAGGGTTGAAAAATGATGGGGGAGAGAATGATGCGCGCCCTGTGGGCTTAGAAAGACAGAGAAGAGAAACGGCGTCAAGCCCTGAAGGAGAGAGCAATTAGATTTATCTGTTCATTAACAGAAGGGATAATTGACTACAAGAGTCTGCAGCGATACACTAGGAGACAGGGGGAGAAGGAGAAAATGAGCCAGGGAGAGAAATGACAGCAGGTGGAAGGAGAAAAGACAGGAGGCAGGCAGGGAGGGATTGGAAAGAAAAGGGAACAAGGCAGGGGAAATAAACAAGGGAAAAGTGAAAAATGAAAAGAATGGGGAGAAAGGAGATAGAAGGACGGAGCAGGGAGGAAATCAGCCCACAGAGAACGCTGAGGAAAAAAAAGGATTAGTGAGTGGAGAGGGAGAGTAGGAGGGGAGGCATGAGGAGTAAATGAGGATAAATGTACAGTGTGGTGTGTGTGTGTGTGTGTGTGTGTGTGAATGCGTGCATGTGTGCGTGCGTGTGCATATCTTTTATGTTTCTGTTTTTAGGCATCAAAACAAGTTCTTACACATCCTTGTATGTTTGCGTCACGGGATACAGTATGTCTAAATGATAGATGAGACTGGTTTTACAGGACTGATAAGATGCACTTACCTTCTGTGGAACTGCCAGAGTCAAAGGCACTTTTAAATAAACACTGAATCAGATACATCATTGTCCCACATCAAAAAATGTGTTTCTAATCCAGGAAGTGTGACGATGGTTGGGTGTACAGAGTGGCGGCGAAAACTGAGGATTGCATCCCGCATCCCAATTGTGGTTTAAATATGGCAAAGTCAAAAAGTCCAGTTGTATTCATGAAATCAGCTTAGATTTTGATTTGCCACGCCAGCGGGGTCGCTCTATGGCATTTCAGTCTGTCAGTCAGTCACTTTGGTCCAGACTGAAATAGCTCAACAACTACTGGATGAACTGCCATGAGGTTTGTACAGACATGCATGCTCCCCACAGGAAGAATCGTAATAATTTTGGTGATCCCTTAAGTTCTCATCTAGCACTATCATCAGGTCTAAATTTGAGTTAGAGCAATAGTTATTATATATTTATACAACTAATGACATTCCCATCCGCCTCAGCTCCACTTAGTGCTAATTAATGTTAGCATGCTAACATGCTAAATTAAGATTATAAACATGGTTAACATTACACTTGCTAAACATCAGCAGGTTAACATTGTCATTGTGCCCAAACACACCCTAAAGGCTGATTTATGCTTCTGTGTCGAATCAACAGCGTACCCCCACAGACCCGTCTGCGTTGACGCAAACTCCCCGACGTGCACCTCCAAATATTTGTAACTTTGCGTCGAGGCGACGCAGACCACAAGGACTGTGATTGGTCAACTCGTCCTGTGTGTTAATAGTCTGTGTTTCAAGCAGCCTACTGTGGGGAGTAGCAACATGCTAGTTCACTGACATAAGCTTTGCAAATAAACTCAGACATATTTTGGTTTCAATGGTGGGGTTATCCGTTCGTAAAGTGTCTGTATGTCAGTAACGTTTGGAAATTAGCACTTCACCAGCAAGCACTACTTTGTGGGCAGTTGTACGCTAAAGTTTGCTTGCTAACATAGCATAAACTAGCTGGCAGACACCTCGAAAATAACCTCCGCCGTATCACTCCCTAGCGTTATGGTGGTGAAATGCACCGCGATGCAAAGCAACCCCAACGCTACGGTGTGGAGTTGACGCAGAAGCATAAAACAGCCTTTACAGAGATGCAAGCTGCGAGTATACTCTTAGGATTTTAACCAAGTGCTTTGAGCTGTCTACACATGACCACAAACAGTTAATCACTCTTTAGTTGCCAGGACCAGATGTTGTAGGGAAAACAAATTAAATAAATAAATGTTGATAGTGCAGAACAGATAGAACAGTTTGCAGATATGATCAGTTAAAAGGTTTCCTCACTATGTTGATTACAACCTTTATTAAACAACATTTCATGAAAGAAATGTGCTAATGCAAATAAGTTCTCTATGGACAATATTTTTAGGAGACATGGATGAATCATGATAATTATATCAGCCTATCCATCTATTTATTTATATTCAACTATCTATCAATCTATCTATCCATCTGTTTGTCTGCAGAAAGACAACCCTCCAAAAATCTACAGCAGCCCTCAGCCACCCGTGTTCTACCTAAAGCTCTGTGGGATCCAGGATTTAAGAAACAAAAGCTTCGAACATTTGACTCTGTGATGCAGCAGCCTGACTCTGAGTCAGACACACAAGTGTTCCTGGGACGGCTAGGCACAAGTCAACGCGTGACGTATACCATTAATGCAACATCACGTCTTTGATTCTTCAGAGGTGAACTCGATCCAAACAAAGTAGGAGGTAGACAGGGGGAGAGAGACAGGGAAAGGAAAACGTACCGAGAACATGAGAGAAAGCCTCCTTGTCACCTCCTTCATCAGCCGTTATTTCCTTTTTTGATGATGACTCAATAAATCTCTAAGTAAAGCAACCATTGCCCTCAGTTGCATCATGGATACGGTAAAGATGAGAAAGAAATAATAATAAAAAAAAAAACACATGGGGGAGAAGGTGAGAAAACTCTTGACTCCTCACCACTCCTAAACTTGCACAATTTCATTTTTAGATTTGCCTCCCCTCTTCACCTTCTCTCTTTCTCTTACTTCTCCTCATCGCTCAGGCTCTAAAACTGTATTGAATTACTCTCTAGTATAGTGTTCATATGTTCATTCATTCTGAATTTAAAAAGAGGGGTTGCGTCATTCTACTGCAGAAACAGTGGGTTGTGATGCCAGTGTTACATGAATTGGATTTATTCCACTAATGCAATTAGGCATACTGGTAATAAAGTGTTATTTATGGAGTTTTCATTATGATAATATTCTAGCATTTAATTAAATAAATGTATATTGTATTATACTGTTTGAGCCAAACATAAATGCAGCTTAAAAAGTTTCATACATTAACGTATCTTCGATGTTTTGGTTTATATTTGAGTTTTTCTTTACCATTTTAATAAATCTTCTTCTTCTTTAATGTCTTTTTAATGCAATATCATTCACTCCCATTCATATTCAAACAGCACAGAAAACAACTCTGGAAACATCTTAGTCGGTCTGCACAGATAATTTATCACTGAACAAGAAGCCATCAATCATGCTTTGCAGAGCTGTATAAAGTATGAAAACTTTCACAATTTGAAAATCAATTTCACTCACTGTTTCTTATTAATGTGAGCATTCATGTGAAGTAAAATAAGAAAACCACAAAGTCCCCTACTTTCTCCATTCTCTTTTTGATTCTGCCTTTGATGCTGAATTTCTGCTGCAGTTTAAGGATTTTACGAGAAGTGTGATTGTGAAAGTGGAAGTGAGGTTTAGCTCCAAACAGTTGGCCTGCTCTCAGCCTGCAAAACTGTGAAACTGCCTGACAACGCAGCTCTCCATCCAAACAGAGGCGCACACCACAGACGTGCATGCACAAACACATACATGCACACACTAGTATACCTCCATGCTTGACAGGAAGAGGAAATGGCTTTTCTCCATTTGGAGAGCCACAAACAAGAGGTGCTGCCGGCCCATTTCAGATAGCAGCCTTCTTAAAGAGCCCCTCTGTCTATGAATATGGAGATGAGGATTTAGGAGAGAGGGGGAGGAGGAAATGGGGTAAAATTGAGGGAGGGACAGATCAGAGAGTGAAAAAGAGGGGGCAAGAGAGATGTTGTGTCTCTGAGGTGCTTTTCCTGCCTGCCCTGTGGCCCGTGGCTGGATTCACGCACTGGATTTAAAGTGTATGTGTGTGTTTGTGTGTATATGTGGTGCAAATGAGAGGGGTCTATGTAGACACAGACCCAGAGGCGACAGGTCAGTGAGTAATCAAACACAGACATGCCTATAGTCATGGGACACACCAACCCTGACACATCGTAATCAGCTCCCCTCTTCTCATCTGTTTTCTCTTTCACACAATCCCCCCTATCTTCTCCACTCCGTTAAACACATCTGCAATCACACACACTCACATACAGTGCACATACAGCTATGCATCAGCTGAGTGCACAGCGCCTCGCTTCTCCACCTGGCTCCTTTTCATCTTTCCTTTCATTCACTCCGGAGCCAGCATTTGTTGCACCTTAGATAAGCCTATATGGTTTCCTTTCCCACCTGCGTTCATTTATATGCAGCTCTCAAGCAAAACAAACAGCCGTCCTTGTACAGCAGATAGCATCTCGGTATCACCATCCAGCTGCCACTACACAGCACATGAATTATAGATTGGTGTAAGTGTGAGAGGTCAGACAGGAACGAGAAAGGGCAATCCCTCAGGCCCTGTAAGATGATTGACGACAGCGTCATAACACTTCATTATCTTAATTATCATTGTTGGTACTGTGGTAATGATAGAAACACCACTGTCAACATGTGAGAAAACAATCTTCATACATTGGGGCTAACCCATAATGAAATTACATGAGTACATGCTTTGAGTTACATCACTGTCATCATCACAGGTGCCCACAGCACTGTCGCCGTCATCGCCATTACTGTAACTGATAGTTATTGCATACCACACTGGGGCTTTTAATCGTTCATCATCATGACTTTAATTGTAACTTTCACCATTAAAGCAATTATCATATGCATCATGGGAATTGTTTTTGTCATTGCCATAAAGACATTCATCTGCTGACAAAATTCTTTCAAGTCTGCCTTTTAACAATATCCATATACGTGTTGTTATTGGTTGCTGCAAATGTTCTTCCTAGAAGCCGATCAGATCCTTTCCTTACGTGATTTCAATGAAAGTGATAAAAGAAAAAATTGCTTTTGCTGAATTTTGGAATGCATCTAGACTTAGACTTCTCTTTATTGATCCTTTTGGGATTTATGAGTCTTCAGCAGTTTGAATTAGATACATCCAGTGGGCATATTTCAAAGTTACAGTCTTTTAAGTATATCCAACCCCAAGTCAGAAAAAGTTGGAACAGTATGGAAAACACAAATAAAAAAAGAAAGTAGTGATTTGTAAATGTACTTTGACTTGTATTTCATTGCAGACAATGTGAACACAACATATTTCATGTTTTGTCTGGTCAACTTAATTTCATTTGTAAATATACATCCTTTCCTGTCATTCAGACCTGCAACACATTCCAAAAAAGGTTGGGACAGGAGCAATTTAGGGCTAGTAATCAGGTAAATTGGTTAAATAATGATGTGA
This sequence comes from Gymnocephalus cernua, assembly GCA_023631565.1. Lineage (NCBI taxonomy): Eukaryota > Metazoa > Chordata > Actinopteri > Perciformes > Percidae > Gymnocephalus > Gymnocephalus cernua. The sequence goes on from CM042429.1 coordinate 32,741,032, forward strand.
TTTGAAACAGGTGATGTCAACAGGTGATTGTAATTATGATTTGGTACAAAAGCAGCATCCAAGAAAGGTCTAGTCCTTTAGGAGCAAAGATGGGCCGAGGATCACCAGTTTGCCAACAAATACGTGAGAAAATTATTGAAATGTTTAAAAACAATGTTCCTCAAAGAAAGATAGGAAGACATTTACTCATTTCACCTTCAACAGTGCATAACATAATTAAAAGATTCAAGGAATGTGGAGGAATTTCAGTGCATAAAGGACAAGGGCGCAAGCCTAAGCTGAACAACCGTGATCTCCGATCCCTCAGGCGGCACTGCATCAAGAATCGTCATTTATCTATAAGCGATATCACCACATGGGCTCAGGACTACTTTGGCAAACCTTTGTCAAGTACCACAATACGTACTTACATCCACAAATGCCAGCTAAACTGTACTGTGCCAAAAGGAAGCCCTATGTTAACAGTGTCCAGAAGCGCCGTCGACTTCTCTGGGCTCAGAGGCATCTGGGATGGACCATCACACAGTGGAAACGTGTACTGTGGTCAGATGAATCAGTATTTCAGGTATTTTTTGGGAGAAATGGACATTGTGTGCTCCGGACCAAAGAAGAAAAGGATCATCTAGACTGTTACCAGGAACAAGTCCAAAAGCCAGGGTCTGTCATGGTATGGGGTTGTGTCAGTGCCCTTGGCAAAGGTAACTTGCACTTCTGTGATGGCACCCTTAATGCTGACAAGTACATAGAGATTTTGGAGCACAATATGCTGCCTTCAAGAAGACATCTTTTCCAGGGACGTCCATGCATATTTCAACAAGATAATGCAAAACAACTTTCGCACACATTACAAAGTCCTGGCTGCGGAGGAAGAGGATTCGGGTACTTGACTGGCCTGCCTGCAGTCCGGACCTGTCTCCAATAGAGAATGTGTGGCGCATTTTGAAGCGCAAAAATGCAACAAAGAAGACCCCGTACTGTTGCCCACCTTAAGACTTGTTTGCAGCAAGTATGGGACAAAATTACACCTAAAACACTTCATCACTTGGTGTCTTCAGTCCCTAAATGTCTTAAGTGTTGTGAAAAGGAATGGCAACATTACAAAGTAGTAAATGCTTTACTGTTCCAACTTTTTTTGAAATGTGTTGCAAGAACCAAAATAAGAATTTTGTTTTTTTTGAAGAAAAAAAAACAATAAAAATCACGAGGAACACATTACATTATGTGCTGTTGTATTGTCTGCAATGAAATACAAGTCAAAGAAGAAAGAAATTTAGAAATCACTACTTTCTTGTTTTATTTGTGTTTTTTATACTGTCCCAACTTTTTCTGATTTGGGGTTGTAATTCAGTAGCCTGGTGGCCTATGGGTTTAAGGCACTGACCATGAAGTGCAACATCCCTTTATTTTATTTTTGATGCATGTTGTTCTCATATCTCTCTCCTCTGTCAACTCTCTAATAAGAGCTTAAAATGACCACAAAAAAAGAAAGAAGAAATTCCCTCTTACTATCCCTACACTTCAGCTCAGCAAGAAAAGACTGTCTGGGGAAGAATTTCACACTACAAAGACTAACTTTGGAAGATAGCTACTTGATCTGTCCATCTCAGACTGCTGAAAGCATATTACTGTATATTCTGTTGAACTTTAGAATTCTTCTTTGCACAGAAATAAGACTGTGGATTTAACCACTTTTTTTACACTGTAATCACAATTAGGAAGGGAACTTTTTTGAGCCAGTATGAACATATGGGCATGGGAGTATTGTGATAACATAGGCTTGAAAACATCATATTTTTCAAGTTTAACATAAAATATTAAATCCAGGATGAAATGATTAGTTGATTAGTCGACAGAACACAAATCACCAAATATTTTGGTTTTTTTATTTATTTATCTATCAAGCATCAAGCATCCAGCTTTTCAAATGTGAGCTGCTTTGTTCCGTTTTATATAACTGGAAACTGATCTTTGGTCTTGAACATGAGCAATTTGAAGACCTTGGGCTCTGGAAATTTGTGATTATATTGTTTACACTCAAACATTTTATAGATTAAACAAGAAAATAATCTACAGATCAATCAATCGTAAAAATAAATGTTAGTTCTAGTCCTATATAAAATCTCATAATAATCAATTTTGGTAGAAACTAAATGTCATCACTACATATAAGCTGACGGAGACCTGTAACCTTTTATTTCCTTTTTCAGTTTTCTGCAGGTGAAAAAAAAGACACTGCATGTTCGACTACTGCTTAGTATGACGGAGCCCAAAGAGCATACTAACTTCTCAGACACACAATTATGTGGAACAGCCAAAAACATAATAACAATAATTAACAGGTCTGGCAGAATAGGGGCTCCAACTCCAACAACAGTCCAGTTCAGGGACAGTTCAGGTTCAATTAGGAACTCTAATGGCGTTAATGTGAATGCATGACTATACTGTACGTGATACCCCTATGATATACTGTACCTCTCAGCTCTCACCTAATGCATGCTGGGAAAAGCTCCAGCCCTCCTGTGACCCTGCACAGGATAAACGGGTATATTGGATGGATGGATCATTAGCTGAACTGACAGCACTGGCAACCATGACACTGTGATCACATTCATCATCTCCATTACTGTAATCATAATTCCAACCATCATAATCATAATCAGCATTACACCGATATCGTCATCCCCATCATCCCCCTCCCATGAGGATGGTATCTTACATTAACTCCACCACCACCACCAACATCATCATAATTATTGCAACGCTAACCGACGTTGCCTCTGCGGCCGCCGGCAGCTTCATCATCCTCCTCCTCCTCGGTGGTTACACAGACCTTGTCAGGTCCCATTTCTTAACAGCGGCACCATATAATGAGAGCCATAACCATTATTGTCCAAAGAACTCCTGTTCCAATCCTTTACTTTACCAAAATGACTTTCCCTTGCCCCGGCTCTCTCATCGTCTCTATTTCCCATTCCCCTGCTCTAATTACACACTGTTTGTTTGGCCTCCTGGCTGCCCCCTAATGCAGAGGAGAGGCGTCATTAAAATGATTTACAAATGTAACCCCCTCCTCTCTACCCTTTTTCTCTCTCTCTCTCTCTCTCACCCTCCCTTTAAATTCCTTCCCCTTGGCAGCCCCCAAATATAACTCACCCTAATATCACCAGCGGGATTAAAATACGTTTAGATTAATCCCTTTTGCTCGCTGCTTCTCTCTTTTCATGCTTTCTCTCTTACTGCCCTTTCCACCTCGGCAACTTACTCCAGCATCGCCCCCTATAACTCCCAACTTTGTTGGTTCACACTGTTTTTATGAGCGTCATTCGGCCTCCTTCACTCTTTCCTTTCCTTTCCTTTCCTTTCCTCCTCACCCTTGCTCCATCTCTCTTTTCTCCTTTTCAGACACAGAAACATTATTCCTCTCTGTAATTATGTTATGCTTAGAAACTGCAATCTCTGGTGCCTGACTCAAAAGTAATCTCCTTCCATTTACACTGCTTCAAACATGAAGAAGTGAGGCAGATAGTTTCCTTCCTCTTCTTAATCTGCCATCACAGCCCTGATGGCTTGGACCTTGACCTCCTGGAACAAGCACAAGGACACATACACAATAGGGTTGCACAATATATTAGATTTTTTTTTTTCATCATTATCGCAATATCAACTGCAACAATAAACACATTGCTAAAGACACTCAGAGATGTTTTGTGTTAGTTGAAAGAAAATATCAGTAGAAAACTGCACATTAAAATGTAACTGTCATTATTTCATGTCATGTCTTATATATTCAATTCAATCTTCAAGTTGTTCAATAAAATAATGTTGGAAATTATTTCCTTTTGATTTGTTTTAAATTCAACAAGCAATTTGTTGTATTTTAGCAGAATGCTGAAAGTAGAAGAAATGCTGAGTACACTTAGACATCTGTTTATTTATCGCAAGTAATATCGTTATCTTCAACCATGTTATCACATATTTTGCTCATATCGTGCAGCCCTAATATACACCAGTCCACCCTTTAAAATTTAAATATAAAATGTATATAACAAACAGACACAAACAGTAGGATTAAAAACAGATTCAATTAATCCCTTATTCCCTCTGCCTCCTACTCAGCGGTGCTCCCTTTCTTGCACACTTTCCACATCATTAACTTGCTCATTTTATCCCTCAACCCCTATCTTCTCAGGTTAAAATGGGTTTTTGTATGTATGTGTGTGTATGTGTATGTATATATGTGTGTGTGTGTGTGTGTGTGTGTGTGTGTGTGGTCAGGTAAATCATTTTTATTCAGTTCACTGGCACCATGTTATCTCTCTTACCTGATTTTCCCACACCTCCACTCTCTGCTTTTAATTAACACTCTTTATTTCACAGTTCTCCCTGCTAATCTCTCCATCAGAGGCCTATAGCACTAGAGGCTGAGCTTTCACTCCCACCGTGGGCTCTTTGTACTCTTTCAAAACAGAAATGGCAACAAACAAGTCTAAGCACGCACACACAGATAAATCCCACACACACTCACCCCCGCGCGCGCGCACACACACACACACACACACACACACACACACACACACACACACACACACACACACACGCACGCACACGCACACACACACACACGCACACACATTGATACTTTCAAATGAAAAAGTAAAGATGCACAAGCGGAAGATAAGTGTCATCTGATTTATAGTGAGAAACATACTCTGTTTCTCCCTTTGTGCTGTTTCAGGTGGTGAATAATGCTGCTATATTAACAGTTTGGGCTGATAACTGATGTGTTTCAACTTCAAATAATGTGGATCTTTTCTACACAGCCAAGATAAATCTTTGCTAACTGAGATCCATACTGATTAGACGCTACTTCACCGAGATAAGGAAGAGATTTGTGTGTTTGTGTCTTTTATATGAGCGAGCGTGCATGTCAATAAATATGCAGACACTTCGTGTGAATGTGTATATTGTCCTGCAATCAAATTAGGTTGGTTTAAAGGGGCCGGTATACAGTAGGTCCCTCAGAACAACCTTCCCCAATATCTTCCCAGTGTTGGATAAGGGAGGCTGTGTCTGACCAATTCTGTAACTCTCGAAACCAACAATACAACATTCACACCCACTGCACTCAGTGACTGGCCAGCTGTGCAGAGGTGATAAAGTACGCTGAGTTCTCTCTCTAGCTCTATTTTCTTAATTTGGTACACAACTATTTGTGGCATTTTTGCAGTGCAACACTATAAATCCCAATTTCTCAGACTTGAAGGTGACATCTGAAATAGCTTGTTTTGTTCAACCAAAAGTTTAAAACTCAAAGATAGTCAAAATAATATAAAACAAAGACAAACTACCCGTTTTTGACAAGCTGAAACCAGCAAAAGTCTGCCATTGTTGCTCAATAAATGATTTGGCAATTTTACACATGAAGATCTTGTCTTGTCATTCTTTGTCAATTTTATATACAAGGCTTAACGAGAAGGTCAGTGTACTCATCATTGTAAGTACTACTTAGCTAGAGAAAAACAGTTGCATCATGTCTTCTGTCTATGAAGGAGCTTTGTCAAGTCTGAGAAAGCGACACCCCCCTGATGATGTCATAGTGATGTCATCAGGGTTATCTCAGCTAACAGTAACTGTGTTACAAACTAGGACTAAAAGTCAGGATATCTCGGCCTCAATTTTGATCATTCTTGTCTGAGTCTTCCAAGTGTAACATAGAATCGCAGGCCTTTAAACACTTCATCAGTTTCCAAAATAATTGTTGGTTAATTTCTTTTGTCCTCCGACACCTCGATCAATCAAGTAATCATTTCGGCACCTACACATGCTTTACACCGTGCTTAAACAAAAGACCTTGACGAGTGCCCTGGCCTGACTGTGAAATTGCAAATGTGCCAAAGAGAAAGATAACATCAAAGAGGAAATTTGGGCTTTAGGCTACATTTTATTTGGAGCCTTAATCTTTCCAGCACATCATGCCGTCGGTCTCAGCACATTCTCGACACAGCTCCACATAACATTTGTAGGAGAGTGATTGCATCCTACTTTCTACATGAGGATTTGTGCAAACAGATGTGTTACCGTAACATACAACATGTTCAAATTGTGCTGTAATAACGTGCAAGAGATTATATAGTACTATGAGGTGCACATGCGCCATGAACAGGCTGTTAAGGCTCACAACATATTAGCATGTAATGGATGTGTGTAATTACAAAAATGACTGCTATGGAGCTGTCAGAGGATGTTGCCAATGCCAAGTTAAGGACAAAACAAATCTGGTTTATGTCCAAATAAGGTCAAACAGGGATTTGTTGACATCCATTATTGGATAATTGTGCGAACAGGCATCACACGTGTGCCCCCAAAATTTCACAATGACTTGAGATGAATTTGACAGAACAATGCATACACAGGGGTTAATACACATGCATATCTCAGCTTGTGTGTATATTTAGACTTTTAGTTTCGGGGAACTGCTCTCAGGTATGCTTGACAAATTCTGTTATTAAGCCTGAGGTTTGACTACTCTTCAGGAGGACAGGCATTTACATTAAATAGTCATTACATTTCTGTTGTTGGTGCTTTATAAGGGTTATCTTTCTGGACTGTAAAAATAACTCATTGCATTGGATGTTGGGATACTTCTATTTTCCCCAACCAATCTATCTCCCATCACTTGACTATTTGTTTTTACAATATCAGTTATTGTGCTTTTATTCCTGCAGTGATTTGTATAGGATGGGCATTTTCTTCTTCTGTTGTCTTTGAAGTGCAGTGTAGATGTTGTATTGTTCTGGTTACTGGACTGTTTTCCAATCAAATGTCAGAGAGCTTTTCTGTGCCAGAATGTAATAAAAGTGTCTGCTGGTTAAATTAATCTTTTACATATTATCAAATGGTGACTGAGGGAGGCCAATGATGATGTCACCACATTTGTCATCTTTTCAGAGAGAAATAAAGCAAAAAGAATAATCATTTTTGGGTAAGGTGGTTTCATCCCATGGGTAGCTATAAACTCTAAACTTGCTGTGTAGTGCATAAATACATATACAATCATTTTGTTACTTAAACACCTAACATAAAGACACATTTTTGATAGGAATCCCTTAATCTTATTTGTTAGAGTGGAACGGTTTCTAAATTACCTCAAATATATATTTGGCATTTCTATTCTGCAATTTTTTGTTTAACATTGTCCAATAAGCTATGTGCCAATATATTTGTTATGGCCCTTTTATCAGTGTAACACTTGTGCAGACATGTTTTTCAATGTGTAGGTCTAGGTTTGTATAGTGTTGGCGTGTGCCTTAACAACTCATGACTTAGAACTGAACTCATTAGCATTACTTAAAAAAAATAAATCCTAAATCATCATTGTTTTATGAGTAGAGGAGAAAATAAAAGCAGACGGGGAAAAATAGAAAGAAAAGTTGGGAGTGATAACCCGGGCTGAACTAACACCATGCAGATGAGGTTCTGTGACTGCAGTGCTCTGTCATCCGTCTTTGAGATGTCTTTATTGCAGTGAATTACATTATACCGCTGTGCTATGTTTACACAGGGGAGACACGTCACATAATTGAACGAATGTCACACTTGGATCCAGACAATTGTTAAATGTAAATATAGCATTGCCAAAGTGGCTCTGAAACCCATGTTGCATTCATAACGGTGAATAGCTCTATGTTTGAGTGCAGCTGTTAAGCACAGCTGATTTCCTAGAACTCTCCTTAACACTAATAGCTAGAAGAAAAAATAAAAGTTCTATCACAGGTGCTCTGATATGATGTTGCGGAGTAAGCAGCGATGCAAAGAAAATCACATACTCTCCCTCTCTGTCCTGCCTTTTAACACCCTGTTCTGAAAGACAGTCCACTCTTTCCAATCATGCGTTTATTGTCCTGTAATGAATACATTTCCCATAAAAGCACTGTGGGAAAAGGGGAGAGAGGGAAGAAGAGAGATAAAGAAAGACCCATAGCAGAGAGAGGTAAATGAAGATAAAAGTTGAACGAACGACACACACTAGCGAGAGTGAGTAGGGGGAGCGGGGGTGGGGGGGGGGGGGGGGAGGGGGGGTGTTAAGGTTGAGCAGGCTGGAGGGTTTTGGCCAAGCTCTTTGCTTTTTACGACATCTTCATATTTCACTCCCATGGTTTTCAGTTTAGTATAAAAGGATGTTTGTATAAAAGGACTTTGGTTTGTACTTGCCGTTGGAAATCAGCATTCAGTTTGCTGCTTGCTGTGTGTGCCTGTTTTCTGGCCCATTAAATAACCCTCATTAAAAGGGCAGCAGCAACTAATAATAATGTCCGAGTGTGTCCCTGTGCCCTGTCCCCTTCTCTCCTTGTTTTCTTCCCCTTCAACTTGATTATTGATTTCAGCCCCTCCATTCCGTAACTCTTTTTATTAATAACACAAAACAATAACGACAGTGTCATAACCCCAAGTATTGCACAAGCAATTCATATGATTAATCTAAAGCTGGTGGATGTGTTCAATGCTCTATACAGAATGGCACTGTATACGCCTGACCTCAACTTTTTTCCTCCCCTCTCCTCTAGGCTTTCCCTCCATAAATCTCTGCCAATTCACACTTCTGAAAGAAGGTGCAGAGTGAGAGACAGAAAGAGCGGAGCAGAGGTTTGAGCCAAGTACAAAAGAATGGGATCTGATACTCAGACTGAGCAAAAGAGGTGATGACGGAGAGTATGGAAGGCCAAGAGGAAAATGACACAGAGGGAGAGATCAGCGCGGGAGAAATGGAGGAGGAACTGCCAAAAGGAAAGCCATGGTGGTAGTAGATTCAGAAGTGGACGAGTTGGGAAGAGAGGGAGACGGGGGAGGAGGCAGAGAGAAATACGGATGTGCTGAGGGAAAAAGAAATGAATAAAAGATGGAGGGAGACAAGATAGGATCGAAAGGTAGCTGAGGTGAGTAAGAGAGAGCTGCTGGAACTATTAGATTCTCAGTAGGTAGTCGCTTCCTCTCTCTCTACCTCTGCTGTAGTTATCAAGTCTAGCTTCGTGCAATGCTGTTAATGTGACTGCCAAACTGTCACAGTGCGACATGTGTGCGAGTTCAAGTGGGTGCTCACTCATCTATCTGTATATGTGTGCATTGTGCGCATATATGTACAGAACTCCATCTGTTGGCTTGAATCTCTACATGTGAGGGAACACAGAGAATAAACTTTTCAGAACTGTGTGTGTGTGTGTGTGTGTATGTGTGGGTGCATATGGCAGATCATCGCCAACTACAAGTATGTGAAAGTCTGTTTGATCCATTGACAGCAACAGATTGTCCAGATCATACAGAAACATTTGCACTGCTTTACTTGAATACATTTCAGCTAAATCACCATACCTGCCGGATGGATGTAGGATATATATTCTTTGACACTTGGGTAAGAAAACAACACTTGTGCAACACAGACAGGCTACCTGTTACGGCTGAGATGGAGCACAATTGTCAGCTGTCTGGCTCTTTTTTATTTTGTATTTTTGGTAAGCCTGGTGTAACCCACTGACTGTCAAGTTTGTGAACATGCCCATATCAGATATCAGAATTTGTGTCCTAGCTCAGTAATATCTACAACCAGGGACTGGTACTTCCAGTTGATAGTTCTAGTTTATTACAACTTGGGTGTTATTTTTGTAGCTTCTGCCATCATTTTTATTGGTTATGATAATGTTGTATTAGCCAAAGTAAGCAGCAAGAAACACAAACAGCCAGATGGTCAGACAGGTTGTAAATGAGCCAATGCACCCTTCAATGAACTACTTTGTGCATGTACATCTGACTGCGCTTCTTTTTTTTTGCCCCATTGGACATTATAGCAAGGGCGCCTTGTTCCCCAATCTCAACAATTAACTTGTACAATGTTATCATAACCAATACAAATGATGGTCAAACTACATCAGTGAGATCCAAGTTGTAATAAATCAAAATGATCCTTTATTCATGTTTAGGTCAAAATCACAGCCCATCTCTAAAGATTAAAACCTGCCTTTGATCTTCATTTGCAAAAACATCATCATTCAGCACGGTCATGAATTCATAGTTGATGTTTGTAGACTTGACTCGTTTGATCGTAAGGTGATAACAAGCAGTCAAATGTGCATAGTGTTCAGAATATATTCAACCCACTGCGTTAATACTGGCAGTAAAAACATCAGGCGAGGTGTGGGTTATATCAGCCTCACACATAAACCCACACATGCAAAGGGAAAAGGACAACAGATGCATCCTGGGCAAATGACGCACTATTTTGTGTGATTGTGCTGTTGGTCCTCTAGTGTGGGTGGATGACCAAATCGTGTAGCAGTGCCAGTGACAGTCAAGTGTGTGTGTGTGTGTGTGTGTGTGTGTGTGTGTGTGTGTGTGTGTGTGTGTGTGTGTGTGTGTGTGTGTGTGTGTGTGTGTGTGTGTGTGTGTGTTTACAGAATATAACTATCTATGCATGTGTATGCTGTGGGCTGAAATGAAGGTGGGATGTTATCATCTCCCACTGCCTTCCTCCCTCCATCCATCCCACCTCTCTGTCCTCTCAGTGGCAGTTCCATGTAAGTTGGTTACAGCCACAGCCACATACTTTTCACGTGGGTCGGATGGCAGCATTTTGCTCCACTACACCCCCATCCCCCTCCCTCCCTCTATCCATCCACCACCCCTGGCCATTCTCAGCACTTCACAACTGGATGAGCAAAGCGACAGCGGCTACCTACCTGGCTCTGTGATTGACTGCAGTGCTGCTGAGCGTGCCTCACTGTATCTGTGCCGTGTTTATTGCTTCTTTCACCTTCGCCATAATTGAGTCCCTTCCCCATGCGAAATATGCACCGTCAGGCGCGCGGATGTGTGTGTGGAAGGAATCTGTCAGGGGTAGGGTATGTGTGGAAGCTGGGAGTTGACTGACAGGCTACATAACTCAATTCATCTCTCTCTCTCTCTCTCTCACTCTCATATATATATATATATATATATATATATATATATATATATATATATATATATATATATATATATATATATATATATATATATATATATATATATATATATGGGCTTCTATATACAGTAGCTGTGTGGAATTGAACAAATTGCTTGAACAATTTAAAAAATATATTTCCAAGAGCATGCTTGCTTATGCACAATTTAGACTCAGGCTGAGCCAGTCAGGAGTGTGTTTGGCATGACAAAAACGCCAGGACAATGATATATATGTGTGTGTGCCTGCATGTGTGAGAAGAATACTACTCAGCCCCTTTAAACACACACCTACACTGCAGCACACACAACTGTAAAATGGCCAATATGACAAGAAGAGGTCAAGTAGAGGTGAATCATGATATAAAATGGCCAGAGAGGTTAAGATAGAGAGATAGAAACAGTAGAGTAAGTGATAAAGTGTGTGTTTGTTTGTGAGTGATGGCCTAATCAACAGAGATTGGTAGGAAGTAGATGAGGGAATTTAATATGAAGGAGCTCAACACTTTGCTTTGCTCCAAATAATATAAAAACGTAGTTATGCACAGTCTTCAGGAGGTGACGGGAGTAGTGACGGGGGGGGTGTTGGAATGGGGAGAGGAGATATAGGGTTAGTAAAGAACAGTCATGGGAGCAAGAGAAGATCGGTGAGAGATGAATGTAGATGGTTGCGGGGACTGCACGGTCCCTGAAGTGCACATACAGTGGAAATAAGTCTCCACCTTCAGAATATTGCAGTGCAGCACATAAGTAAAATGCACAGTTCAGCAAGCTGAAAGCAAGAGAGACGAGTAGAGAAGGTAAATCTCGGGGGGGGGGGGGGGCAATTGTCTATAAAAAAGAAACAGAAAGTAAAGGAAGGAAGTGAAAGTGTAACTTATTCTGAGAAACAAGAACAGCGGCGGGAGAAGAGGCGGGAAGAAAACAAATATAATATTGGAAATGAATCGATGCGGCGTGTGTAAATGGAAAGAGAGTGCTGAAAATAAAGAGTCAGACAGAAGGAAAAAAAACATTTTGTCTATGCAAATGAGAAAGGGGAAAGCAGAAGCACAGGCATTCAAGCTGCCCACCTGGGCCCTGTCAATCTTCCCTCTCTCTTCTTCTCCCTTCCTGTCACTGTCTACCTCTCCACACCTGGCCCTGGCATCACTACAGCCTGCGGCTACAGTATAACAGGTAGATAGGAAGAGGAGGCGGGAAAGGGGTGCAAGCAGCAGGGAGGCAGGAGAGACTGTTAGCCAAAAGGTCCATCAAATCTTGCATCCTGGCAACAAAAAGTGCACCCTCCCCTTCACCAAAATCTGTCTTTCCAAATATCATTGTGTCTCCTTCTCATTGCAAACTCTCAGTAATAGTTGGAGCAGATTAATGCGGACACATGCACCTATTGGGCACATAAGTGGAGGTTACCACTTACGGAGGCATTTAAGTACCAACAAGGTTAGATGTAGAAAGACAGGCCCACAGTGAGGGGGGTATAAGAGGGATAAAAAAGCGTTTTGAGTGATCATAGTGAGTACAAACAAAAAGACAATAATGCCGCGTTCTTTTTGCCTCAGAACTTGTATTTTACGAGGTCAAAGTGGTAAACACGTCCCCTGACCTCGGATTTCCGAGCTCGGAACTCGTACAACCACCGAGTACTCCAAGCTAACAAGGTATAAAAAAGGCAGGGAGAAGAGAAACAGTACAGTGATCAAGAGCGTAAACAGGTTTTCTTTGAGAACAAAAGGCAGAAAACGGGTGCTACATGGATAAAAAAAGAAAGAGTCTGAACACTGTCTTTCTGCATTTGTGAATATGTTTGTGTACTTGAAACACAATCACCAGGTGTGTCCCTCTATCTGTCAACAATATCCTGGGGAAGCTCATACAAAAGGAGGCCAGAGAGGGTACATGGCATTTAAAAAGGCACAGAGCATCAAGTCACAACACGCTGCAGTAAATAAGTTTGGAAATTCCAAAAGGTCTCGACAGTCTCCCGAGTGCAGTGTAATGTTGTTTTTGTTATGGATATGCAAATGTGTGTGTGTGTGTGTGTGTGTGTGTGTGTGTGTGTGTGTGTGTGTGTGTGTGTGTGTGTGTGTGTGTGTGTGTGTGTGTGTGTGTGTGGGTGGGTGGGTGGGTGGGTGTGTGCGCGCGCCGGAGCCAAACTGCCTGTCTGCTTTGCTACAGACTTGTGCACACTTTTGTAACACGGCCAAAGATTTATATGTAAGTCATCATTTGGGATCAACCTGCTTTTTAATTACCTATGGTTTATGTTTGTTTTTAATTTTCCCCATAAGCTCATAAATCACTTTCCCCACAGCACAACTCAAATCCATCTCCATGGTAAATAAGCATCAGATATACAGTAATTGCATATACAAGAGTGTGCTGTCACCCCCCCCCCACACACACACCATCACCACCACCACTGCTCACATGGTTTTGAGTCAATTGGTTTAGAAGCGTAGGGAAAATATGTCTTATATGATAAATATATGATAGTGTTGATGATATAATGAATCTACTAATCAAATTAGGATTAGTAGATTACCTAAATTAAGGATGTTTTGCTACTGTTTAACTTCCCTGACTCATAGCACCAAAGTAGCAATGAGTTTAATATCTCTCAAGTCTTTTTTCGATATCTACAAATAAGAAGCTATCTTAGTTCTATTGAATACTATAAACAAGGTGGGAAAATAAATGTGCTTGATAGCATTTTTTTAAAGGCAGCTGCATTGAAAAGTAAAACAATGACATATATTCATGACCAAATTATAGCAAATAATAAAGGTTTAATAAATATTAAACAAAGTTGGGAACTTGACTTTGGTGCTACACTGGAAGACCAGATATGGAACAAAGTATTAAATCATGCTAGACAAATAACTAAATCAAACAAATCGTATGAAATACAATATAAAATGATTAATAAGCTGCATGTGACTCCTTTAACACTAAGTAAATACGACACATGTACAAACTTTTGTCCTAAATGTAAAAAGGATACAGGAACCTATTTCCACTTAATATGGTCCTGTCCTTTAATTGCATCTTTCTGGTCTTCTGTTGTTCATGAAATTGAAAAATCTTTTGGGATTAAAGTGCCACTGGATCCCAGCCTGTGCATCCTTGGCGTAAATAACTGTGTGCCGGAAACAAAAACAATGTCCATAATGCTATATGCTGCTCGCCTTTCCATTCTCCATGTTTGGATTAAGGAACACTCTCCTACTTTAACTCTTTGGCGTGAAAAACTTTTGTCACTGCTACCATATGAAAGAAGGCATAATGTACTGGATGGAACTCTGGATACGTTTGTAAATGACTGGTCTCCCCTCAGAGATTATTTTGGCCATGAATGGCAAGCAATAACAAGCATTAATATGGATTGAGAAGAAGAAACCCCCCCCAAATAATGTATTTCAATATGGTTTACGGTCTGTATAAAACTTGAGAATATATATATATATATATATATATATATATATATATATATATATATATATATATATATATATATATATATATATATATATATATATATATATACATACATACATACATCTATATATATATATACATCCATCCAGTGGGCATATTTCAAAGTTACAGTCTTTTAAGTATATACAACCCCAAATCAGAAAAAGTTGGGACAGTATGGAAAACACAAATAAAAAAAGAAAGTAGTGATTTCTAAATGTACTTTGACTTGTATTTCATTGCAGACAATACAACAGTACATAATCTAATGTGTTCCTCATGATTTTTATTGTTTTTGTTTCAAAAAAACAAAATTCCTATTTTGGTTCTTGCAACACATTTCAAAAAAAGTTGGAACAGTAAAGCATTTACCACTTTGTAATGTTGCCATTCCTTTTCACAACACTTAAGACGATTAGGGACTGAAGACACCAAGTGATGAAGTGTTTCAGGTGTAATGTTGTCCCATTCTTGCTGCAAACAAGTCTTAAGGTGGGCAACAGTACGGGGCCTTTGTTGTCGCATTTTGCGCTTCAAAATGCGCCACACATTCTCTATTGCAGGCAGGCCAGTCAAGTACCCGTATCCTCTTCCTCCGCAGCCAGGACTTTGTAATGTGTGCAGAATGTGGTTTTGCATTATCTTGTTGAAATATGCATGGGCATCCCTGGAAAAGATGTCTTCTTGAAGGCAGCATATTGTGCTCCAAAATCTCTATGTACTTTTCAGCATTAATGGTGCCATCACAGAAGTGCAAGTTACCTTTGCCAAGGGCACTGACACAACCCCATACCATGACAGACCCTGACTTTTGGACTTGTTGCTGGTAACAGTCTGGATGATCCTTTTCTTCTTTGGTCCGAAGCAGACGCCGTCCATTTCAACCAAACAGTATGGAGGTTTACTCCTCGACGCAGCAGCCATGGATTCGACCCTGACCTGGGGCCCTATGCTGCATGTCATTCCCCCTCTCTCTCCCCTTTCATGTCTTCAACTGTCCTATAAAAATAAAGGTTGAAAATGCCCCCCAAAAAAAGTCTTCTAGAGAGTAATTTCTTCTTCTTTTTCTACAACAAATTGCATTCATAAGTATGACTTTTATTCAAGTTAATGCTAAAATCATAATGAGAAAGTTTGCATTATTAAGTGTAATCTTGGTACTACAATGTTTTCTTAGTTAATGAACCTTTTAATTATCCAGAGTAAAATGTATCCAAGAAAGTTGTCAAACATGTTTAATTATGCCTTGTCCTGCATTTGGCGGCGTTATCTAACCAACAGTGACACATGACCCAGATATGGGTAACGTCTCTGCCGTTATCTTCGTTGATCAAATCCTGACATTGATAAATTCTGGTCATTTTGCAGACTCACACTTCCTCATACAATCTTCCTTCCGATTGTTGAGCCTTCATCTTTGTTGGCAGCTTCAATTTCCTGCCTTACAAAGCATGCATCAAATGTTTGCTTCATAGTGCCTTGACATAACCACAGATTCATGCAATTTAAGTCTACACTAATGGTATGCAAGACTCAGAGCAATGTTTTGCACTTGCAATAACATCTGTTGTTTATTTTTCAAATACTGAATAAAAGAAGAAACATTTTTACATGAAATACATACTTATTTAATTTATTTTAATGACAGGAAAAGCATTTAAAAAAAAAAAGTAAAATCCTGGCTACACGATTAAATCAACATTTTATCGAAATCACAATATGGACGAATGCAATATACAAATCGCAGGGGGGCGCAATATTTGTTAAAGGCAAAATATGTGTCAAAACATTCTGAAATAAGTATTGTGGTGCTGCAGAGACGTCTCTGCCTACAAATCGTATCCTACAGACTTGTAGGATACGATTTGTATCTTTGTTCGGTACAGCTCTTTTGCACATTTTTATATTTTTCAATGAATATGAGAATAGTAATACAAACATAATCATTCAATCCAATATGGGGAATCATATCGCAATCACAATATCAGTCAAAATATTTGAAATTAGATATTTCCTCATATAGAGCAGCCCTAGTGTCATGGGTCATTTTGGGTCAGATATACAGGAAACTGTAGGCTCCGTGACTAAAACAGCAGACAGAGTTGCTCGGATAAATGGGAGGACAGATGGCAGCCATCTTGGCCCCTGGGAAGCAAAAAAAAGAAATCTAGAATGAAAGAAAATCCCCCCACAGCTTTCTTTTATTAGTTGCTCTTGCAATAAAGTACTGTATGTTACATGCAGTCAAGAGGCAAAAGTGCCGTGCTGTGTATACTCTGCAGCTCTCCAAATGTAGGATCTATATTGCAGACACAAAAACAATTGCTGTCCATGGTTACAGAGTCCAGAAAAGCAAAAAATGACTTTGGTACCGACCACAGAACCCCACTGGCCTCTGCAAGCTGCTTCACAGCTCAGTTCACCAGTATGGCCCAGCGGGTGGCAGTTGCTATGAACCACTGTTTCTCTGCAACTGCACCCAATGCCCAAGGCTTGTGTCAAACTTATTCACTATCACAGAGTGTACGGCTGTTCCACTCCTCTACTGCAATGGCCAGGAAGGAGACACAGCCCTTCTGCAGTCCGTGATAACATTATTCAGCTGACAGATGGACACGGAGATAGGAACACGTCTGTGGGCATGAGTTAAAGCAACGCATCAGTCTGCTGGTGCACTTTATGGGAGGTGAGGGGAGGGGGGGGTATACCTGTTAATGGCCATAAGGTGAATCAGCAGTCGTGCACTTAAATGCCCCTTCAGCTGCACAGGGGAAAATGAATCCTGGGAGAGCTGGGAGCCCGAGCTCTCCTCAAGGTTGTTGGTGCTCAGCCACTTTTTAAGTGGCCTTGCCAACTGTAACAATCTTTGCAGAAACAATTGCAGCACCAATTCAATTTGGCCCGGCTTCTTTTCTTCTCTCTTTACTCCAGCACAGAAGGCTGCATAGCCTCACTTTTCTTTGGCCCTGCTGAAAGCAGAGCATGAATTGATGACCTTATGAATCTCAAAAGAGCCGGGCAAATCATTGCGGTAAATCTCACCCCAGCACATTAAGCATGACCGCAGGCTTATTCCCCTCATTTTTTTCCCTTTTCTTTCTCGTTCCTTTGTCCATCTCTTTCTTTTTCTCACTCTCCTTCCTACAAGCGCTTCGGGGTCTTTGCGAGCGAGCAACTTCTTGAGGATTGTTTTCATGTGCCGCTAATTAATTGCCTATAATTAATGGTTGTTGTCGGTTTGCTAATGAAGTGGATCAAAGCTTACTAGTCCTGAAGTTGAAGCTCTTGTCTCAGACCTGAGAAAAAGAGATAATGAATAGCCAGATAGAGACAGGTGGCAGAGAGAGTGTAGGTGTGTGTCTGGGAAGTATCGTGAAAGCTGTATTAGCTTTTTTTTCAACAATCACTTTGCATCCGTCCAGAATCGAGTTGGGCAATCTGAGTTTGATCTATTGGAAGCTGCTGTTATGACTTGTCTTTCACACAAAAAAAACCAAAAAAGCTCAATACATACTTACATACATACTTTTTAGTTACTAGTTGTGTAAAGGTAAGTAGCCTAACCTAAAGAGCAGATACAACACACACACACACACACACACACACACACACACACACACACTTGAACCTTATTCATTAAATTATTACCATCATTGTAGTAAGTGGAGTTAGTTAAGTTAATTTATACACCACATTTAAACACAGCTTAAGATGTCCAAGTGCTATAAAAGAACTTTAAAATGAAATTAAAAAGTACAACACACACAAATATATTTGTCAACAATAACTGATATGGGACACAGCACAGAATATATACATGACAACAGATTGAAAAATTAATGGGCCAAAAAAAGCGAGTGAATAAAAACGTGTCTTTAGTCTTGCAAACTATACCACCCCTGCTTTACTACTGTTATTAACTACCGTTTCATTACATAGACTCTAGCATTAGGTACGGTTGCGGTCTCGGTCAGTAGTCTGGTGCTTGCCGCGGTCTCCTCAAGACAGCCTGCCTACCATGTAATAAACATTTAACTTAATATAACTACCGAGATAACATGACGTGTATTTGTATGTGATATCCATCGGTAATGTAGCCTATGAATTTATATGTACACAATCATCTAAGATGCACGAGAAATAAAGGTTTCTGGGATCGGTTAATAACTCAAACTTGCCGAGAACCGTTAGACACCCGTTTGATTACATAGACTCGAGCGGTTGCACGGTTACATTCGGTCTCGGTCAGTAGCCTGGTGCCCACCCGGTCTGCTCGTGACAGCCTGCAACATTCACTTCTCTAATATTTAACATAACTAAGATAACATGACGTGTATTTGTATGTGATGTACTTCCCAATCAATAATGTGTGAATTGCCATGAACACAATCACCTAAGATGCACCAGAAACCAGGCTTGGTTAATAACTCAAACTTGCAGCGAACCTAGACAACCGTTTGATTATAGACTCCAGCAAGCGGTTGTTAACGGTTACATTCGGTCTCGGTCAGTAGCCTGGTGCACGGTCTCTACAACTCTCTTAACAACTCTTTCGGTCCAATGAATCGTGCTGCTCGAGGTAGCCCATTTCCTGATTGATTCTACCACCACTCCAGTGGAGGCGCTAATGAGGTAAAAAAAACAGGAGTGAGTCGGTTCATTGACGTATCGATTCTCCCGGCTCAATGACACGAATCGGGTTAATAACCGGCTCTTCGGTCAGTTCGTCATCACTATTATTAACGAGCTAACGCTAACTTAGCTAGCTGGATAACGAGTAAACACCAGCACCAGAAGAGCTACTGGAGGGACGTTACGTTCCTCACTTCAAAAGTGAAGAAAAGTAGGATTCGGTAGTGACTTTACCCTGCTGTTGAACTCCCTTCTCATCAAGGACTCCAACATGTTTACGGTGCTGAATATCACCGTGGTGCTCCCGTGCCATGCCATGTGGATTTTGCTTATCTTGCAATTAACACACTTTTTAGATTTATTTAGTGTGAAATGCTTCCACACCTTAGATCAGAAGAGGAGTGGCAATCGGGAGAGTCGGGACTTTTCCCCGTGGGCCGGTAGTGTTTCAAGGCCGCAAGGGCCGGTCTGATAATAGTTACACCTTGCAAGTTCTTAGCAACACCGCTGCCCGGGTGCAGCCTCTGCTCAACCCGTACGGCGGGCCGATAGTCTATTAAATTTCCCGGTAGACTGTTTTGGACATGCGTTTTCTGAACAACGTTACGGGTCACTCCGATGGTATTTCATCTACCTATCTGCTCTTTTTTTATCTCTCGCTTCACTCCGACCTGCGCCGTGCTCAACTCAATTTTTTTATACTCAAACATCTCTGTGACTTGAGTGGCATAATAGTTGTGCGACACAACTAATCGATAATGAAATTCGTTGCCAACTGTTTTAATAATCAAATTTTATCAATTTTATCGATTCATTGTTGCAGCCCTAAACATTAGGCAAACAGCCCTTTTATCTCCCAACTTCAAATGTTTCAAAATGCTTTAAACTCATCAGTATGAACTTATCAGGTTGGATCACACTTGAATAAAAACAGAAAAAAGACGTCCTTACTGAGGTTACTGCAACTGACACTAGCACTTTATTGATGCAAGACGTGATCATAGTTCAAATGAATTTGCCACTAGTGGGAGAGACATTTTGAGAGTTTTCTAAGATAGAAAACTCATCCGAGACCTCTTCAGCATTGTTGTGTCCGCCTTCAGAAAACCTCCATCAGATTTCCCAGTAGATAGTGCACTGCTTTGACTAGCAATTTTCAGCATCCGACAATCTCATCAAAGCCAACCTATTAATGGCGATGATACGAAGCAGGATTCTAAATGGCAGACAGATGAATAGCCCTGTGCGTGTGTGGGTGTTTAATTCTCCGAGCTGAAGCACCATGCAGCTTCTCTAAAAGTGAGAGGACTGGCCATGAGATACTGGGAAACAATTTCAATACTTGTTTGCTTTAGTCTGTCTGTCTGTGTGTGTGTGTGTGTGTGTGTGTGTGTGTGTGTGTGTGTGTGTGTGTGTGTGTGTGTGTGTGTGTGTGTGTGTGTGTGTGTGTGTGTGTGTGTGTGTGTGTGTGTACTGTGACCTTAACGATCATGACACCTCGTCTCTCTGGTCTGGTCACCTACACAGTGCTTGCCCTCTCTGTCTTTATCTCTGTGTATCACCATCCATCTCCTCCTCCTCCTCCTCCTCCTCCTCCTCCTCTCACACCAGCACCTTGTATTTTTCTGCTTTGTTCCCACCTTCTTAATCTCACCCTTCTCTCCTTCCTCACATTTTTGGCCTTCTAAATCCGTCATTCGGCGCAGCAGGGGTTGCTCTCTCTACCTTGTCTTTTTTTTTGTAACACCCTCCCATTTCAGAGCTGAAATCCTGCAATCATTCACTGGTTTGTTGGACTACTCTCCGCCTGACTTTCTCCTCTGCTCCTCCCTGCTTCACTGGTCTGTGACGCATGCCCGTAGTGCTCGCCCCCCCCCCTTCCTCGCTCCCTTCCTTCACTCTTTTATACACTGTGCAACCAGCCATCTCTCCCCCTCTCTGTTTCACTCTACCTCTCTGACCCCATCAGTCTCCCAGTGCCCCTACTAAGCCTGGTCACTCCTCATCAGCTAGCCTCCACTGGACACACAGACCTCCCAAGGGTAAAGGGAAATGGGGTCTTGTTGGCAATCTGCGTGCCCAGCCTTGACAGTTTCACCTGGGTTTAAGTCCTTAACTGATCCTCCTTACCCCTGGACGAGCACCTCCTTACAAGCCATTCCCTCCTCTTGTCTCTACATCAAGTCTTACAAATAGGATGTGTATCTGTGTAGTCTCCGCAATGGCAGAGTACACAGTTTTCATCTCTTCAATTTTAGGCACTTGCCCTTTTCATCTCAATCATCTCGTTCAATCACAGCTGGGGAGGGCTCCATCGCAGCGCCTGAGTGGGGATAATCACCTTGGTTACCGGCACTACTGGAGGCCGCTGTCTGGCCAAGTTAGCGCTAGGCCCTGCGGGGGCTTCGGAGACAGGTGTCATTGCAACGAGGGAGGCTGTTAAACAAGCCCAGGGCCAAGCAGGAGGTATAAACGTTTACTCTTAGTCATGGAAACTGTGTCACCAATAGCAAGGAATGCTCACCCCATGGCGTTGGGTGTTTTAATGTTTTTTCAGAATCAGGATCCCATCTCTCTCCCTCAATCTCCGTTTCCTAGACGGCAATTCAACTTCGACTGGCTTAAAACATTAGACCTTGTAGCCCAGTAGAAAGAATAACATAGCAACTGCTTTTGTGTGTAGTGCCAAGAAGCAGTGCGGAGGGAATCACTGTTTACTGATTTCACACTCCCGTGGCAAAGACAAATATACAGCAAGAAGGGTCAGTGGCTGGAGAAAAGCTGCTGGCTCAGGGGACATCAGGTCAGAGTATGAAAAGCTGCACCTGGGGGGGGCGTTTCTCTTTTTATACTGAGCCAATCAGATCAGATGGAGTTAAAAGTGTTGGATTGATTGGCAGGCTTCTGATGCCAGCAAATGGAGGAGACGTCCTTGGCATCCTACTCAGCATTAAAAACTTTCAGCGGCAAAGTTGGTGAAATGCCAGTTGTTCTCAGAGAGCGACACATAAGGACAACATAGATCACCATTATGATAATCACAAGCGGAACTGTCTGGGGAATAGTAATGGGAAGGAGATGAGGTGGCAGCTATAAAGAGTGTTTCTACATTAGCGCTGGCCTTATTAGATTGATAGAAAGTTTCACTAATGGACAATTAAACAAATGGTCAAATGAGATATAAGGCTTCAATTGCCAATTGGTGTCTTTGTGTGCCCCCTTCAATCATTGTGCCTCATGCATTCTGTTTATACATGAACCTCTCCATGCGGACAACACATAGACTGAATCACAGTGCTGTAAACAGGATGTGAAGAGTGATGTGTGATGGCCACGTCCGATGTGTCCTTGCAGTACAAACAAAATGACTTGGCATGTCTTATTTCCCTTTATTTATATTCAATAAGTCAATGTAAAAATATCATCTCTGTACCTTGTTTATAATATTGGAGGAGATTGAGATGCAATCATTGTGTGAAACAACAGCAGTTCAAAACAAGGAGTTATGGATCACATTGAATACTAGGGGGCGGATTAGGAGATAATTACTGTAGAATACATCACCTGCACTAAACGGCGAGCCTAAGAACTTCTTCTGCTTCTGAGTAATGGACCCATAAAAGCCCAGGGGAGAATAAAACCAGCCCACACTAAGCTCCGTAGCGCTCTCAGTCATGACTTGCCCAAAAAGGGACACAGTCCAATTTGTTTATGGAGCTTATGTATGAGCAGTTGCTCAGCTGAGATAACGGGCCACCCTGTCAGGACCCTTTAAGACTGCATCGGTTGATCAAACAGGGCCGTGCACGACAGCAGTAGGCAGCGTTTTTTTGTAAGGCCAATTTCAGCTTTTCTTGTGTTGACGGGCATGCCAGCACCGTCTGCCAAGTTCAGCTTGTCCAATTATTTAGACCTACAAAAGACAGGGAATCACAGAAAAAAAAAACGAACACTGAAATCTGATTGTGCGCTGAGCTCAAATGTACACCGTGAACCAGCAGATGGCAGGGCAGAGAGCAAGGAAGAGAGGTCTCGCTCTTTTAATTAAACTGTCGACAAGTTTATTTTATTTTGAGGGTGAATTATCCTCCAAGGTTTGGATCAAAGGATAAACCTTGGCTTACTGTGAAGACTTTTTCACCGCATTAGAGAACAAAGAAAGATGCTGAAATAGCAATCCCTGCGCAATGTAGAAGAAAGTAAAAAGGCAATCTTAATTCTGGCATGATGCAGACAAGCATCAAAAACTGCAATTGGGCTCGGACAAACTCTCACATTAGCAGTCCTATTCCTATGTTAAAAAGAAACTCTAATGTACTATGTAAGCTTTTTGTAGGCAAGGTGTATGTGTAGGTGTACGCCTGTGTTTCTGCACCGATGCGTTTGCTCATGCGTGTCAACATTCTTTGTTTTTGTGTGTACAGCATTTCCCTTGATGTTTGTGTTTACACACCAGGCCTCCCTTCTGTGACTCACAGCGACATTGATTTATGCATGGCCTCTGTGTGTGTGTGTGTGTGTGTGTGTGTGTGTGTGTGTGTGTGTGTGTGTGTGTGTGTGTGTGTGTGTGTGTGTGTGTGTGTGTGTGTGTGTGTGTGTGTGTGTGTGTGTGTGTGTGTGTGTGTGTGTGTGTGTATATACGCACATATACCAGCTATAATTGGTATTCAAATCTCCTCCCACAAGTCCGTCCAACTGCTGCTGTTTTTCAACTGCCACAGCCCCAGCCAAGGTCCAAACAGCATGATGGGAAACAAGCTCAAAACGGATGGCTCTCATTGCACACATTCAAATAAACAAATGGAGGTGATTTAATGCACACAGCGATAAGGCAGGTGGTAATGGAGGCATAGGAGGGGAGTAGGGAGGAGGGGGAAGCATGGACGTGATGGAGGAATGCGTGGTAGCGATTAAGGTTGGGCAAGCAGCAGAGGTGGAGTTAACAGCATTTGTTACTGTACGTGGGGTTTAAGTTTGGCCCACAGCAGCTATGGATCAGCCACCCCCACAAAGCCATGCACTCAGTGCACAAACACACATTGCTGACTGTGTGTGTGTGTGTGTGTGTGTGTGTGTGTGTGTGTGTGTGTGTGTGTGTGTGTGTGTGTGTGTGTGTGTGTGTGTGTCCCTCAGGCCTGCCCATCAGACACACTGTGAAGTCTTTCTGCCTTCCTTCTCCCAGTTTTCCTCTCTCACTCGTTCTTTTCTGCCTTTCTTGATCCCTCCATCTTTCCAGCCCTCTGTCTCTCCATTCTTCAAAGGAGGGCCAAGTCTTCCAGCCTCGCCATCTTCACAGCATCCTCTCAATCTATCTGTCTACTCATCCGTCTTATCTGCCCAATCAATCTGTCCACATCTATCCTGGTATAATAACAACCCCAAACCCCCATCCCCTCCCACCTTTTCTCTCCTTTTTCTTTTCCATTAGATTAGTTTTGCCATTTTCCTCTGTGGAGGAAAAATGGCCAAGACATGCTGATTTGTTATCAGAAATACAGCTTTTTTTACACATGCAAAGTATATGTGCATCTACGCAGGGTGTTCAGAAACAAACCATCTCTACACTTCCTTCTCTCCCTCCCTCCTTCCTCCATCCACCCCCCTGCCTGTAACACCCCTCCACCCCCCGGCCCCGTCTCTCTCGGCCCCTTTCAGTGGCTAGATTAATGACAGTGATCAGTGAGCAGCCCCCAGCAGAGGTTGCCTAGAGCTCAGGCAAAACCCGGCACTGTATGCAACACACACACACACACACGTTAAAAAATGGACGCTCAGAAACACGCACACAAATCTCCTACACAGTACTCCAGCTAGACTGACATACAAACGCCTACACGCTTATGCATAAATCTACACTCAACTGCTACAGGAGCAGACATACAAATAGATCCATTGACACACACACACACGCACACACACACACACACACACACACACACACACACACACACACACACACACAGGCCAGGTTGGCCAGGAGGTTGGTATCAGTGCAGCCGGAGGAATGGCTATGGAGCAATGTAGCGCTCCCTATGTAAAAGAGACATAATCACAACAGCACAGCACAGGTCTGACTGTGACAATGTCTAACCTTAACCCTTTCACTGCCTCAGGACAACATCAACAAAAGCCTCATAGAGGACAACAACCACAGGACACAAACCAACGAGGCAACATCTGCACTTCCTCGTTTCCATTCCTGCTCAGTCAGAACTGCAGCAAGCTTTGGGTGGAGTTTAATAACCTTTATTATGAGATTGTATTTTACCACATCCAAGCAGATGGCACAAAATACCATGAGGCTAAAGTTGCTCAGAGTCATGATTGAGCCTAATCCAAATCCCTATTTTTGCAGCAGATGCACTTGTTATAGGGCAGTGACCATGAAATATGTTGTGCCTATAAGGGAGCAATGCAGGACCATCCCACACTGGGATGATCCAGTGGGGAGAGTAAAAGCAACAAAGGCACTGCAGGTGCCACTACAAGGCTTTGCAATTGATTGTTAGATGTTATTGTATCTGATAAGGTGAGGTCTCAAAGGTCCTTTCAGTGCCTCACACTGCTGCAGAATATAAACCAGTAACAAACACTACTGCTGGGTCTGGTGTGTGACACACGTCTAGCCCACTGCGGGCATTTGTTATGAGCTCTCATGTGGCTGTCTCAATATTCAATCGGAGCTCACATGTATGGCTGTTTGCACATAGGTCTCCCGGGGATCTGGTCCCGTCTCAGTCAACAGCTATGATACAATAAATCCCAAACACAATCTGGAGGAAATAATCAAAATCCCGTGACGCATGCGGGTCAACGGAGCATGGAATGATTTCACAAAATATTTCTGCGTGGGCAAAAAGTGACAGTAAACCTGTTATTTCACTTTTGTTTTCATTGTGATGTGTTTTGGGTCTTTCCAGCCTAACCGTTCCGAGAAGTGGTCAACACAATGACTCATACCCAAATAGGATGTGGCCCAGACTTGCGCAATGGGCTTTGATTCTAATTACCATGTAGTGAATATTAACACTAGTCCGCAGCATGATTGTAAACTGGCATAACTGCACGTGTTCTTGTCCCGCCGTGAGCGCCTCCTTCCCCTTTCCATGCCTGACAAGTCAGAATAAGCCCGGTGCATTTTTAAGCGTTATTCAGATTCTGCTTAGAGTACTTAGGCAAACTTGCACGGAAAAACCACAACACATCGAGTCGGGTTAACACTCTTCTCATTCACATCACACTCATTCACTCTCTCTTTCCGAGTCTTACCAGTGCGCACCAGGCAGGCGACGGTGATGATGGTGAGAGGGACGCAGTAGTTCCACACGGTCGCGAAAGCCATCGTTGTCGCTGATATTCCCCTCTGATCTCTTCCTCAGTATTCCGCTTCCTTGGAGAAATCAGAGTGACATGAACCCGCAGGTTCACTCTCCGACAGCTCCTTCAGCGTCTGTGAATGTGTGTGAGTGCGCGCGCGTGCCGACTGCGCGTGAGCGAGTGTGTGTTTTGCCAAGTGCTCAGTGCGTACAGTGGCTGGTCTTTACATAGTAATGCTCCCTCTCACACACAGCCACTTTCCTTCCCTCGGAATGTCTGAATATGTTGGCTTGGCCGGTTTTTCTTGGTTACTTTACATTGTAAATATATTTAAAATCGTTTCAGTAGGGCGGGCCTGTGTGTGTTTCCGACCAATTGCAGAGAGCATGAGCAGGTGGAGGGGTGTGCGGATGAGAAAGAAGGGCTGGGCTTTGAAAAGAAATCGGCTATACAAGAGCAGAGAGGGAGGGAAGAAGGGGTGCATCTTCAAATTAATTGAAATCAATTCGCTCTAAATGTGATTGAATACCAACATTCATTTTCCGACACAAATAACCAATTGATTTCAAATTCAGTTCCACGGACCGAAAATGATGTGTGGCACAATGATTAAGATGACGAAAATGACCCTAATGTTTATTGTTTGAAGAGACAATAATGTTGCAGTCGATTATTGTAGGCCTGCCCTGAAGTCAATTGCTTCGCAGATTGATCAGCACGTGTTATGTGCTAATTCATGCGCATGTCAGTAATCAGGTAGAAAGAACATTCCCACATTTTAAGGCATTATGAAATAAAAATAATTACTTTCTGTAAGATTACGTTTCTTTATAAATGATTATTGAGTGTTTGCTGATCAACCCTGGAAGAAAGGTTAATAGCCTATATTGACTCGCTGCCAAATAAGAATATGTGCGACTGTCTTTAAATGTATTGAGATTAGTGCAGAAACTGATTTGTCTCTAAAAGGAGAAATGACTCATAAAGGAGAGCAGGGGACAGACCTGAGTGTATTCGGCTAAATCACCGTTTACAATGACGGTAATGGCCCGGAACAAAAACGTGTGCTCCGGACGAACCGTGTTTCTGCTCATCTGTAGTCAGGGCCTATTAGGTCCCGCTAACTTTACCCTCATGCTGTGGCCACAGTTTGCCCATAATTGTGTTTTCCAGTCAGAGAGCGCTGCTCCATTATGAAAATTGTTTCTCTTTCCACATCTCTTTTTTCCCCTCCTAATCTAGTGTTATACTATGGGCTTGTAGCATCCAAGGCCTGGAGGCATCTTTTTTAAAACCATCTTTGGCGCTCTCTTTAGGTAACTTTCGGAATAGCACGTCAAGGGTCTCAAATCTGCTTACATCGCTCTCTCATCTCTCTCTCTCTCATCTGACACGAATCCTGACACTTTAGTCATTTTGGTTCAAACTGTCAGAAAAATTCAAACAAGCAGTAATGCATCAAAGCATCAATATAAATATTTCTACTCTTGGCTTCCATAAAGTTGCTTTGAACTCTCAGCTCATCTCTGACCTCTTTTTGCATGGATCTGTGTGAAAGTCTCAGCTTCAGGCTCTCTACCCCTCTGTGATTTTCTTTCTCAACACAACTTTTAACCTTGTTGTTTTGGTGAGGACAGTATCTGCCCAACTCATTTCCAGATTCCCATCCCATTTTTCCCTGTCAGCCTCTCTGCGAGTGTTTGCTCCCCAGTTGGCAGGGAGTCAGTCGCAGCAGCTCCCCAGCACCAGATGGGGCATTGTCAGGAAGTAATGAGGGGAAAACACCTGCTTCTCCAGCGAACTCCACTCCTTCATTTTCAGCCATTTGACACAACATATGCATGATGCACACACAAAACCAAGTGACCGTGACGAGAACAGCACTGGGCGATGGCATACAGTTACAAATGCCTGGCACTTTGTTGCATTAGTCAATGAGGTGTTATGTTCGCTATAATTCACCTTTACTTGTAGGTCAGTGTACTGAGGGCTGTCAGGACGTTTGGCGACTAACTGTTGACACTAGAGAGGAATTTCCAGACGTTAATGTCGCAGATCTGCATCCTTGTCCTGTAAGGACCCTGCCTGCACCAGACAATACATTTTGGCTGCTCTGTATTCTCTGCACAGCTCCTGCATCGCCCTAAGCTGTTGTGCGGTGGTTTATCCATGAGGCACTATCAGGGGTCAAAATGTCACTGTAAACCACACTTCTCTCGCTCCCAACCAGAGCCGTGTACCGCAAGGACAGCTCCACTCTGTGAAATTCCTGATACATAATCTCGTCTTTTCTGGCCAACCGGTTGAAGCCCCAGGATCAAAGCTCACTAGGGAGCACACAACTTTTCACTCATGACTGACTCAAAGGCCAAAACAGGATGGTGCTCAATGGCATTTCACATGCAGGGGCATTTGTTTTCCTACAGAGCGTGAAGATTTTTGAAAAGTCTGTTTTGCTTAAAGTCGCCCCATCTGTTTTCTCTTTATTCCTGGGCATGGCTTAACACATAAAGTAAGCAGAAGTTTGTAGAGTTGGAAAATAAATACAAGGAGTCTGTAAAATGCTGGACAAAGAATGGTTGCAGCAGAGGCGAGCTGTACAGGGGGCTTGAATAATCAGTTTAATAACATTATCCTGGCTGTGCTCTGTGGCGCATGCACCCGTTAATGGAGTGTCATTGTTGAACTGCCGCTTCACCCATTATTAATGGCGGCCTATGGTCAACCACACACCGATAATAAAACCACATAAAACCCAACATAACTTCAACAGACAAGCGTAATGAAATTCTCTGCATTATGAGCACGGTTATGGTAATAAGCGATGGTGCGGCGTTAAGGGTTACGAGGCAACAGAGGAGAAAATTGAAAAGATGAAGTTGTAGTCTATGATGTTTAATTTTGGGGGAATCAGAATAGACTAAATCTAGTTCATATTGAAGTAGAACTAGGAGTGGCTAACCCTGCCTACTCTTATAATGGATGGGCAAAGTCTCAAGGTACTTCACTATTATTTTCACTGTGTGAGTTCTTTAGTTAATGCATGTGTTTGTGAGCAGAACTGACTGCTTGTGTGCCTGCAGGCAGATGAGGAGAAACAAGCATGCACAGGCACAGTACTTTCAGTAAAGGTCATTGCTTCAGAGTAAGGTCTTACAGACTGAAAGGGAAGGTTGGTAAACAAGCTGATGCAAGCCTGAGATGGCATTGGGTGGAGAAGCTGTGCGGCCAAGCGAGCAAGCATGTCTAGCTTTCACCATGTTGTCAATACTTGCAATACTCCCCAACCTCTTTTGTATCTCTAAAATAGAACAAAATCAATGTCACACAGGAGGACAGCAAATATTATTTTTTCTGAAATCCATTTAATGTCAAAGAAATCCAAAGTACAGTAAATTACATAGTAAGAGTGCAACATGCTTTAGGAGCTGTCGAAATAAAGAGATTATAACAACCTTCTAACAGATGTAAAAAAGGCTGAAAAGGGAAACAAATCAACAAAGTAAAACCTTGGCCTAAATGGCTCATTCATAATATAATATGTAATGTGTATATAATACGCAGCTGAGTAATTATGTTTGTAAAATAGAGAGAATTGCATGTGAAATCCTTACAGCTCTTACAGAACAATTGACTAATCTCCCATTGTTTTATAGAATGTAGCTCACCATTTTTCACACTGCAGAATAAACAAAGAGAAACTTGCCCACCTTTTTGCATAACCGAAGCATACACCCACAAGCAGAGCAGCCTCTGTGTCTCTAAATCATTTGCCCTTCAGTTTTTTTCACACCCAGCTTGTTTCTGATTTTGCTCTCCCTTCCCTACAGTCTCCAAATGCCCCTCTTCCCTCCCTCTCTCTCTCCTCCCCCAATGTGACCATCCATTACCCTATACCACCTCCTCCCTCTTTAAGTATCCCCTCTATGCCATCATTCATTCTCTGCCCACCCACTCCATCTTCTTCATCTCTCGCTCCATCTTCCTCCCCACTCTTCATCCTTCCACCTACCTGGGCAGTCAAACCAGAGGTTGTTTGTCTGCGCAGGTGGAGGGCAGGGACTCCACACTGGCTTTGTAGATGGGCTTTTTCTGAGACCGGTCATCACTGGAGGGAGAAAAAAGAGAAGGAAAGACGGAGGAGAATTATTATCAGTATATCGACCTCCCAGTAGGCACTAGAAAAGTATAAGAGAGGAAATTATAGGCTAGAACCGAATGATTGGAGCCACACCTGGCTGTTGATGTGAAAGTCCATTTTTCTCTCTTTAGCTCTCTGTCTCTCTTTTATATACACACATGCTCATGCACACATGGCAGCACATGCCCAGCCACACTTGACATCTTCTATGCCAAGACACAGAAATCATGTACATACATACACACACACACACACACACACACACACACACACACACACACACACACACACACACACACACACACACACACACACACACACAATCACATTAGACAGAATGAAATATTGCAGCAATAACAATATCTGTAATATAAAGTCAAACTGCAGGAGAGACCGGAAAATAGGAAGGTGAGTGTGGACAAAGTGCAGTAAAGAAATCAAACAATCACACAGGCGCACGCACATTACACATTCAGAGGCATGTTATCCATCACATTTTGAATTTAAAGATCAAGATCACAAGTAAAGAGAAAAGTGATTGCTTATTATGAAAAAGGAGCAGATGCAAACACTCAAACAGTGGTTTCTTACATGGGTCCCTTGCTGGTCTTGGTCTGCTTAGCCCTGCGGCACAGGAATACAATCATGGAGATGATGAACACCAAGAGAGAGACACCTGCCGCCGAGGTCATCAACATGAGACGGCCATTACTAGACTCGTACCAGGCGGCATCCTCTGTGGGACAGATCAGTCAGACATGAAGGGAAACATGCATCACACAGACTCAGAGATCAGCAAAGCATCTAAAGGCAGCCTCCTGTTTGTTTGTTCATTTGTTGTTGTTTGTGGAAGAAAAGAGTGTCTGTGCAGTGTTCAGATGGCCATGCTGCCTTACACAGCACCGGTTGTCAAGAAGTCTGCCTTTTATTATTTTAAAATCATGATTATCCCCTTCATGTGCATAGATTAACAAATTATATAAAACATTTGCGGATTTCATAGATTGAAGAATTATGGTTATGAGGATTTGAGGCAGCAACAAAGACATACTTTGCCTGTTCACATATACAGTTAGTCCATATGTGAAGAGGATTTCTTGACACGAGGGATCTTTGCTTAAAGGTGCCCTGCCACACGTATTTCATTACTTTGTGGTAATGTCTGAACCTCTATCATGGACTCTGTAACATTTTTTGTGGAAATAATGCCTTGGTTACCTTGTTTCAAGCCATTCTAGGTGGTATAGAAAGCCTGCAGGAAGACTCAGCTCGATTTGTGCCAGTTCTCATTAATATTCAAGGAGCTAAGCTGCTTGACTCTGATTGGCTAACAGCTAGCCAATGAGAGCCTGGCTATCAGCATCCTTTACCCAGCGAAACTGGGCGAGCTCATGAATAGTAATGAGCTCAGGCAACACCACGTCAGACTGACCAGCTTTTGGAATTGGCCTGATTTCTCCGCTTACTTCTTTTCAGTGGCTAGAGCTGACAGAGGAGGTAGCAGTTCATTTTCACATTCACAACATAACATAAACACATATGGACCTAACATATTTCAAAAAATACAAGTAAAAGCGTTTTTGTGTGGCAGGGCACCTTTAAGGTTTGTACCGATATTGTACTGCAACTTTAAAGCAACAGCAGTGACATGCAACATTTGCTCACCATACCTTCAAGGATGAGCAAACATTATTCCAGCATCTCGAAATGATTACCTTTTTAATTACTACATGTGCTTCAGAGAAGAATACTGGAGACACTGTGGAGTGCAGTGACCAATGAGTCAATTGCAGAAGTAATAAGACAACTCTACCATAATAAATAACATGCATTGGTTTAATTGGATTTGTAGAGGTTGTATCATTTCAACAATTGAAATCACCAGGCTTTTGAATCCTACAGGGTGAGGGGACGGTGTTTAAAAACAGCAGTGCATTAACACAGTGCAGTCATCTCACAGGTCACTGATAAAGATGATGAAGACAGATGAAGTGCCGTAAATTAGATTAGCTATAATGTTGTAATGAAATTAGTTCTCCACGTTCACATTTCATGAGAAATAAGACACTTTGTCAGTCAAAAAACTGTCACTTTGTAGACATCCACCTACAAAAGCTAACAGACAGCCAGACTTCTAATCAAGGAGTGTCTGCAGACTTTCACTAATTATTATCATCCCATCATTATCCCATGGGTGCATTTAAATCTCAGAAGACTATACAACATCATTTGAAACAAACAGTAGCATGTTAAAATAAAATAACTAAAGCGCAATCAGTACATTTCAGTTTCTAACGGCTGATGATTAAACTCTAAGCTTTCCTGGAATTTCTGTCAAAAGATTAAAAAATTCAAAAGGTCAGATAAAACCATTGCTTCTTTTTTTTATCTAATAATTATTCTCTTATCCTTTGAAGTTGGTACAGTTCTGTCATTGCTATTTATGTATGTTATTTAAAATCTATTAATGTCCCCTATCATCTTAGCTATTCCCATTTGAAAGGGTAATTAAATGTGGGACTAAATGTAACCTCAACCCTGTAGCTAGTTCTTTAGAACTGTAGGGCTATAAAGGTTTAACACTTTCACAAATGAGAACTTCTGCATATAATCTTGATGACGTGATTGCACACAAACACGTGATCTTTCTGGTCACATTCAAGTGGTTGATTGAGAAGTGGAACACAATGTTTTTTTTTGTTTTTGCTTAGGGGATGTTGACAGCTGAACAGTTACAAAGAAATCCCAAACAGTTTTTTTAGAAAGAGGAAGCGGGAAACGACAGCGCTACACTCAGTCAGTATAAAGAACAACAGGACTTGTCCAGTTAGATCTATAGGCTTTTCTTACCCGACAGCACGGTGATGCTGAAGCTGCGTTTCTTGCTTAGTGACTTCACAGAGGGATGCTCGGCCATGCAAGTGTACTGTCCTTCATCCATCGTGCTCATCTTCCTCAGTGTCAGCGTAGAGGAAGGCAGGATCCAGTCATCACCCTGAGAGAGAAAGATGGAGAATATACAAGAGAGCATAGGAGAGTGAAAGTAGAAGAAAAAACATGGCTGGATTGTTTGCCAGCCCTGAGAGAATCGACAAACTCCTACATGTTAAAATTGTGCTGAGAGCATAAGAAAGATGGAGAATAGACGATGCTAGTTGGCAAAAGAGGGAGACAGCGAGAAAAACGGAGACCATCAGACATGAGGAGTGTAAAAGAGAGAAAGAAAGAAAAGTGTCAGTATGTGTTACTTTGGCTGATTTGTGTGAGTGAAAAAGGGACAAAAAGAGAATGAAACAGAACAAGAAAGGGAGAAACAGAGAAACTGTCAATGGCAGCGTGGCACAGGCAGAAAGACAGAAATATCTGCTGGTGCACGGCCCTCAGAGAACAGTCCCCAAAGTCCCAAATGAAGTGTATTTACCTGAGCGGTAATCCCAATGAATGAACATACATAGACACAAGTCAATAACCCAGATAACGCCATCATACGCAAAGAATAATGCCGCAACAACAGACTGTTAACACAACACATAATGAGATGGCGGGGGAACGGGATGAATTGTTGACACAAAAATAGCAGCGCTATTATGAGATAGAGCCGACATGGGAGGACACAAATAATAGGACAAACACAAGGATTGGAAAACAAACAAACGCAAAGGGGTGGGTGAAGAAAAAGAAAAAAAGACATTACACCATGCAAATGATTTGGCTCCTGGGAGCTGCAGCTCCTGCCAAGAAAGTCCATTTCAATTTGAATGGATCGGAATTAAGAGGATTTCCCATAAAGGCCAGGTCTGGCCAAAGCAGCATTTTGTATGCAAATCCACTGGCTCCCAAAGCAGTGGCCCGTTTCTGCCTCTGTCCTGCTGTCATTACCAGGGGCCAATATGCCCACGGCGGCTGTCTGTCAAAGTGGGCCATTTTGATGCCGCTTTCTGCCCCATATCCATTCCTGTCATACTTACTGTAAGCTCTCTCTCTCTCTCACACACACACACACACACACACCAAACATTCCATCTTATCGTTTCCTTGTTTCATTCTTCTTTTCCAAAGGTCTTGTGACTTTTGTAAATGGAGCACGAATAGATCGACAGGTGGATCATGAGTGTTGGTGCCCTTAATGATTTCCAACTCCACACACTGACGGACCTGTCAGTCATGCTGACAACAATAATAATAATAATCATTCCTCAAAGTGACAGTCCTGTATACCCCGTATTCAACAAATAATGGTAAAAAAGCCTACATACGATCATGTGGAAGACAAACAGTATTAGCACTATAAAATGTCCACTGAATTGGATTTGGACTTGTAAGCCCATTTAAAACCCGGATTAGCAGTGACCCTTTAACAAGCATATTAACCCTGAGCCAACTTATCAAAAAGAATAACAAAAGGGGGAACTTGGCAATTACGTCTGCCTGTTCCCAAGACATCTTCACGGTTGTGTGGTTTCATTACAACATGTGACTTGCTGGTGGCAGTGCTGATTTTGAGGACACCTTCAAAGTGTAATACCACTTTCTCGCCACAAGGGCACAGCGTATCTCTCAGCTCATCAACTTCTTGTTCTACATGTCTATTGTCACTTTGGCATTTTACACACAGACGTCTTAATTTCCCTCGGGCGAGGGTTTCTTAGCTCAACAAAGAGCTCAGTTGAATAATTCAATACTGGTTAACCAAACACAAAAACAATCATTAGAAATCTATCCACATAATTGTTTTCAGGTTGACTGGCTCTTGTCTAGACCTCATTAAACTATTAATCCTCTATGAGTGGGTAAGCTGCAATCCCCAGCAAGCGGTGGGCCTAAGCCAACCGGTCACTTAAATACAGAGCACTTCTTCAGAGGATGGGGATGGAAATACGACAGCCGAGGGGAAACAAGTGGCTTGAGAAACTCTTGACAGTGTTAGAGAAGGACAGAAAATTAAAAGAATGCTTTGAGCAAAGCCCAGAGAGGAAGAGTGACCTAGAGAGACTGGAACAAGACAGGAGAGAAATAAAGAGGTCACATTGAAAGTGGAGGGAGGGAGCCGGAGAGAGAATGACAAGTTTCCAAAAGCATAATGAGGACTCTGCCACTATGCACAATCCTAAAGGCTTTCTCACGTCTTTATTCCAGAAGTAGCTCGGCTCCTCTGATGAGCTGGCGGAGCACTTCACCACCACATCATCCCCAAGTCGCACCTTCAGCTCCTGTGGGACACCCAGGTAGCTGGTGTAGCCTTCCCTGGACAGTGACAGCTCCCCCATATCTACAACCCAGGGGGAATAAGGAAGAATGATCGAGCATTAATGAAGCAAGAAAATGTCATGTACGCTGAAGCAACCTCTTCAAGAGTTTGGGACGTGACTGAACACGTGTTTGCAGTGTTAGCAGCTGCTAAACACTCAGATCTTTTGAGTATATATATTTATATAGGCTCAAGTATGAATACCTCCCAGTGGTACAAAGCAATCAATATTAATGATAATAGGCTTCATCTTATCGAAGTCTTTAGAGAGGCAGTGTTGTGAATAATGACCCATCTTCCATCTCAATAGATGGCCCACGTCCATCCAGCTCTTGGCTTCTCTCTCCTCCCCCGTCTCCTTCAGTCCTTTAGCCCATTCTAATCTTTGCCTCTTATTGATTCCCCCCATGAGGCTGAGGAGCCTATCAAACAGCATTATGGTCGATTTGATGGCCACTGAGAAGATAGAGGACACTGATAATCTGACTATAGCTACGCCATGGATGGCATTTCATGCAACTATGTGTCCTACACTGATAGCTGCAAACCTGAGCCCTGCCAGGAGAATGCATGTTTGTTTGCTTGGAGTGAAAAATAAATGAAACAACTGTAGTCAACCTATCATAGCAACACAAGGCTTTCACTGGTTCTGTACTTTTTGCAGTTGTTTTGTTGTACACCCTCTGCAGCTGCATTGCATAGATATGTCTTGTCTTATTAACTATTCATGTGTTTTTCTATCCCTCACTGTGAAGAAAGCTCAGTCCATATCTGAAAAATTGTCTTTACCTCCTGCTGGTTGGAAATGAGATGGAAATAATGCAAGGTTTCAGAGTCTCTTTGTTCCGTCTTCTCGCGTACACTGTTAACCAATGGTATTTTTTATACTTCCTTCTTTGTCAGTATAATGTCAGAATTCTCAGCAATGCCACGCGTTTCCTTGTGAAACACAGAAGCTGTGTATCTTATATGCAAGTCACATTTTTACCTAGCTTATTGTCAGATTCCTGCAGAAATCTCTATGACCTCTACAGGACACAGAAAAGGCAAATACAGTGTCACAGAGTCATTGTTCCAATACTTTCAGCAGCCAGCTCCTACCCATTATCAACCAGGCACTCACAATGCACTTTGATGGCCAGCGACTGGGAGAAGTTGTCTGGTGCGGTCACATTTTCGTTGTCGGACACACAGCGGTAGGGCCCTTCATAGAAACTTCCTGCACGGGGGATAGACAGCAGGAGACTTTCTGCAGTCCGTTCAATTTCCATCGAATAGTAGCACCAAGATCGCTCCCAAACTGTACGCCAGCGCTGCATGTGCTGGTGAAGGGAAAGAAAGAAAGAAAGAGTTTTAATAAGGTTTATTATGTTTTTTTATTTACTTCACAAATGTGCACTACTGAAAACATACAGTGACAGATTTATTTTGAATAATCACACGACATTAGGCCTACTTTGATGAGTTATGAGATGGATATATTTCATGTGTTATGGTCTTCATACAATTCTCCACTGTGTTTTGAACCACACAGCAGCCAGTTGCTTGGTGATGTGATATTTACATCGAGCAGTTGAATGTCCATATAGGGACAACCATTGCAAATAAGTTTGGGCTATAAATGCTATGACTGCACTCTGTTCAGTGAGCCTTCTGTCGTTATGTACAGTATCAGTAACTACAACAGGTATTAAATCAATTTCACATTCATTTTACAATAATTCAGATAATAACCAATAAAACCCTTGATCACTTTGGCCTTTCACTGCAGTGTTGTAAGCAAGCCCAAATAATAGTGAGAGGATGGTCATGAACTTTTAAAATGACTGACTTCCTCCATTTCCTCTCAAACCCACCGACCCATTTGGCTTACCTTGGAGAAGACCTCGAAATGGACCTGGCTGATGTTGAGTTCAGAGTCTGAGTACAGACACTCCAGTGTGAATTGCTCTCCCTCCAGAACCGGCTGGGTTGGCCCTTTAATGAGCAAAGTGGCTGCATGTGGACAGAGATTACACATGCAGGTTATTGATCATAACATGAATAGACAGGGCGCTCTCTACGGATCTAGCTGCTTTTCTGGGCAACACTGTGAAAACAACCACTCCCTCTTCCTGACATTTGTTTCAGGCTCATGTGGGAAAACTGCCAATACTTTTAAAGTCACCATGGCCACATGACCAGCAACAGGTTCTTCCACTTTACTGCTGCATGTGACAACAGAGGCTATTACTTTTCTTTTCATCTCAGGAAATAATTGTTGTACTACAAAACAGTTTACATTAGTTTTTCACAGTAAAGATTTTTTTTTAGGAAACAGGTCTTTCTAAACAGTGTCTAAACACACAAAATATTTAATTGTACTTCTCCTCAGTCCCTTGGTAATTCCAAAAACATTTCCTGTTTGAATGTGAGCCTTGTAACCACCAGGGGAAAATCCAGTGTGACAGAAGAGAAACTGTTTTCTCTAGAGGACATACGCACTCAGAAACAGACAGGCAGGCAGATAAACACACACACACACACACACACACACACACAAACACCCAACAACAACTGTATAAATATAGCCTATTTTTGAGAGAGAGGAAAAACAGAACCACACTTGAAGATTAAACCAATACAACATTAGAGCAGCAATATCATTAAATGATGTGAGGAGATTGTTTAACAGTAAATGACATAATATGATATATTTACCATAACTGCCATGAATCAGGGCGACCACTGCAGCAAGTAGAAGGACTTTCATGACTTTGAAAAAGACCTTTTCAGTATTAGGAAAAAAGGTGCGCACTTTCCTTTGTAGCGTCTAATCTGAAATGAAAGTATCAGTACTCGGTATTTATTCATAACTAGGTGTAGGTGTGGCTTGTGTTTTCATGAAGTATATAGGCTCAGAAGTCTGACATTCTGAAAGCACAAAAAAACTAACCATCCAAATCATTATATTGCCAAAAATAAATCGCTCAATAAGCCTTATTATAATGTCTCTGTTATGACTCCCTTCTGAGGAGAATTCACGCCTGAAATATTGTTTATGTGAATTGCAAAGGAACTGCTGCTGCTCCAATAATCAAATTCACTGCCAGTGCGTCATTAGTCTCTGAGGTGATTCGGGCCTATCAGGTTAACAAGTCTGAGCTTGTTATTGAGGTTTTTTTTCTGATGAAATTCAACAGGAGTTGAAAGAAGTCTTGACATCTAGGCTATTACCGCAGAGCCTCGCAATTTCCCGTTGTGATATGTTATGCCGAGCAAGCAAACATTTTACGCTTCATTTATTTTGACCTTTGATTGATTAGCTGTTAACTGGAACTGCACAGGACGCGGAATCGAAAGAGATGCAGTCTCTCAAAAAGTGTCAGGTTTGCTGTACGCAGACTTAAAGTGCTTACAGTCATCTTTAGGCTAACTGAATGACATGTTACTGTTTCTACTTTCAGTTAGGGTTAGATGTAGACATGTGTATTGCCGCATATTTTTAGAAATTAGAATCCTAATAAATAATGTGTCAAAAATCATAAAAATAGCGCAAATGTTTTTCAAACAAAACAAAATGTAGCTATCTATGTATCTAAAAACCATGCACAGACTACCCTACTACCCTATCCTAATACCGTTTAGGCTATTGAGGGTCTTTAATGTAGGCCCATTATCTATTTATGTAGCCTTAACTTTAAGTATGTAAATGGCCATCACTGCTAAGGATTTTAACGACTTCCTGTGATTTTATTTGGAAGAATAAACCACATTAATAAAAATGTTAAAAAAAAATCGTTCCAGTCGCAAGGTGGTTTGGATGTATTGTACTTTAAAAAAAACTGTAAGATGTCTTACTGAGCATGACGTATATGTATGTTATTCCATATTATAGTTTCATAAATGTTTGTAGTTTAAACTTTTGGTTGCATTGTGATTAGGTACCAGAAAAACAGCATTGTACTTCTTAAAATTGTCTTGGCTTTATGAACATGCTTTATTGCCATTATCTTTTAAATATTTGTTATAGTTTTTCATTATTATTATTAGTATTATTATTATTATAATAATAATAATAATAATAATAATAATAATAATAATAATAATAATAATAATAATAATAATAATAATAATAATAATATAGGTCTCTGTGTATTGAATTCACAATATTTTAATATCAACACTGCCAATTTGTTGAATCCTGATATAGTTCCACAAAATATCCAGCAGGTGGCAGAGTAGAGGCGCTATGTGTCCACAGGAAATAGGCATTAAAAAAAGCGGAAGTAGTGAAAGATAACCTCGCTCATTTTTCTAGCTGTGCCGAGGCGATTTGAGGGAGTCTTTCTGCATCAAACTCACTCATTGTCGTCGCAACGACGCCGAAACATGGACAGATAGTGTTTGTTTTGTTGGGTAAGTTGTCGATTTAACGCGTAAGTTTAGCATGTACCGTGCATAAAACCCCACCGCTAGATTCGCAGCTAATGTTAGCCTGTCAGGCTAAATCCAAAGCTTGATAGCTGCTATTGTTTTTAGCACATAACGTTACGTTAGCAACGGTATTTTAGTTGTTTGCTTTATTTGTCGAAGCTGCACAGTCGCTTAATAGTTACCTGTGTGGTCTTATTAGTTAACGAATGTCGTGTTATTTTGCTAACTCTGTTAACGAGTAACATTAACGTCAGATCCTACAGCGTTGTTGAACGGTTTAGTTTAGCTAT
Organism: Gymnocephalus cernua; assembly: GCA_023631565.1. NCBI lineage: Eukaryota > Metazoa > Chordata > Actinopteri > Perciformes > Percidae > Gymnocephalus > Gymnocephalus cernua. Next base: position 32,781,542 of record CM042429.1, read on the forward strand.
GTGTCTTGTAACGTTAGCTAACGTCAATAATAATGATATTTAACTAGCAATATACTTCTGTTCAAAGTTACAAAGTGCTTTACATGAGGGAAATATTAAAACTGTTTAATAAAATCGGGAGGCAACAACGTTGCAACAAACAACAAAATGAAATATACATCACAATACAATAAAATAACAGAGCAGATCATCTTTACTAGAACTGGAGAAAAAAACGCAAGGCTAATCATTATAAATGGCCTTTGCAGGGTTAAGCATGTTTATCAACCCATTGCTTCTGTGGTGCTAACTTGTGTAACGTTACATCTTTACTATTTTCCCCAGATATACGGAGGTGGTCCCTGTGAACGATAATCTGTCACATCTGTGCCAATCTTGGACTGTCACTCAGGACTCTGACATACCGGCACAGACAGTTTTGCTTCTTGTGAAACTCCAGAGTCCTTCCACTGTTCCTGTAGCCACCAGCATGGCTAACAGCACCGCAACAGCAGTGAAGGTTGGGACCCCTGGCCCTGCTGGCAGAAGTAGTCCAGAGGGATCTCAGGTCTGTCAATTTTTTTCTTAATTCACTAAATCCAAAGATGACGCTTTTGGGCTGGGTTGCTGCGCATCATCTGTATAGAGTCCCAATGCCTTGCTGTCTGGATAACTGCATGCATATACAAATATATTAGAAGGAGTAACATTTACCTTGCAAATATGGGTTTCAAAGTTGTGCGGTTTAAAAGGAATTACTTGAACAGTTACGTATATTAATATGCATGTTGATATTTTGTAAAAGTTTGATACCATAGCCCAGGTTGTGCAGTTTCCTACCAGACAAAAAGTTTGCTAATTACAGTCTGTAAGACATTACCAAATAAATGAATTATTTGGTAATAAGCACTAATTCTCCTCAATACAAGAGCTACCTAAAGTGTGAGACAGTCCCACTGTGAAATCTGCCTTATTCATTTCCCCTGCAAACAACTAGAGTGACAGATTAAAGTTGTTGCTGTTTGGAACTAAATTATATTTGGCATAAAGATTTTATTTTTACACATGGTCAGTATTATCTTTCAGCCCCATAACCTATTTTGTGGGTCTTGAGTTTAAATGTAAAAAAGAACCCTCATGGGTGCCTTGTAAATTTTTAGGCATTTAGATTCTGATTATTTTGCATTTGTAAAGCACGTTGTGCTGCATTTCTTGTATGAAAGGTTATTTTTATTATTAGACTACTATAGAGGACACAACATGGGCGCACCTGTACTCTTTTGTAACTGAGTGGAATGGATACATCTGCTTTCTCTCCAGGTGCTCAGTAAGAAGAAGCTTCAGGATCTGGTGAGAGAGATTGATCCGAATGAGCAGCTGGATGAGGATGTTGAGGAGGTCTGTCAGTGGTTTTAATTGCCGTTTTAAATTAATTCTGTTCTCACATTTTTCTATAAGCGTAAACATAAGCAGTACTGGTGGACTTTTTGGTGTGAAATTATACCACTTGCATTTTGCAGCTTGTTGTTGCTCTCTAGCTTCTCTAACCTACTGCCACATCCATCATTTGGAAATCTTATTCTATTTAAAGCCTGGCTGCATGAAAAATGGTGTGAGCTAAAATATAAGGGATTGGTCCAGCCGCTGTGGAACGCTTTCCTTTACTGAGCACGATTGATGGTTTTCAAAATGCCTGTCTCTTCTCAGATGCTGCTACAAATTGCAGATGACTTCATAGAGAGTGTAGTGACAGCGGCCTGTCAACTGGCTCGCCATCGTAAGTCCAACACCTTGGAGGTGAAGGATGTTCAATTACATCTTGGTAAGTTTACAGGTTATAATGCTGAATATTTTCACATGGGTGGGTTGAGTGTGTGTCTATGGGTCACAACAAATATCTCAGGAATCCATGATATGATGGATGGCCTGTAATTACTGGGGCGTTATTGCTTTCAGAAATGGTTTGGGGACTTACACATACATTATGTCAATTTGATGTGTGAATCATTCATTTGTTAACCCAAGGTGTTATCTTATTATTTTGAACCAGAATGACAGTCATGTCCAAATGTGAAAGTTACTTACATCTGGGATAATTGAAGGGAGCAGATTCATTTTTGAATTTTACAAAAACCGACAAATGGCATGTTAATGGGAAGCCTTCATGGATCCATGTGCTGTAGAGAAAATACAAAAACAAGATCTTTGAAACTGTTATGCTAAAAAATGTGTTTTATCCCTGAGTGAGAGTCATTTGTGCTCATCTCCTTGAGTGACTGCAAACATTCACAGTTAGGAAATGCAAGAGCTTTATAGACAGTTTTGGGGTAATGTGGCCACCAAACCACTGGTAGGAAAATTGGCAACTCTGCTTTGCTGTGTTCAGTTTAAAGTACACACAGGATGTCACAGTGTAGGGATAATCAAGGCAGTTGCCGAAGTTGAAATTATTTGATTTATAGCCCCAATAACATTAACAATTTTTGGAAATGAGATGGAAGTTACATCTTGCGAGTATGACACTATGCTGATAGACTTGAGTTACTTGCAATGAAGTTATGGCCCTGATAGCACATTTACTTGTTATAATTAAAGGAGTGGTGTCCTGCTGACATTGTGCATTGGTTTCCTCAGAGCGCCAGTGGAACATGTGGATTCCTGGTTACGGCTCAGATGAGATCCGGCCGTTCAAGAAGGCTTGCACCACAGAGGCTCACAAACAGGTGAGCAGTAGAAGGCTTTGTTTCTGTTGGGCATATTAGAATATTCATTGTAATTGTACAACATGTAGAAAAACAAGACAAATGTTGACTAATCTTGTATTTGTCAATATTTAGTTTTATATTGTGACGGAACATGTACAGTGGGCCTAACCGGTTTCATTTGTTTTTATTTCAGAGAATGGCGCTGATCCGCAAGACAACCAAAAAGTAGCAAGGCTGTACACTCGTGCTGTACCCACTGCGTGTAATGTCTTTTCTTTTTCAGTTGGGATTGTTTTGACTAATAAGGAAGAAAGAGATGGTTTGGGTGGGATTTTTTTTCTCCATTAGATAGTGTTTCATTGTCATGTCTCCCTAACGTTTGAGTGTTTTGCCAGCACCATCACACAATGTAATTCTTGTCTCATGACTTTGTTTTGTTGCCATTAAGCTAAGCCTGGCAGAACTCTATTCATTGCATTTTTGTCAATAAACATTTACTGGAATACTTTTTTTCGGTGACCACTGCTGCATCCGGATTGCCTTTTGATACTCTCGAGCATTTAGATGTGAATGTTAAAAATGATGTTTGGCGTTATCTTGCATATAATAGATAATCATAACTGAGTAGTGGATTATAGCTCCCCTGTTTACCCACTCTACTCACACAATGCTGTTGATTGTTTTTTTTTTTTTTTAGAGGTTCTATAATACCAAATTCCTACTACAAATGGCTACAAATTTGCCTCTGTTAGATATTTGATGTTTTGTATTGTTACTGATTGTAGGTTTTATTACATTAACATTTATTTCAACCGTCCTTGTAAATTAATTTTTTACTTTTGTCTATTTCAGCAAATTTTATCAAAATATGAATAGAAATGGTGCCTAGATGTTGACCTTTCACAATGTCAGATTAAAAAATGAATAAATGACTGATCTGTTATCAAAAAAGGAGATATTTTGGAGGATGGCATCTTTTGCCAGACTGAATTTAGAAAAAGCCATGGGCTCTACATACACGGGAAAGGGTTATATTTGAGTTTAGGAGAATGATTTTACTTTGTAGCTAATGTAACATCAGTTCACTTGCTCAATATCTGCAGAGAACAATGGACAATAACCTGTATACAGACATTTTAGCCTGTCAGTGATCAGCTTTAATCTGGGTGTCTTTTAGAAGCGTTTTGGTTGCAGAAACACTGGGGACTGTTCATCAGCCAGATGACAGTAATTGCCATGGAAACCTCACAATATGTCAAAAGAACAATATCCAAAGGGCTCCCTAGAGTTGTTTCATTAAATTCATTTCAAAAACAGCCCCTTAAAAACAATCACTCACTTTAAGTATGCTGCTGTGCAATTATTGGTGATGCAAAACAGCCTTTCCCAGCCAACTGTTCAGGACCAAAGCATTAATTCAGTCATAGGGGGGATGTTTCTAATCTCCGCCGGGGCACCAGATTGCTGCCAATCATCGGAAAGTTGTAATCGCAGATTTGTGTGCAGGTTCTGAGGAAAAGCAGGTCTGTGAGAGATAATGCCAAGTATTTCCCAAGCAAAAAGAGAAGGGGAAAAAAAAAAGTCTAACATTGTAACCAAAGTACAAATCTTTCTTAAATCAACTTGTGACCGCTCAATTATATCGTAGGCCTCTTGAGGCATCAGGATCCCAAGGTTAGCAACAACAAAAATCAATAGGAGAGAAGCTGTGATCGTATCCCATCCATGCAGCCTCATCCTGCACCAATGGCTTTGGCTCAATATGTCATTACAACTCCTGCCCTTCTGAACTGAGGTAAGCAATGGCCTCATCAGTCCATGTTAGTCTAATCAGCTGTGGGCCTAGAATCTTACCTAAGGGAGCATGGAGCTCTGTCACTTTTTAAGTCCTATAAATAGAAAAAGCTATTGATTTAGCAATTTAACAGCTACACTAGCTTTGTGACAGGCACACTGAGCTACATGCTCACAGTGACAATAGTAACATGCTGATATAGTTCATATTAGCGTCATATGTCTCTTGTTGTGTTTTGTGTATGTCCTTGCCATGTCTCGCTGTTGTATCTGAGCATGTTTTTAACTACTGTAAGGTGGCCTTAATGACCATGTTCACCATCTTAGTTTAGCCTGTGTCAGATGTCATTAGTTTTCAATAACCATGTACAAAACGTATTGAGCAAATTATAATTTTAAACCTGATGATGGCGCTAGATTAAAAGGGACCTTGAACATATAGTTGTGAAGACATTTCCCTAAAAACCAAAAATAACCAGCTGGTGGTGCTAGATGAAAAGGCAGGGATCACCAAAGTCAGAAGGAAATTATCCTCTGGGGGCCATGAATGTCTGTGCTAAATTTCATGGCAATCCATCTAATAGCTTTTAGGTTTTAAAGGTTTTTCAGTCTGGACTAAAAATATCAGATAAACAAATCTTTATTTCTAAAGTTAAAAACTTAATCCATTTCAGGAATGTCAACAAAGTCACAAAATGTTTTCTCACATCAGTCTCTGACATTACTAAATCCTTAAGATTGTCTCTTCACAAAATAGTTGCAAAAAAGGCATTTCATGATGGTCATGTTATTACAGTAAACATCCACTACAAATCCAACTTCCTGGGGGCCGGTTCAGGTTCTACGGTAACATGAGTGCAAATGGTTGACCACCACCAGTCCACAGTTTAAGCACAACAATTCTTGTTGTTCTTGGAGGCTTTGCTGTGCTGTGCCAGGTTGGCTCTCTGCAACTGCAGTGCACGTGGTGCAGCGCACTTCACTCCATCCCAGCCCTCCTGCAGCTCTACCTCTCCGCTCAACAGACCCTGGTAGACCCGCCGAGTGAGCAGCTCAAAGGCGTCCCTCACGCCCTCACCTGTCCTAGCAGAGGTCTCCACATAGGGCACCCCTAGCTGCCTGGCCAGTTTCTCAGCCTCTTCCTGACTCACCACCTTCTCCCCCTGAGCATCTCGGTCACTCTTTTGGCCCACCAGAATGAACAGAACTTTATGCGGCTGCACACGCTCGCACACTTCAGCATGCCACTCCTTAATATGGTCAAAGGAGTCTTGGTTGGTCATGTCAAACACCAGCAGGCCTCCGACTGAGTTGCGGTAATAAGAACGGGTCACTGACCTGCGGAAAGAAGAGGAGAGACGTGGGAGAAACAAAGAGAGTGAGGAGGTTTGAATTTCAACACATGAAAACCTATTTCCTGTTCCAGTGAGGAAATAATCAGTGGATTCTCTGCACTGTTTTGAGTTGAGTTCTTAAGATAAGCAGATTGACTGAGAGTCTGTTCTCCTGCAAGAGAAATTGATAACCATTGTGCTCTTCTCCTCCTAATCGTGAAACTGACAAAGGCAGTTCTCCCATGAGTCAATGATTTAACCAAAGGACAGGCTTGTCAAACAGTCCTCCCAGCAGCCAGCTGGTAAAAACGTAGTACTTCACTAATTCTTTATGTAAACAAATCGGATTTGGCTGAGTTTTTAGCTGACTCACTCACATGGGATAAGCAGGGTACAGATACCATGCAGAGAGGAGGTAAACAGGCAGAGTTTGCAATTTGCTACGCTTCTTTCAACTGGAGAACTGATATAATGAATTTAGAGACAAAAAGAAACATGTTACTGTTTTTTTTTTTTTTCATTAAATATGCTAAGCATTAACAATAATGCCTTTTCCACTGCATTACTGCATCTGTGTACACATTGCACACTGATCTTGTGAGGGCGACAGGGTGGATACACAGTCATAGCTTAATGCAAACACTGATGAACAGCTCCAGTGTCAGTGGGTAACCAGTGGTAGTTTATTTGGATAGTATATTTGCATGAACACAAGTCATTTTTTGAATATTCACACCGTCTTCTACAAAGAGACGTAGTGCTACAAGGCCTAGTGTATCCTCACCTGAACCTCTCCTGTCCAGCCGTGTCCCAGAACTGCAACTTGACACGGACCCCTGGCTCCACCTCCAGGAAGTGAACATAGAAGTCTACACCCACTGTTTGGTTGATTGACTCCAGGAACAAGTCTTCGGTGTAGCGCTTCAGCAAGGAGGACTTGCCCACTGTGGAGTCCCCCAGCATGATGAACCTGAACTGGTACTGCCACAAAGTCAGGTCCATTGTTGCTGGTAGTGGAAAAGAGTGATTACAGTGAATACATCTTGTGGGGATACAGAGGTGTATAAAAGTTGTGGGAAAGAGAAGGAAATAAGATATACACTTCAGGAATTATAAAAAGAGGTTGTAAGTAAGATTAGGAATGCCTCAGGAGGAATATATTAAATAGCCTAGCTGGTACTATAGGGGCTGGAGAAAGAGAGAGAAAAAAAGATGAAACCTGTAATAGACTAGCAACTCCACATCAGCTTCCCACCAGTTGGTCCCTTGACGCTCCAAATGTTGAGAAACAACCACAGCAGCCACTCCTTATTAATCTCGCAATCTGTAGAGCAGTCTGTTGATCATCCCACACTCCTATATAGTTGATGGCTGCAGCACAAGTCTCCCAGTCTCATTCCCATGGTGGTTCATCAAAACCTCTTCAAAAGCAGGTATTTGGAGAAAATCTGTCCCACAAAGTAGATCCCAGTAGAGTAGAGCTGCAGTTCTCATCCGAGTTGCTGATCTTAACTGCTACTGTAAGCAAGTGCATGAGTGTGCTGTGAAGGGGTGTGGACTTCTAAAATTTGCCAGTTGAAACTTGACAAAAGGCGGGGCAGCACAAGGACACAGGGAGGGTTGTTGTGGAATGGGAGGGCCAGATGTGGGAGGAAAGGTGGGGGGGGGGGGGGGGGGGGGGGGGGGGCATTAGTTGCATTTAACACCATATCAAGGCAAACCTCGTCATTTGCTGCAGTCAGCAGCTCATAATAACTACATATCATCATTAACAGTCATACACAGTTGGTGGGTAACTGTTTGCCAACACAATTTGAAACAATTCCTATCACTTTAGTCTTTTTCACAGAGTAAACATTGCAGCCTAAAAAGGGAAGTTGTTAACAATACAACTTTATATCCCCTGGGGAAACACTAGGACATGCAATTCAATTTTCTACAATAGGGTTATTGAGGTTTAATGTTATTTTTAGAAACAACTACATGTCTACCTACTTTAATCTAGTCATTGTGACCATTTCAGTATTGAATACAGGTGTGATTAATACACTACCGGTCAAAAGTTTGGGGTCACTTCGAAATTTCCATTCCACTCCATTACAGACAGAATACCAGCTGAGATCAGTTGCATTGTTGTTTTAATCAGGGCAGCAGTTTTAATTTACATAATTGCAAAAGGGTTCTCAACTGTTGCAGAAAGAAGTGGCTGATCTTTAATGCAATATCTACATTGCCCATTATCAGCAACCATTCATCCAATGTTCCAAAGGCACATTCTGTTTACTAATCTGATATCATTTTAAAAGGCGAACTGAAAAAACATTGGAGAACCCTTTTGCAATTATGTAAGCACATAATGTAATCTGAAAACTGCTGCCCTGGTTAAAAAAAAAAAAAAACAATGCAACTGATCTCAGCTGGTATTCTGTCTGTATGGAAATTTCCAAGTGACCCCAAACGTTTTACCAGTAGTGTATAGAACAGGTGTTTTCTGAATATAAACCGAACAATAAAGAAATCTCTCAATTGATTGAGCTTTATACATTATTGGCACTAGGCAACTACATTGTAGCAAGTAATAGTGTTTTGGTTGTTTAAAACCTCAGCTGCTGTTTTTTCATATTGTGGGGTGTAATGAATAGGACAGCCTCTAGGGGCTGCTAGAGCACTTTAGACCTTTAGTTTTATATATAAATAAATACACTGTTCTACAAAGCTTTAAAGTCTCTTTAAGATGTGTGTGTGTGTGTGTGTAAGTATCAATGCATGTCCTGGTAAAAAGTGGAACTTGCTGTGATTCTCAGCTCCACTAGAATAAAGGCCAGATTTTCAAGAGGAATAAAAATATATTTATTCAGAATGAACACACATCTCATCACACATGCATATGAACTTCATAAATAAATAAATAAATAAATATACGGCATGCTTTCATACATTTAGGTCACCAACTGATAAACTAAGGCACTGGTAGCAATGATTTACTGTAACTAGCCACTAAATTTGACTCCATGAGAAAATATAACATGGAAGATTGATGCTTATCATCTACAGTTGGCTGCTACTGATGTTTTGAGATCCGAGCTTTAGGTTTTTCTTTCAGTTTAAATACATGTTTTCATATGCCAAGCTTTCTTTTTCAGTTAATACTGTTGACTCAAGGGTCACTTTGAGTTGGCCGGATTGTCAGATGACTGTGCATCAGTAAAATTAATTTTAGGAAGTTCTGGGTCAGATATGGTGGTAAAAGGCAATGGAGTTCAAAATTGTGTTTGTTGATGTCAGCAGATTAAAAGGTCTCAAACATAAAAGTCATGCAAGCAGAAGTGGTGAGGTCAGGTTTAAGGCGTAAAGCAATAACACCCCACAGTGCATAATCCATTACAACTTTCATGAAGAAATGAATAACCCATCATCCTTGTGGTATTGGCTAACAATTCACCTTATGACTAAAGGGAGTGTGTGTGTGTGTGTCATATATATATATATATATATATATATATATATATATATATATATATATATTTTTTTTTTCTCCATATAATACAGTGCAATATTATTAAAACCTGAATGGCATGCAACTTACTTTTGTCGAGTAACCCTGAATGAGAGTTATGATATGTAAGCTGGTATTAAACCTAAAAAGGAGAAACCCATACATAAAACTAAATTGTAAGACAGACATTTCAAAAGAAGTAAATCTATCAATAATATGTCTATTTGTCATGATACACAGGCAACATTTTGGCAATACAAGTTGCTAACTACTGTACGAAGTCCTAATGTTTCTTATGTGCATTTACATACATTGGATTGGATTGATATGCAGGACGACTGCCCCAACAAGAAACCTGATTGCAGACAAGGACTTTTTAAGATACTTTTGGGGGCTTTTTAGGATTGTTTATTAGATAAAGATAGACAGGAAAAGGGAGAGATAAGGGAATGGCGTGCAGCCAAGGGCTGCGGGTCGGATTCCAACCCACGCCGCTGCCAAAGACTCATGGGGCGCACGCTCTACTGGGCGAAGTAAAGTCGCCCCGCAGACCCTGACTCTTACCCTAACCATTTGTCTCTGCTGGAAACTGATGTGCTTATTCTGAGCGAGTCTCAAGTTTCTATAATTGAACTGCAAAATACACTACCCATCGCCTCACAATTTCGCCAAAACATCATGATCTTGCAGTTGCAAAAATTGCACAAAGTTTATTCTGACAGGCTGATGGTTTAACCATTCATATCTCACTCTTTTTTAAAAAAGATAATTTTTAAATTCCTTTTCTGTACGGGCATCCCAAAATGTCTCTCGTACAATTCCCCAGACAACACTTTACCCCGGCGTCTGCTTATTGCAGCAACTCTAAAGCCCCACAGAGTTAACGTCAAGAAATCCCTTAACCTTTATACAATCAGTGAAAACTTAAGGTGCTCTAAGTGATGTTGGGTGACGTCACTTCTTGTTGATGTTCGAGGTATTGTCAAACAAAACGGAGGCTAGCTCACCCCTCCCTCCTCCTCATCCCGTCCCCTCCCTTCCACGCACTAACCCCCACCCCAAAATCCTTCTTGTCAGTTATTGGCTGGAACACCGTTATGTTTCGTGGTGCAGGATGGCACAGTTTGTTTTTGTTGCCGTTTGTGGAGCCTGGGCTGTCTACAGAGACCGCATTGTTTTACAGTGTGTTCAGGAGACAGGCTGCTCGCGGTTTGCTGTATGTGACAAAAAATGTTGTAGCCTAAGAAACGCATGGACATCGGTTAGAGCACCTTTAATATATTTAGCAACACATCGTACCTATCAGAATGTAAAAATGGTATTGTGGCATCAGTTAAGAGCAGAGTTCTCTTTTTTCCTCTGGGCATTCATCTGCATAAGTGACACACAAACAACAACAACTACATGTGCTTTAGTATCAAGACAAAGAGGGGAACTTCAGCTCAGAGATGTCAACTTCAGGAGAGCTGCTGCCACTGCGGTCGCTGTAAGTGTCCCTGCAATGGAAGATGAATACATAAAACGAGCATTATAGCAACGCCTGACAGGGATTGCTTTTATTGTGATTGCAGGTGCAATGATGACAAAGTGCTGCAGTAAACTAACTGTAAGAGAGTAGATTATGACACAGAATAAAAATAGGCTCGTAAATTTCCCATTCAGGTTGACATTTCAGTAAATTCAATGATGCATAAAAATGCCAACAATGTATAGTGTAAAGGGTTTAATAAAAACAAGTGTAATGTCTTTGTATTTATTACCTATGTAGCCCCATGTAGTGTACATAATGTCCCAATCATAGGTAAGGTAGAGATTTGTTTTTAACCAATCAGCATTAATGTCAGTTAACAGATTAAATAGGAAACAATGTTTAAATGTGATTTGATGCCACTCCATAAAGAACCACTTTTAAATTGAATTAGCCAGTGCAGAGAGAAAAATAAAATGGATATAAAGCGCTGAAACAATACATAGGTTTACATTTATTGCATTATTGTAGAAAAACCATAGTGGAATGTCAGATAATAGTTACATCTAACCTATAAACTGCTGGAGCATCACACAGTAATTTCATTTTAAACTTCCACCAAATGATGTTTGAATAACACATTGCTGTGTCAGAGCTTACCGTGGCGAGAGACGGCAGCCCTTGGCCAGGTAGCTCTGGAGTTTTCCTGCAGCAGCCAGCAGGAGACCAAAGTATGGAGGAGAAGGTTTGATGGGCCTCGAGGTGAACTCTGGATGGAACTGCACTCCAACAAAGTAACAATGATCTGAAACAACAAAGACAAATGGATTATTACAAACATTTATTCACCTCCGCGACATTAGGCTACATATGACACAGTTAGCATGTGACTTGTAGTCAGAGTGTTTCAGAAGCAGACAGTTTTGCCTGCCTGACTTGCAGATTTGGTCACTGTTCCTAGATATTTGTACATTTAAATAGTCTACATAGTTAAATGGTTTCTTCCATTTAGTCCAGTTATAAATGACATGGATCAAAGATTTGTGGCTGTGTTTTAGATGTTAAAATAGTGTAGTGATGTGATATACAATCGGGGGTCTGCACAGGGTGTTTATTTAGCATATTGACCGCTCTAGCTGTTCCACTTCCTGGCCGGCCTGTGCAACGCCCTGCGGCTCTATCAAACATAGACCTAGCGTATTATTAGCAGAGCAGAGAGCCACTTGCAGGACGCGCTGCGTCGCGGCTGGTGGAATGATACGCATTGTCTTGGGTGGCCGCGATTGCTCCAGCGGCTGCGCCTGAAAGCAGCGCAGACGTGCCTGTCAGAATTTAGGGCTGACATATCTATACATAAATGACAATTTGAGGCAAAGCATGTAGAAGAAACAATGTAAGATGTAAGCGGACATCCTAAAGATCAGCCAGGTCAAAGCTTTTAGAAGACATAAAGAATGTTGCATTTATTAGCAACAGCACATGGATGCTTATTTTTAATAAAGCTTTCCACTTACCATCCAATTCAATGACCTCCATTCTCTCTCCTTCCACATCCTCGCCGACAAACTGAAGACCGCTTTTTTCAAAGTGGTGCTTCAGCTCTGGGTTCACCTAAAATGAGCAATGGTTCAAGGATTCAGGAAAGGTTTTTAAGAAATAAGGCTATGAGGCACTCCTATAATACTTCCAACAGTATGCCATTTGTTTTGCACTCCCAGACAAAACTCTGGAAACATTTGTTTACCTCAAATCTGTGTCTGTGCCTCTCGTCAACATATTCCACATCTCCATACAGTTTTCCTAAAACAATGAAATACCAGTTGTCAGCAAAACAAGCTGGAAAGGCCACAGTCCACCAAAAGCCAACAGTCCATTAATTCAGGGAAGATACATACTCAGTACACTGGTGCTGGATTTGAAAATAGTCCGCCTCTTCCCCAACCTCATAGTCCCACCCATCTGCCCCAGGTTGTGCTCTGGCATGTCAATCACCTGTCAAAACCAAATAGGATAATAAACAAATTCTTGTGAAGACTCTGCTGACATGATGTGATATGAGCTCGGAAGAAAAAGTCTCTTCTTCATTTCTCTATTTTGTGCCTCCTCGTCTCCTCTCTCCTCCTGCATGTGACCCGGAAATCGATCTAAGAGCGCCATCTTGAAGGATGGCTCGAGTACTAAAACGCATCTCGAGGAGAGAGGAGCAAGGAGGCTTGCCGGAGGAGCCATGAGCAAGGACGCACAAGTGTATCCTTCGCCGAAGTCTTTTCTGCACCTGGGGCGTATGAAAGAGGCTTGACACACAGCTGGAATATACAAATCATGACAGCTGCGCCACACGTATTTAATTGACGTTTTAAAATGACGGCTCCGAAACACGGATATTTAATTTTGTTAAATGCCTGTTGCCTCGACTCCTCTCTCCTCGTGTCTCTTCCTTGCCTCCTCTGCTGAGTTCCCACTACAAGACTTTCAAAGTGGACGGTTTGCATTACTGTTCAAACTACACAGCTTGCTGTCTTGTTTTCACACTGACTGGCAACAGGGGCTCAAACACTACCAGATCTTTCAACTAGTGTCCAAACTACGTTTGTCGCGAAAACACACACGAGAAGTGACACGGGACACGACGTAAAACCATACGAGAGACAGTATTTTTGGATGTCCGCCAGAAACAAGCGCTCAAGTTATTGGTGGCTGATTTGCAGCAATTAAACAAAGTAGAAAAATAAAAATCAGACTCGAGCGCTTTTAGGGGGTGTTGTCGTTGGCACACGTGTTCACACATCTTCACCATTTATAGCCCGTTTTCTCTATGTGACACAACTTTGGTCTGTGTTGAAAATACAACACATACAGTAAAGTAACAGGCGACCCCTCAGCCCATGTCTTGCGCCCTTATTGGCTATAGCTCTCCGGCAAAGTCTAGCCTGCTAGATATCTGGACTGTGTCCGGAGGCACCAGCTAGCCTCTCGTCTCGCGTTTAACGGTTTACAGGTCGCGCTCGAGTGCTTGCATGGGAGCGCCGAGCCAATGCCAATTTGCTTTTGATACAGGCCTTTTGTCTGAGAGCCCCAATATTGTGGTTGAGCAGACAATCAGGGCTAAAGTCCTGTAGTGGGCACTTGCCATCATGTGGGAGGGAGCAAGACACGAGGAGAGAAGGCGAGGAAAGGAATTGAGGATGCACAAACTGAGAAATAAGAGGGGATAACCTACCACGGGGTGAGTGGATTCTGGATTAAATTCTGTGGAGTTGGCATCTGAAAAAGATAAGCAAAAATGATGTAATATCAAACTTCCCATCTGGTCTATTGTTCCTATATCATTAAATTAAAAACAGTAGGAATCTAATTTCTCTTTTTAAACAGTGGCCCCAGCTGAACTGCGCAGTTGTCTTACCTTCCCATCCGAGAACATTGCGGGCGAACTCACACACTGCCAGCTGCATGCCCAAACATACTCCTGCACAAAACAAGACCAGCAGGATTCTTGCATAATGAGAGCTATTATAAGGACTCATGAATAAAGAAAGACTAAACACGATCCCCACTGTGCAAACCACTTACTTGACTAACACTGCATGTGATTATAAAAAGGGCCTAGAAAAAGTATTCACCTCTCTTTGGACTTTTTATAGTTAAGCATTTTTCTAATCAACAAAAAAGATTATTTAATGTCAAAAACAGAACAAATCTCTACAAATGGATCTAAATGATGTACAAATACAACACACAAAGTAGCTGATTGCACAAGTATTCATGCCCTTACTCAGGTCTACCATTTTCACATGTGGCAGCAATTTCAGCTTTGAATTAGGGATAAAGTGGGTCTTTAACTACTTTATACACCTGAACAAAACATTTTTTTTCTCATTTGTCTTTATATAATTGCTCAAACTCTGTCAAGCAGCACAGAGATCCTCCATAGAATAGCAATTTGCAAGTTTTGCCACCCTTTCTCAACTTGTTGAAGTTCTGGACTGTCTCTGCCTATCAAATACATGTTTCTCCATTCTGTGTGGCTTGAGCTTAATATTTCAAGCTGATGATTTTGCAAGTGACAGATCTTTGGCCGACTGTGGCAGATGTTCCTTCAACATTTTTGTATTTTGCTCTTCACGTTCGAAACACCATGAGGGGTGCCATACAGGTGAATAGCACTAAACTTAACATGCTAAATGTAAATACTCTGGGCTGTACCAGTTAGGATTTTCATGTGTCTAAGCAAAGTGGTGGAATACTTGTGCAATCAATTAGATTTTGTGTAAGGTTTGTATTTAATATTGATTTAGGAGGTTTCAGTCTTGTGAAACAACATGAGTTCAAAGCAGCGAATAACTTCCTCAGGACACTGTACAACTGTGCTGTTTTATCCACAGTAATGTAATTATGAAGCTGCATGCCAAACATTGCTACCATATCTTTGTCAAGGTAAGCTGACACATAGCAGGGAACTTTTTTTTTTATGTTTAGTCTTCATCAGGTTTGCTTAGAGTATGAAATCTTACAATATGATATAGTGAAGGAGAAGGCAACTTATGAGACAACGTAGTTTTGAATCCCTCTTACCTAGGAATGGCTTATTCTGTTTCCTCGCCCAGTTAATAGCTAGCATCTTGCCTTCTGTCCCTCTTACACCAAAACCTCCTGGTACCAACACACCACTGTGGGGAGGAAAGAGAGACGCTTCAGTTCATTTTATCAATTAGTCCAGATTATCTTTGAGACAAACATTACACAATATAAACCCCTGTATACAGAGACACATTACTGCTAACAGTGCAAAGACTACTGCTAGTACAAAATGTACTATATACTAGGGCTGGGCAATTTGATCGATTCTGCGATATAAATCGATATTTTTTTCCCAAGAAAGTATCGATTTTTCCAAAGCTTCTTAAAATTGCCTTATATGTCAGAGGCCACACGCCCATTCAAATCCTCGTGTTTACTGGTGTTTACCCCCCATTCGCGTTGCAGGAAGAACGATTTGGTCAGCCAGCCGCTAGTGTCGCTGTAGAGCGAGCAAGTTACCCGTACTACCTCAGGTCAAACTGTCTATGGTTCAAAATCCCGCACATGTACCACCTGGATACTGTTAGCACGGATCGGGTACTGACGTTATTACAGACGGACTAGACACTACATGAGCTTCGCCTGCACGGAGACCAGAATCTCAACCAGCGGTGTCGCTCAATGCTGCTAGCCGGCTAGGGGAAGCTAACGCTAGCTGGCCACCTGTCCCATCAGTCCTGCTTCCAAGTGTCCGACAACAAACTGGACTAGCTACATCCAACTTAAACGGAAGTCCCAACGCGAGTTCAGAGACTGCGGTGTTTTGTCCGTGTGGAAACATGGCTGAACAACAGCGTACCGGACTGTCCAGCTACCAGACCTGCTAGCCCTCCGAGCTAGAGATGCTCTGTCGCCGGTGGGCTGTGTTAACGTTCTCTTAATACATCCATGGTGTTAACACGGACTGGTGCAGAAATGAAGCGATTTGTATCCAGCTAACTGCTAACTATCTGCTGGTAGTTTGACTGTTAAATGCTGACCATTCCACGCTAATTCGCGGCCATGGTTTGTTTTTCTTTTCGGCTGACTAGACTGGCTAACTCACATACATGTAGGCCTACAGACCTTAAACTACTTGGCTAATACGGGTACATTTTAAGTTAAATGTTCTTCTTAGTGACTTGAATTATTGGATGTTTTGGAGAAGCCATTGTACTATGTTTACTTACCTTGTGGCTAGACTGGCTACCTCATATGTTCAGTGTCAAGCTAAAAAAGCTGTCAAAGAAACTGTTCAGAACAGGCCATTTGCTGCACTTTTTAACTCCATTGTTAAGTGCAATACTGCACTTTATTTATTTTTCAAAGACTTGTAAGCAACAGTTTGCACCGTTTCAATAAATGGAACTAATTTTCTCAACACATCTTTGATTCATTTTGTCCAGCATTTGCAAGCTGTAGACTCTCTGTCCAGTCAGAGACATATTGTGTAATTTATGTTTTTAGTTTTCAGTTCAATTAATTAAATCCAACTAAATGGAACACTCACAAGATGTCACCAAAATCACTCTGTCCCCTTTAAATCTTTCAGAAAATGATTATATCGTATCGAATCGTATCGTCGGCTGAATATCGTGATATATATCGTATCGTGAGCTGAAAATATCGTATTGTATCGTGAGATTTGTGTATCGCTACGTGTATCGTGTTTCGATTGGTTGTTATTGTCCTGTTATGTGCTGGATGCTGCTACGTGACCCTGTCTTGGCTAGGTCTCACTTGCAAAAAGAGGTTTTAATCTCAATGCGACTTTCTAGTTAAATAAGGTTATCATTTAAAACTAATGCATCAAAAAACAATGCTCCAACAGCCTGTTTGGCCCCATATAAATGCCTGTTTCAAAATAGCTGCAGGACGTGGCCGGGTTGGATCAGTGGGTAGAGCAGGTGCACATATACTGAGAGGTTTATGCCTCGACGCAGAGGTCCAGGGTTTGAATCCAACCTGAGACGATTTCCTGCATGTCTCCCCCCCCCCCTCTCTCTCCCCTTTCTCACCTAGCTGTCCTGTCAAAAATTAAAGGTGGAAAAGCCCAGTACACTGCAGGTGTGGTCTGTACATGAAGATGTAATAAAAACATTGTGAATTTCTACAAAGCACAGAAGTGGTTGAGCATTTTATGAAGCTGCATAAACCACTGGGCAAGACAGCACTCTGCTGCCATCATGTGGCACACATAAGGACACCGCATCACCAGAGAGCTGTCTACTCACTGAGAACTGCAGAGTTTTTGCCAGGCCTCATGATATTTCACAGGCTCATTTTGCAGAGTGGTAGTCTCAAGGTCTGCAGAGTCTATGTACTGTAATAACAAACAGCACCATTCAGCACACAAACTGCAAAGCAGTGTTGCAAAATCCAGAAATCATTATACAAAAATATGAAAATGTGAAATGTTTCCATACCTTGACTTCTAGTTTGTGATTAACGGCGAGGGCGGAGTGCTCTAGGGCCTTAATAACGGAGGTGTAGGAGTCAGATAACTTTGTGTATTTCCCCACCAAGGCTATAGAGACATGCTCCAAGAGACGGGCAGATCTGAGAAGAGAGTGAATTACAGTATTCATATGATTTTTTCCACAGTGCTGCTGTAGTTACTGGGGAACATTTGTCTTTCAGAGTTCAACATTCTTTGGTTTGTAACACAATTCCGAGAATTGCCTGAGTAATTAAACTGACTGTTCCATAACTGTAGGGTAATGGTTCATTATCATTAGGGTAATGGTTCATTATCTATGGTTTCATCATCTATAATAATGACGTGATACACCCCAACCGGCACGTCAGACACCACCTACCAAGAGCCTGGGTCTGTCCGAGGTTTCTTCCTAAAAGGGAGTTTTTCCTCGCCACTGTTGCACTGAGTGCTTGCTCTTGGGGGATATGTTGGGTTTTTTGTAAGTTATAGAGTGTGGTCTAGACCTAATCTGTAAAGTGTCTTGAGATAACTCCTGTTATGATTTGATACTATAAATAAAATTGAAATTGGTTTGTGTCTATTTCCTTGCAACTTAAAGTCAGCAGCTAAGACAAAACGTCCTTACCTGTCAGCCATCTCCTTCCATTTTGCGAGCATCTTCCTGGGCCTCATCTGGATGGGCAGGCTCAGTCGCTGACAGAGGTAGCTCACAACACCCTGGTCCTCCAGCAGCAGGGGCACTCTGTAGACCGAGGAGACGTCATGGACACAGATCACCTGGAAAGGAACAAAATGTGACTTCGGTTTTAGTTTTGTAATTGATAAAAAAGGGCTGAGCAATGTTAATTTTCATATTGACTTAATTAAATAGAATTGTCCCAGAAAAACAGAAAATTTGTCAACATTACAATTACATGAATCAAATGTATACTATTGATTTGTTTACTTTGTTTCTTAAGATTTTCAACATTGGAGGCTGAAGTTCTCAAAATACAGGCTGGAGACAGAGCCACACACGTTTACACATAAATCAGATTACCATTTAATCAATATTAACTGTAATCGATAGTAACATACAGTAGGGATGTCACGAGAACCGGTACTTCGGTACCAAAATTCTGAAGGTACCCGGAAATGCAATTCTTCCGGACCTGACAGAGGAAGTATATACGCCTACAAGTGTGCTAGTCTGCCGTTAAATGCTGGGGAAGAAGAAAGCAGAGCGGCACAGAAAAACAGAGTGCCTCATCTCCGTGAACGGCTTTACCGTAAGGTTACATCTACAGCAACAGCTTTCACGACTTTACCTGGAGCTGCCAAACAGAAAAGTAAGTCTGTTTCTCTCTGCTGATTTCTCCAGAAGACATTTAAATCACGCTCTCCTTACCCCTTCTACTCGGACCGCTCCACACCAAACCAGTAAGGTATCGTGACATCCCTAGCATACAGTGAAGTAGCGGTTATCCTTATTAATCCCTCTTATATCTATATTATAAAATAGAATACCACACCTGCAGAAGTAGAGGTTGACAACATGAATTGTAGTAGTTCATTACTAATGTTAGCAGCATAGTCTTCACATAAATCTTCAAGTGAGGTTGTTTATTGTAACACAGCAAAGTCACACTACTTCACCTGTGTGGGTTCCACATGACAAAACATGGAGATCTTCTCCTTGACAGCAGTTTCTAGTGGCGATGTACAGCGGCACATTATCTGAAAAGAATCAATACGTTTATTTTCATGATAATGTACAACATGACATGGATATAGTCTAAAACGATTCCTATATAAACACCATCTTAGATTTGATGTCATTTGTCAGATTTGATTAGGTTGTGTACACCATGAGATGAATACATAACCAAGAAACATTGGATATAGATTTCTACACATAAAGGGAAAGTAGATGCATGGCCTGTTTATATCTGGGATGCAGGAGGGAACTCCCAAGTTTTAAGGGCAAATTGTTAATCAGACTCACCAAGTCTGGAGACAAGCCTAGCCCTCTGAGCTCTCGGACACTGTTCTGGGTCGGTTTGGTTTTCTGCTCTCCTGTGGTATTCGGCTGAGGACACAAAAGCAAAGCCCCCTCCAAATTGTAGCATAAATGTGTGTGACAAATAAACCAGTGGGGATTTCTACTGTTCTCTAGTACCTTTCCTTCAAAAAACAAAGCGCAGATGTAGTGATCCTGCAGTTATCCCATTCTACTTGACATGCGCGTTCACCAGTGTGCCCTACCTGTGGTACCAGGCTGACATGGATGTTGCAGAAGTTCTCCTTCTTCACCTTGAACTGGAACTGTCTGAAGGCCTCGATGAAGGGCATACTCTCAATGTCCCCCACTGTGCCTCCCAGCTGTTGACACAAAACATGCTTAGCCCACAGAACTGCATAGACAAACTCACAGGGTGGTTCTCAGCGCCTTGGAAAGTACAGTATAAAAAAGTAAAGTAAGTGTCAGTAGCTGCACTGAGCCAATAATATTGTCAGAGCTAGTTTTGATGTATGCAATGAGAAGAGAACTGCTGGATGCAGGATAAACAAAGTGTGTAAGTTCAGCAATTTATCTGTTTGCTGAATGGTGCCAATATGTTCTATTGCTTCAGGCAACATGTTTGGTTTCAATACTGATCGAAAAGTTCTTCTATTTCTCTTAAACGCACTAAAAAATGACTTGACAGTTAAGGTTTTCAGTGTTCTTTTGTATTAAATCCAAAAACCAGTTTGGCAGAGTCAACAGAGACAAGTACCTACAAGTATGACTTACCTCTATGACACAAACTTGAGGCTCTACGCCATCACTATCTACCGAAATCCTGGCCTGCTTCATCACCCACTCCTGGATGGCATCTGTGATGTGTGGTACCACTGAACAGATTTATTGAATAAAAAATAATATAAAACAAATCATCACTGCTCATTGGACATACTTGTGAAGAAAAATACAGCTCCTGACAAATTATCTGTTCTACAGATACACTGGAAAACACAAATAAGTGTGCTGCTGTGCAGCATGTCTCGACACCAAAACCTTCATTAAAGTTGGGGGGTGCAGAATTTAAACAGTCATGGGGAGCATGCATGTTTTGGAGTAGGTGCACTCACTGACCTTGTACAGTCTTGCCCAGGTAGTCTCCCCTCCTCTCCTTGTTGATGACCGACTGGTAGATTCGTCCAGTGGTGAGGTTGTTGTCTTTGGTAAGACAGATGTCCAGGAAACGCTCATAGTTCCCCAAGTCCAGATCCACCTCCCCGCCATCATCGAGAACAAAAACTTCACCTGCACATATCCATTTATCATAGGGTTAGTGAAGCGGCAGATCCAAAACTGGTAGAATTGTAGTGCTGTTCACTAACATAACTATCATAGACTGATTATTGGCCCTGGCCGATTATCGGCCTTTTTGGCAGTTTGCAGATTATCTGCATCTGGGTTTTATTACCCGATTACTGATAACCGATGAAGTTATGGTGGTGGTGGCGGCGGCGGCGGCGGCACAGTGGATATGACACATGCCTTTGGTGTGGGAGATCTGGGTTCAATTCCCACTGCGATACATCAACCAATGTGTCCCTGAGCAAGACACTTAAACCATAGTTGCTCCAGAGGCGTGTGACCTCTGACATAAAAGGCAATTTTAAGAAGCTTTGGATAAAACAGTCAGCTAAATGACATGTAATGTAAATTAAAAAGTGCGCTACGTTGGCTCCGCTACTGCGGTGTCTGTCACTCTGCTTGGGTTTCGCTCACCACTGAGTCTGACTTAATGTCCCGCCCACAACACTGACTCTTTTACTGTGTATTATGTTGAAAGTAAATAATTGCTTAAAAAAGGTCCCATGGCATGAACATTTTACTTTATGAGGTTTTTTAACATTAATATGAGTTCCCCCAGCCTGCATCTGGTCCCCAATTGGCTTGAAATGGTGATAGGTGTAAACTGAGCCCTGGGTATCCTGCTCTGCCTTTGAGAAAAAGTAAGCTCAGATGAGCCGTTCTGGAATCTTGCTTGTTATGAGGTCATAACAAGCAAGGTTACCTCCCCTTTCTCTGCTTTGATTTTAGATAAATAATCATCAGTAATGTGGACATAATGTCTAAGTGGGGAAAAGGTAAATAAATAAAATAAATAAATAAATAACAGAACAGCTAGAACAGTCTGGTAAGTTCAGAAAAGTACATCACTTTACTGTAATGCAGCCTGTAAAACCAGGAAAAGACAACACTTATGTCATATCAAGATATCCAAAATCTAAGATGATATCTAGTCTCATATCGCTATATCAATATAATATTGATATTTTGCCTAGCCCTACTTAAGATTTTGATTTTCACTGTAAATGCATATCGGTTCCAAATATCGGTTATATTAACTACTAATAAATCGGTATCGGTATCAGCCTTGAAAAACCATTAACGGTTGATCCCTAGTCTACTGTATGAACCCCATGCCACTCAGCTGAGGGTGGTCTGTTTAACCACTAGGTGACATGCTGCCACGCCACAGCTTGTCAAATATTAACTGTAGGACTAAACCACATAGATAAACTGCAGATGATACGTGAAAGACAATGTAAAGCAACCTGGTTGAAAGCACTCAATTACTCACCATGTTCATATGGAGAAAAGGTGCCAGCATCAATATTGATGTACGGATCAATTTTGATGGCTGTGACGTGAAGGCCGCAGGACTTTAGGATTGTTCCCACGCTGCTGGCAATGATGCCCTTACCAATACCAGATATGACACCACCGGTAACCAGGATGTACTTCATAGTGGGATGTGTATACTGAAAGAAAAAATGTTGCACTACATTTTCAACTAATCCTGTTCAACTACATGTGAGATGATGAGCTGATACAATAAAGGCTACTGTGGATGTGCTCTATTGTTGTAAGTCTCCATCAGTTTCATTTGGTGTTGACCATACAACTACATTTATATAGAAGGATTTTATATAACTTCTCACATTTAAAATTTTAATTTAAAACGTGATCTGTTTTACTCCTTTTATTGCTGTTTCCATACTCCTTACCAATGTAACACTTCGCATGTATCAGCAGCATTACAAGACATTTAAAAACATTTTGAAACTTGGAGGTGGGACTACCCATTTGTTTACATCTGGATTGCGGATTGTGTCCTCACGTTATCCAGATGCATATGGGGGAATGAATGGTGATATTAAACAAGTAAATCCAACAAAATCAAAAGAGTGTATATACATGCATATACATATACACACATATATATAAAACAAACATCATACAAAGCTGTTAAAGCTAACGTTACTTGGGACGATTGCACTAACGTTAGCATAAAATAACTGCTTCGCCACAACCAGTTTTGCAGCCTGACCGTTAACTTTAAAGGTAATATGAACAGCTAACGCGCTACACTTAGCTAGGATAGCAGCAGTTAAGTTAACTAACGTTAGCTAATTATGACCAATTTTGAGACAACGACTAACTTGGCAGTATTTTATGCTATTACAGTCTCTCTAGCACATCATGAATGTCAAAACACACACACTTACCAAACGGCTAAAGAGAAAGACGTTAGCGTGTCAATGTTGTGAGTTTCCACGTTCCTGCTGCAGTAGAAACACGTGTTTACTGATCCACTTGCCTGTACAGCTTGTTTTTAGTGATGTTAGAAAACGAATCGTTCTTTTTGAACGACTCTTAAAGAGGAACTAGTAAACTCTATTCGCAATCAGGAGTGAATCCAAAACATGGATGTATAAAGGTAATCCAAAAAAATCGTGCTTCCGTCTAGTACATGCGCAGCTGTGCATAAGAGCCAGGTTCACTTTCAATAGGCCGCTGCTCCCAAAAGAGTGGATACAACGGATTATATAACACCCATGTGATAAAGTCGATGAGTCGGTTCTTATAATACACCCATGGTCGTTTCGCTAGTGGAACGTTCACTACGTTGTTACTGATTGTTTCCCTGTTTCATGGGTAAAATATGCCCTCTTCTAGCCTCGCAGGCAGAAGTTAGTCTACCGCCCCCACAGGATCCACCAATGAGGTGATGAATTCAGGGTTAGGTTACTGAGAGAGTCTCGCTGAGAGGCTGACCTCTGGGTGATCATTTCCCAAAGCCACTAGCGTTTTCACCGTATGACGTCACATGCATTGGAGTGAATGAAGTATTTCAAGGTCAACGCAAGTGCAATTTATTAGATCCATAATATGACGGACATTAACAATTTCAACAATTTCTGTATTAACAATGTAGGCTATTAACACTACATATACCTCAGATTCTATACTGTGTACATGATACCTACATAGACAGATCCCTACTGTTAACCTGTTTATAATGTTATGATCTTTAGGCTACTGTTAACCTGATTTTGGCATTGCATATATTATAGCTACATATTTTGCATTTGTACCTTATTTGCACCTTATTATGTTGATTATCTTAGACTTTTATATTTGCACTCCTCCCACTTTGTATTGGAACTGCTGCACAGCAATTAAAGTATCTTATCTTATCTTAACCTATCTTTGAAAATTGATCAGCCTTATGAAATGTAATGAGTTAATGAAGTTGTTCTGTTGTTGTGTAAACTGACATCTTTACCATGACATATATTCTTCTTCTTGGACATATCTTGCAATATAATCTCATATATATGTATACTTATTTTTGTTATTTTCTTTACTAATAAATTCAAAATATCTTGATATTTATCTTATGATCCTGTCACTTGCTGTCTATTCTTTTATTTGTTCTTTCAACCATCATTTTCACCACTAGATGGCATAAAAGTTCTATGTTGCACTATTTATCTATCTATCTATCTATCTATCTATCTATCTATCTATCTATCTATCTATCTATCTATCTATCTATCTATCTATATATATATATATATATATATATTAGGGCTGTCAAATGATTAAAATTTTTAATCAAATTAATCAGAATTTTCAGTGGATTAATCATGATTAATCACTATTTGCAATTACACCTGAATCCTAACCATTTTTTTTTCTGAAATGCATACCAAAAGATACTAGTGCTGTCAAGCAATTAAAATATTTAATCGCATTAATGTCATAGTTAACTCGCTATTAATCGCACATTTTTATCTATTCTAAATGTCCCTTGATTTCTTTTTGTCCCATTATATTTTCTCATTTTAATTCTCTTATCAGCATGGAAAAGTAGATCGGCTTGCTTTGTGACTGTTTTTTTTATTGAAAACAACATTGTCATATAAATTATGTTCAATTTCACACTAACATTCACACTTGGATCTAATAATCTGTCACATAATGTAACGCTGTTACCTCGATGTTCCATTGCAGATAGTACTGCAGAAAGTACTGCAGATAGTACTACAGGTAGTACTGCCTCATTTGTTTCTCTCACTGACTGTAGAGTCACTACTCGCTCGCTCTGAAGATAATCGCCGTCACGAGCCTACAAGCTACGCGGCTAGCAAGCTAAAACCGGCCGAGGCTTGTGTCTGTTTTGTTTCCGGTCTGCGAAATTACAAGACCCGCCCTTCAATCACTACTATTGGCCAGGCGTCGAAGGTAACGTAACTCCATTTGTTCAGGTCCTATCCCCTGACCAATCCACTATCCTCACCACTCGCGGTGAAATGCCTAAACCAAACCAATCAGCTGCTTCGTAGGGCGGGACATGGTGTGGCCATAGACAGTTAAAGAAGTGGACTAACAGATCCCGTTGCTCTCTCTATGCGTTACTCGTGCGTTAAAAAAATTATCGGCATTAAAATGGGTTTGCGTTAACGCCGTTAATAACGCGTTAAACTGACAGCCCTAATATATATATATATATATATATATATATATATATATATATATATATATATATATATATATATAAGCTAAATTGAGCTTTTAACATGGTTATTAACACATATTGAAACACACATATTGAAACCAGTGACTTTATGGGAGGATTAAGACATCAGATACAGCAACAAAGAGATTCATGCTGGTGTAAGCAGATACCCTTATACATTCTGGTTTGGTCAAGTGAGGCACTACAAAATAGACCAATGATCCCTCAAAACCACTGATACAGTAACACAGTCTGTGAGATATTAAAGTTTTCCTTTATGTATTCAATGTCGCTCTGTTCCAGTTTCGCTAGGTAATGAAACCTTTTTTTATGTCCATGATCTTGATCTAATTAAAGACCTCATCTCTGCCACCTCATTTCATAAGCTGTTCCCTTCAATGACATCGGACAAGTGAGCACAGACACACATTAACCTCCTGCATGTTTTTTGGTTGTATGTTTGACTGTGGCCAAAGTCAGCTGTGACAGCTCAGTTAATGATTGTCTGTATCATGTTTTTACCTTCCCCAAAGAGCAAGAGAAGCCAATGAGTCTGGAAAGATCTTTTGAAAGAATAGTTTGTCATTTTGTGAAACACTCTTACACTTACTTTCTTTCTGAGAGTTAACTGAGCGTTTGTGTGAGGATTAAAAACAAATTATATGCTTTAGTTTGTGAGATTTATCAATATTGCTCTGCATATTTTTGAACTTTTGAACATTTTCCCTACCTTGAGTCTTTATGCTAAGCTAAAATAATTGCCTTTAAAATGCTATTTTCTTTTTCCATAGTCTACTAGGAGTTAATGCGAATAAGTTCTATTACAGTCAATAACGTTTAAATATCTTGGCCTTTTTCAATCACATTTAAATGTATCTACCTACTCTTCTCTCTTCACTAATTATTATGTTTTAGGAGTATTATAACTGGACACCTGTACCACTCTCTAGTTACAGTTACAGTTAAATAAGGTGTCTAATAAACATTTATAAACAATGGTCATGTTTACTAAGATATTAATTGACACATTATTTACCATTAGTTAATGCCTTAATTAATTCTTGATTACAGTTTATTAAGGTGTCTATTTTACCATTAATTAATGCAGTAATAAGCCTTGACTCACTTTTAATAACAGTTAATTAAGGTGCATATTATATCATTAGTTAATGCAATATTAATCCTTGAATAACTGTTAATAAAAGTTAACTAAAGTGTGCATTTTAACATTAGTTAATGTAGTAATAAGCCTTGATCAACTGTTAGTAATAGTTAAATAATCATCTATTTTACCATTAGTAAATGCAATATAAAGCCTTGACTAACTATTAATAACAGTTAACTAAGGTGTCTATATTACTATTAGTTAATGCAATATAAAGCCTTGACTAACTGTTAATAACTGTTAACTAAGGTGTCTATTTTTACTATTAGTTAATGTAGTAAAAAGCCCGGACAAACTGTTAGTAACAGTTAAATAAGGCATCTATTTTATCATTTATAAATGCCTTGACTAGTCTATTATGTCATAAGTTAATGCAATATTAAGCCTTGAATAACTGTTAATACAAGTTAACTAAGGTGTGTATTTTAACATTAGTTAATGTAGTAACAAGCATTGACCAACTGTTAGTAATAGTTAAATAAGGCATCTATTTTACTATTAGTTAATGCAATATAAAGCCTTGACTAACAGTTAACTAAGGTGTCTTGGTAAATTGGACACATTAGTTAACTGTTATTAACAGTTAGTCAAGGCTTATTATTACATTAACTAATGGTAAAATAGACACCTTAGTTAACTGTTATTAACAGTTAGTCAATGTTTATTATTGCATTAATTAACGGTAAAATAGACACCTTAGTTAACTGTTATTAACAGTTAGTCAAGGAATTTACTAATGGTAAAATAATGTATAAATTAATACCTTAGTTAACATGAACATACATGAACATTGTTAGTACATGTTAATTAGACACCTATTTAACTGTTAATAATGGTTATTTAATGCTTATTAATGCATTAACTAATGCTAATTAATGTACCCTTATTGTAAAGTGTTACCAATATGATCATATATTGCATATTATGTGGTAGTATAAGAGTAAACTGGTTCATAACAAAAATTTAAATACAAACTAAAATGTCCACAAGTTAAAAGGAGGCAAGAAACATTCTAAAAAACAAGTAAAATATCAGTTTGTGTTGGCAGCGTTTTCTTCACCCCCAGCCTGTGAAGTTAGATAGCACTAGGGTCAGATGTCATGAGCTGCATTCTCCCAGACCTCCAGTGGTCTGGAGACGTCCAACTCACTGCTCAAACAGACACGCAAAGAAACAGTAGCCCACATCCCCCGCACCCTATACACATTATTTATGAATAGAAGTGGTGCCTTTCCCTGTCCTTTTGTAGTTTTGGAATGTGCAAGATAGATCGATGTAAGATGGGAACACAGATGGCTCAATGCAGTACAAACCACTCAGAGGAAAAGTGAGCTCTTGGGCAATTAATGTCATGATGGCTGCTCGTGCTTGGTGGACTGGATAAACAGTGGCTGTGGCGCCAAATGGTTAGGCATGTGGGCAGCATGGATAATGATGATCAGTGCAGTACTGTAGCAGAGCAAAACACACTTAACAATCTTAAGCAGGTGATGGACAGAATACAAAGGTTTCTTTTGATCAGACAAATTGCCACCACTAATTTCACAGTACAACATTGCTTGTTATTGTCTGACCAACAGTCCAAAATCTTAAGGTATCCAACTTAAATTGACATAGAATAATCAATATGCAATACTTGCACACACACACACACACACACACACACACACACACACACACACACACACACACACACACACACACACACACACACACACACACACACACACACACACACACACACACACACACACACACAAACACACACACAAACACACACACACACACACATTTGAATGACCTGCTAGCTGCAGTGACACATGTGCACATGTGACAACAAGAGGCGTTTTCCCACCGGATAGTACTTGTACTTTTTAGGGGAAAAGTACACTTCTAAGCAGTTCTAAGAACTACTCTCCCCCAAAATCTTTTTTTCCATTTGCATTCCCACCGGCCAAGTGGCCACAGGGACTGGTAGGAGGGGTAAGGGAGTGACGCAAGCACCGCAACGGTCTTTATAGCATCGTCACTAGACCTTAGCGCCACATCCAACAACAAAGCAGCATGGAGGAGAACATCAGAATGTTCCTGTTGTGCCTTGCCAAGATCCTCATAACAGAGTTTGAATGGCGGCGTTTAAAGACTAGGCTGGAGTACATAACAGAGAAACACAGACAATAAACAAAAAAAATTTGCACTGGCCAAGTGACCACAGGGACTGGTAGGAGGGGTAAGGGAGTGATGCAAGCACAGCAACGGTCTTAATTAAAATCAGAAGAGAAATACGCCAAACTATATACTAAATCTAATGTCTAAATCTATGTCATAATTTAAACAAGTCTCCCGAAAAAAAAACAGGTCTCTCTCTCTCTCTCTCTCTCTCTCTCTCCCTGTGGCCGTGTGTGTGTGTCTTATTTACGGGACCGGTCTGAGAGGCCGCTAGTTTACAGCGGGATGTCCCAGGATGACAGTCCGACCGGCGAACAAGCGATCCCGGCCGCCACCAGTTGGCAGTCCCTTCACTTTATGGAGCTTCTCAACTCCGAAAACTTTGAAGCAAATTGTCAATTCGGCAACGATTTTCGGAAGACTGCCTATATTTGAAATCTAAACAGTTCATTTCTCGCCTAAAACGCTATCAGAAGTGACTTTAATTATGAATAAGATGGTGAAAATGGTTAAAAATGTCCCGCTGTTGCTCTGTCTGCAAGTACAGACAGCGCACTGCAAGATCAGGGTTGGCAGTGGGCGTGACTTATAAGTTCGACCAATCAAGTAGACCTAGGAAAAGGGAAAAGACCCTGCTCTGAAGTAGGAGCTAAAAAAGTCCCGTAATACGGCCAGAGGAACTAAAGTATCCCCAAATTTGTCTGGTGGGAACACGACGAAAAAGGTGTTCTAGGAACGTTTTAGTTCTAGGAACTGCAAAAGTCCCTCCAGTGGGAAAACGCCTAAGGTCAGGTGCGGTTGCAGGAGTGAGACAGTGGTCTCACTGAGAAACCCAGCTCAAAGACCTCTGGGGGAAACCCTCTGAGTTTGTTGTCATTGTCTTAAACCTAGTTAATACTCTGTTTACGCTACGCACGTACATGTGTGTGCGCGCGACTGTGTGGAAGTGTGACATCTACCATTCTCTTCTCATTGCCTAAGCCACAAGGTATTGAGAAAACAAATGTCAGTTGAAGGGCGTTGTCTGTTTGAGTTAGTCTTTCCTCCCACTACTTGGAGCAAATCTAATTTGATTATGAGCACCAGTGAAGAAAGGCATTGAAGGAGAGAGATTATTGGATAATATGGGACCAAGGATGACAATAGAGAGATGAGAGGGAAAGTTAGTGAAATAGAGATAAATAGAAATTGAGTGATTTTGTGAGAGAGAGCGGGAGAGAGACACTCAGAGTGAAAGAGAGATTCTTCCCATCGGGGATGAGGCTCTGGATCAGTGCCCGGTATGCCACTGCACTGTCATCTGTGAGCTGCCTTTGTACACTTATGGAGGCCAGCATATCACATGATCCTCGGCTATTATCCCGACCCAACTCCTAGCATGTGGCCTCCTGCTCGCTCATGCCTATTGCTCATCTCAACCTTCCTCCTTCTGCACCGTTCCCTTTCCCTATTCGATCCATCCTCTCTCCTCTACCCCCCCAACTCCTCCTCACCCTCATTTCACTCTTCCTTTCCATATCTCTCTCTTCTTTCTCCTAGCCAAAGCACAGCTAGAGGCTGGGCCTCTGCCACCTCCATGAAAACAGATGACAGTGTTATGTTTTTTTCCTCCCCACTGCCGCAGACCCCCCTCCAGGAGAGGTCTGTCTGCCTAGGAGGAGAGGGGGAAATGAGAAGGACTGATTAATTTAAAACGCATGCTCTCCTCTTTTTTCTTCACTGAGCCCCCCTTCAAGAAGACATGCCTGCTCAATGAGAAATTGAGAGGAAGATCATGGGAGCTCATTCATCAAGCCATGTATTCCATTATAAATAATGTGTGTAATGTGCAAACAAGCCCCCAGTATTAGGGTTGTGGCCTTTGACCGGGACTGCTATTATATGTTCTGTGAAGAGTTTTTTAATGGTGGAATGGTGACAAGATCGATACTTCAAAGCCAGGCCAAACAGAGTGAGATTATTTTGTTGCTCTAACATTGAAAACACAGCTCCATATTCTGTTTTAATTTAAAAGCACATTGAAGGTTTAAAATAAAAACAGGCAGCCATGTAAAGATGATTGTCACACAGCCACAAAAAAATGTGTCTCATTTCATTAAAAAAGGCAATAATTCCATTCAAAAGTGCAACTGTTTTTTTGTTTTTGTTTTTTTTATCAAAATGAGAGATTATTTCCCTGCATCTTAAATAAGTGTCATACTCCACAAAATAACTGAAGTGGCATTGTCAACACCATGGACATTGAGTCTAATAACAGATCATAAGATAAGATAAGATAGGGAAGAGATGCACCCTGATGCCTTGTGATCACGTGCATTAGCACTTCTAGACCACATCATTCTCAAGTCAGATGCTGGGCTAGGGTGAACAAGCAGTCCTTTTATCACTAACTCAGTTATTCAATAATTTCAACCTCTTCATGCATTGAAGACTGCTCAGCTTGCTTACACCACTTAGCTTTGGCAGCATCTTTTACTGGCTTTACAGGAGAGGTGGGGCTGGCTGCTGATACCTCAATTGCCATCAAGCTCAAAATAGTTCATGGCCTTAAAGTTCCTTCCTCATATTTCCCAAAGACAGGCATATGTCCTGAAATCATTATAGGATGTTCTCACTGATGCAAATATTTCTTACATTTCACATGTTCTTTCACACATGTTTTTATTTTTAATTGCTTTTTATTGTATGTGTGGCTACTTAGTGGCAGTGGAACAAGCTGTTAACAAGCTGTTAACACTGACATATCCGTATCAAGTTGTTATGGTGAAAGGCAAGCATCCAACAGACAATAAGCTACATTTGCATTAATTCAGAGTTGTGTTTTAGCGACCTTAAGAATGCAAGTCCAATATTCACTCTCTCTCTTTTAACTTTATTTTGTCTCCACCAACTCCTGAGGGAACTCCTGAGTCTTTAGCTGCTAAATACTCCACTATGTTCACTAGCTAACTTTGTCTACATGTTGTTTGATGCTGGGCTGGTAGTGTACAGTGGATTTATCTGAGCTTTTTCACACATCCTGTTGCTTCTGGAAACGAGGTAGATAAGGGAGAAAACAGTAAAGTTGGATCACTTCATCACTACAAAAATCACCCTTCACATTACACATAGTCGGTTGACATTTTTCTAATACAAATATTGATTAGTGTATTTTTTGGGCTTTAATTTCCAAATTTCTAAATTTGTTAAATGGTACAAATGTCAGTATACTATATGAGCACCAGCATTCATGTTTACCCTGCAGAAATGTGCTGTCTCCATTCCTGTCCCACACCTCATGTGTTCTTGCCAGTGTATTATGCTCACAAACGAGCTAGTGCAGTACTATATACAATGAGCTGTACTATTTTGGTCGCCTTATCAATAGAGGATCTGTCTCTGTCAGTGTCTCAGCCCCTTGCTTGTCTGTGAGAAAGTCTTCATGAAGGATTGCAAGGACAATGAATAACTTGATTAGAGGACGTACAGTATCACTTTGGATCACATGTATGGAAGAATGCAGGAACATGACCCAGACGAAAGCAATTTAGCCCTTGTGGATTGTGAACTATTTAATACAAACAAGCCTGGATGTAACGCTGACTTGCTACAGAGACCAAAGGCTCATCAAGGTCCACCACGAGACTGCGCTTCAAAGACTTTTATGGGTCATTCCAGGCGAAAGTGTCAGTTGTTGTCCATAGTTAATGAAGCATGAGAAACAAAAAGCTACAGTATTGACAGACATTTCCTGTGCCTCTGTTGTTTCTCTGTGAAAGATCCCATTCCACGCCTTAGCATTTCATATTTGGATGTGGTGCTTGCAAGCTCTCTTTCCGTATATACATTGTGCATTAGTACCAGTTCAGGTTATTTAAAGCTGGATGCTAAATTCCTGCCCCCTGTGACTCTCTACAGGGTAAACAGGATCTTTACTGCACACACTGCCTCCTTATCTCTCGGTCAATGTTTGTCAAGGAATCCTCAGTACTCATGCTGAGGCGGGGGTTAAATCTGCAAAGAAATAATCCATTTAAGATTGTTGACTCTCAGGCATCGTGGCAGCTCAGCAGGTGCTCGTGAGTTTGAATCTGACTCATGACTTTTGCAGCATACCTCCCTCTCTGCTGTTTTCCCTCTATCTTCATTGTAGGCCATCTGGTGAAGCATGGCTGCCATAAAAATAATCATTAAGGAAAGATTATCTCCCTCTCACCTCTCTCTCAATGTCTCTCCATCTCTCATTGAGTTTGGAATGCTCCAGTGCAATCTCCCCCACTGAGAATAACACTCACGTTGGGTAATTTGGTCTTACATAAGGGAGAGTATTGCACACAACAAGACATGTAAAAACAACATCAGGCAAGGCCAGAGGGAGAGAATGCAATCCTCAGCTATTTGTAATGGAGAAGAGGGGAGGGGCTTCAAATGTGAGGGTGAGAGAGAGAGAGAGTGTATGTGTGTGTGTGTGTGTGTGTGTGTGTGTGTGTGTGTGTGTGTGTGTGTGTGTGTGTGTGTGTGTGTGTGTGTGTGTGTGTGTGTGTGTGTGTGTGTGTCTGTGTGTGTGTGTTTGTGTCCACATGGGGTGGGAGGTGTTAGTGGAATTTCTGAGAGCTATGCTGATTTTACAGGCACAGCAGGGATTGTGTAAGTGTTTGTGTGTGTGCACATGTAAGTCAGCATGAATGCATGGGTGGGTATGTGCCCACATGTGTATTGACGAACGTGATTTTGTGGCCGTGTGTGTGTGTGTGTGTGTGTGTGTGTGTGTGTGTGTGTGTGTGTGTGTGTGTGTGCACACGCATTGTGGGCCTCCACACTTGGCTGGGGTTAGCGAGTGGAATCTTCAGAGTGTGATGTTAAATTTGCAGAGTCTGTAAAGCCAGAAACAGGCTGGTGAATCTTCCATAAGTCAGTTGCTGTACAACAGTGTTTTTGTTGCTGCGAGCAAAAAAAAGCCACGCAGGGAAGTAAATTACCTTTGTTAGCATTTGCTTTTTTTATTGCCTTTAAAAGCTCCATTAATTGCCTTTATTTTATATTAAAATTGAATCAACTCAAATGTCATGTGAAAGGGGTGACAGAACCACAGAGAATTACCAGCCACATCTGCAGAGAATAAATATTGGACTTTCTATACATGTGTTATGTTGCAAGAAATACAATTTCAAATCCATGCTCTTTGTATGCTGTAGATGACAGGGATGCAATTTGCATCTGTTTATTAAGGAAGCCAGCCTTTTCAGATGAGGCTGTCTGGTGTCTTTAACTGTTGCTACATACTTAGCATGCTTTGCAAATGCTGTTTTCTAAGATCCAAACAAGCCAAGCCTTGGATACTATTTTGACACAAAACATGTGTGCAATATAATTAATTAGCTTTTATAATTTGGATAATTTTGGATGATTTCAGCAACTATGGTGCTATATTTACAAATTCAGTGAAAGTGTTTTGAATTTGCTACTGCTCTGATTCACTACTCTGATTGGCTTCTTCTCCATGGCAACAGTAGCTAAGGCTCATGGGTGTTGTAGTATTTAGACCCATCTACTGTGCCAAAATGACAAACAAAACAGTGGCCCTGCCCAATTTGCAACTCTATGAATATTCTTTGTGCTGCTGAAAAGGCTCAATTACACTAAGCCACTAGCAACTATAGCTTAGCTATGGAAGTGACATTTTACATTACTATTCATAACCAGTAATCACCTGGATCTTAGAGCTGAGAGCTGTAGTTGTTTCTTTCAGTTGAGAGAATATTTTGAGATCCCCATTGTCACAAACAGAGCTGCCAGCTAGGTATCATGCTAGTCATCAGCTGTTTCAAAGATAAACTGAAAGAAATAGTCAGTGACACTAAGAAAAATAGAGAAGTTGACTTCTGAGTAAATGTTCCATAACCTGAAACTGTATATCTAGGTTAATAATGGCTATTTGACATGGTATATGGTTGATAAACTTACATAGATAGAGGAACTTCATTGTTTCTGACTTTTGTGACAAATCAGCTTTTTCTTAGAGATGGAGTTGAAAGCCCAGTTCAAGCCACCTGTCAGCCAGGCCTGTCCCACTGCAGAGATAGTAGTGCTACTGGCATTGAGATGAGGGGGCACATGTAAAAACACAGAACTTAATTGGAATTTTAAGAACAAATTGTCACATATCCACCAAGAGAGGATGACATGGCCCTTTAAATGCCAGGTGGGTGGGATTTCTCATATGTGGGTTGTAACTCAATTAAGCATAGTTTTATGTAATATATTACCATATAGTAATTATTTTACCAAATGCTTACTTAATCGTTAGTGTGGTAAAAGCTGATACTTCAAGCTGAATCAGACACAACCCAGAAATCAGTATACCCAAGTTGACCCAAATTATAAACACTGACACATTTTTGGACTTTAACGCCTTTGACACTGGCCTGGGAATTATTCTGTTCCTCAAACGCCCATAAAAAGACTATTCTGGACTCTAAACAGTGCTGCTTAACCAAACTACAGGAAACATGGAGTCGTTCCTGGAATTGCAATTCATAAACTAAGCTTGCCTAGTATTTTAGAAAACTGAAATCAACCCATTAAAGTTTGGCCTGTTTTAGCTAACAATTAGTGTTCTTCTATGTCTATAGTTGGGTTTAACTTTGTTGCTGCTGCAAAAGCCAGGTCCCAGCTTTACTTTCTTAATTTCAAAAAGCTGTCTTGTTGTTTCGGATCTCATTCATCCAACTGAGCATATAGTGTAATATTTCAGGCCTGGCATAATCTGTCAGCACTCCCTTTAAATCTAACCGGCTGTCTCATGAGATGATTGCGACAAAGTTTCAGCCCTGCTCCCTGAGAAATTGTGAAAGCCAATTACAATTGATCATGTTTTCACTTTTGTGCTGCTCTCTCATGGTCTCTGTTTATCCATCTATCACTCAAATGCCTTTTCCCACCAAGTGTCTTTCTCTGGATCAAAATGCATAGCCCGTAGCATGCATAATCCATAACACTGACCTGAATTCCCCTTTTTCCTTTGCTTCTTCTGCTTTACTGTTCCTCTGTCACTGCCGCCCCACCCCTTAATTTCCTCTCTCTCTCTCTCTCTCTCTCTCTCTCTCTCTCTCTCTCTCTCTCTGTTCTCCCTCCATCTGTCCTCCTAAAAGTGAACCCAACACATAAGGTGGTTTTGTTACTTTTCATGC
Organism: Gymnocephalus cernua; assembly: GCA_023631565.1. Taxonomy (NCBI): domain Eukaryota; kingdom Metazoa; phylum Chordata; class Actinopteri; order Perciformes; family Percidae; genus Gymnocephalus; species Gymnocephalus cernua. The sequence goes on from CM042429.1 coordinate 32,817,659, forward strand.
TGCTTTGTGTGTAATCACCACGTTCCCAGCTCTTCACCTGTTTCTCAGGATCTCACTTTGTGAAAACACTTGTATGCGGGATGGGTGTTTCCAAGGTTACCGCAGAGGCACTAAATAACTGTGACAGCTGTGGCTGGGGACTCCAGTCAAGCAAAACGATATCGCCATAGATACAGAGTAGTAGTAAACAACAGCATTTATTCCCCACGCTCTAAAAACAAACAAATTAATATGTACTCAAACAGACATAAACGATGATCCTGATTCCTGTAACAGGTGAAAGTGTGGGTATTAAATAAACTGCACTATGGCACGGTTTCTGGAATGCCAGCCAGTGGCTGCCAATGCCAGCTCTTTAGGAAGAGACCCAAAACTATTGTCAGCTAACAGCGCTACAAATCTGTCATTATATTACATCCACTTTACTGAGAGGTTAGAAACAGAGGAGAATGCATGGATTGTAATCTCCACAGTCGTGTGTCTATGGCCATCTGTGCCGCAGTGTTCCTGTGTGTGTCTAGTGGTCTGCGTGATGTCTGTTCTGTGCCCATGAGGCTGGTGCTGCATTCATCTTTCAGTCACCCAAAAGCAGATGTCACCAGGATGATGGGGAGCGGCAGATTGCCGTGGCGACCGACCGGTGGCAGGTTGAAGGTGTCTCCGCCCCACGGTGCCCAGCAGATGGAAGCTGAGGTCATTATCTGCTGCTCTGTTCATCTCCTTACCCCCCCCCCCCCACACACACACACACACACACACCCACATGCCCTCTCTCTCTTACTGCATCACCGTACTGCAAAGACGTATCAGATCAGTTACCATCTGATTTGCATTTAATGTAAACACAATATTAAGTGCATCATGGAAACACATTAGGCAACTTAAATTGTTTGTTCTGCTGTCAATTAAAACTCATTATCACAGTCTTCTCTGTGTGTTTGATGAATGTTTCCTTGTGTACAGAAGCCGAGCATCACAACCCTGATACAATTGTTGATAAAAGGAGGCACAGCAGTAGCCCTGTTTTCTGCCAACAATTGTAGCGCCATTCCATAAAGAAAAAAACAGCTATTAGTGGCCATTCAGAACATATAAACCAAGTCAACAACTACAGGCAGAAAGTAGGGCAGCCTGGGAAGAAGCACTCTGCCACAGCAGGCAGCAATTCCTGGTTTATTATGTTGCTACAATAAGCTGTGCAGGCAGTATGGAGGGCATGGGTAAATCCATGTTTACATGCGTCATGTCATGTCCTTTCCGTGTGTTGTGCTTCAGTGAGCTATCAGTAACAGAGGGTTTCCCTGACCACTGCCTTGTGGAATGGCTATCTGCTAAGCTAGGAGTGTCAGCAATTATCCCTCAAACTGCCGAAGGCTACAGTATATTGAGCAAATTTCACTTCCTGTGTGCCTTCTGCTCATGCTGCTCAGTGGCTCTCTGCTGTTGGTTTTCTCCTCTCTTACAAATATGAGACACACTCCAGATGTGTGATGTGGTGCATTATTGAGGCCATGGAGTATTTTGTTTGTGTTAGCACACTGATGTTTGCAGCACTGGCGTCTGTTCAAATGTGAGGAGTAATCCTTGTATGTTTCCTCTCTTGGTTAAAGCGGCATTGTAACTATTCAACAACATATGGGCAGCTTCTCTCCTGTGAGTGAGTGAGTCAAAAGTGTTGGTTGTTTTTACAGCCGTGCACACATGTGGCACACAGACGTGCCGAACACCAGCGCACTGGGGCGTTGCTGTCTGGCCATAAGCTTCATTTTATAGAGCTTCTGAAATGATCAAAGGTTAGGCTTGTATAAGATGGCTTTCCATGCAGTTCATTTTCCTCTTATTCTTGTGTGTTCAGCGTCCCTGTTTGTTAATTGCTCTCATGCATATACTTTAAAGTTAAAGCTGAAATGTGTAATGTTTTCTAATTCAATATATCCTTATCATTGTGAAACTGAAATGGCACATTTGTTTGATGCACTCTTCTTAATTTGCATACTCTGCACCTGCATCAAAGTCACAAAGCAGTCTAATCACTTACATTTCAACATTCATTTCAACAGTGTGGTTGATAATATTGTCACTTCAAAACAACAATGAGGTGAAACTCTTTTAGCTACACTTACTCTCCTTCACCTTTGCTGTCATTTAAATGTATGGATCTCCACAGACTTTGTGTTTAGGCGATTACACATTGTGGTGAAAACTGGTGTTTTACAACAACAAAATAATGAAAAAATTAAATGAATATAAAATACTGTTTTTTAAAGAGAACAGTAAAGGTGCAGTAGGTAAGTCTTATAAAACTAACTTTCTGTCATATTTGCTTAAACTGACCATATGTTCGAGTAGAACTACATGAAGCAGGTAATTAAAAAAATAATCCGCCTCTGGCACCACCTACAGCCTGTAGTGCGATTTGCAAAAATCCACCACTCCCTGTTCAGATAAACCAATCAGGGCCGGGGGGAGGGGGGGGGGGGTGTCTAACTGCGTGTCAATCACTGCTCATGCACACACATTCAGGTGGTATTCACACGGAAACGTATTTCGATGCAAACGCACATCTTTTGCATCGTCTGGGCCGACTGTCCACACGAATCCTGTAAACGCACTGCCCGTAAACGCACTTTTTTGAAACCTGGTCCCAGGGTGAATAAAAAAAAAGCCGGCTCACGTTTGGCTTCGTGTGTACGGCGAAACCGCGTATGTGCGTATCGATGATGTCATCCCCACACACCTCGGACTCAAAGCTCCGCCTTCAACCCAGCTGACGGCTATTATAGCAGGGAGGAATGCTGTTTATAAAGTGGAAGTAGAGAACTTATCAACTAGCTCGCTAATCTCTCTGCTCATCAACTCCTTGAACGGACTATAGTAACTTTTAGCACCGCATATTGTAGAAAGGCTACTGCAAGAAAAACGTGTAGCTAGATTATCAAAAAGACATCGGATCATTGATGTTTGTTTGACTGCCGATGTTAGCTAGCAGAGCTAGCGTTAGCGCGCGGCTAGCGTGCTAACACTAGCTCTGCTAGCTGCAATCATGTCCGATAGAATGTAAACAAAGTTTACATTCTTTTTCTAGGTGGCCTTTATATAACGAGCAGTGGTGCAAGTTATTAAAGTCTAGTCCATGGATGTGTTAAGCTAAGAGAACTAGCTAACAGTCATGTTATGAAAAGGAAGTCACTGAAGGCTGCTCTTATTCTTCGTTCCGTTAATTTCTGTAGCAGTAACAGCGCTGCCTACAGGCCTGGCATATGAAGTAGCGTGTTGAGTCATTTACAGATGGATTCATGTGGACGTGAATTTTCTTGAACCGAATCCAGGGAAGACGGATGCGTTTTCATCCCAACGTCTTCGTCTGGATGGGGCCTCATTCTCCCTTGAGGGTGGGGCTTAGGAGACTATTTTGGGCTTCAGCAGAAAGGGGGGAGGGACTGAGAAGTTGTCGATGTTCACATTTTTTGGCTAAGTGCTGGATCTTCGCAATCCTACTCATGGCACCTTTAATATAGCAGCACACAAATATTTGCTATGTAAAGATATAGTGGAATAATGGCATCCTGAGCAGAGAGTGAAGCCACACTCCCTCTGTGTGTGTTGTAATCCAAGCTTCTCTGTTCTCTGTTTTGATAGCCGGTCCGGCAGCGCATGCATGTTAGCGCATGTGGCATATTTGGGAACGGTCTGTGATATCTGCGTAGAGGTAATCCCAGTCCACTGTTTTTTTCAGTATTTTGATTACGTCTCCTTTAAAGAACAGATTGATTTGGACTGTCCTCACGCACCGAAAAGTTATTGTGTTTAACAAGCTATTTAATAAAATGAACCTTTGAAATTACTATTAATTTCATATTTTAACAAGATTAACTATACCTGTATTTTACATAACTATATACTATATATTTATATAATATAGATCTAAAATGTAATCAGTTTTGAATCATGCTTGCAAATATGTAATGCCTTACCACTTTAATTAACAATTAAAGTAATAATTCTGATTTAAACAATCAGAATTTAAAGTTTTCAGTGAAACGATGGCTTAAACAACGACATTGATGGGAACACTGAATGAGACATGTTTTCCACCTCACTGCACACAGTCATGTACGATATATACACACATTGACACATGCACACAGTCTGTTTTGTCTGTTCGGTTGTTATACTCAAATTTAAATTAATGCAAAATTAATTCAAACACCAAAAGGGAACAGAGGCTGCAAATTGACTTAGACATAATTTGTAACATCTGTTGCATTTATTTTTCCCGTGTAGCACTGTTTATCAGTATTGTCCTGTTAAATGAATAAACAGATGAATAAATATTAGAATCAAGTCATGTGTATTTATTGCATAACCCAATACCACACACAGTAACCCAAAAGGCTTGACAGTGTTTAAATGCTTCATGCGACTGCCCACATAGTGACTACCAATATCATCCAATAATTCTATTAGGGTGGAGAGTGTTTGGTGTCCAGACGGAAGCTTAATCATTAACATAATTCCAGACTGTGAGGCACACTTCAGTCTGCGGTGAGGCTGTGTGTGTTTCCTCCCCCCCAGCAGTGCATCTCAGGGAACCGTTTTTGGCCCCCGTAGCATTTTAGTGAGTAATCGTGGGGCTTTGGAGCTCTCAGTCATCCATTTACATCTCAAAACCTCCCCAGGCTCTGGATGTGAGGAATCCAATTTGGAATGACAAAGCTCGGCCAGAGACAGCTGATCCACAAAGGAGGCCTGGTTAAGTTCTTCCTCCCAGTCACCAGCTGCTCCACTGACCCATAGTACCTCTATTCAGCAAACACACACAGGAGAGAGAGGGAAATGCTGCCACGTGCATTCGCGTGTAGCTGTGTAGAAACTGAGAATGGTGCTTTATTCTTATAAATCACCTTATATTTAGGACATGCTGCTGAAACACTGTAGTTATGATTCAGTCCCATTTATTAGGCACATACAGTACCTGTCTTTCACATCATAAATGCTGCTCAGTTGTTGAGAATGCTTGCTGACTTTCTTTTTTTCCCCTCAAATACCAGTGCATTTACTACAAAAGCAGGTCACACAAACAAATCCTTCCATGGTTGGTTGTGTCTTTGGGGTGTTTGTGACATTACTGCTTACTGATGAATGCCAGTGCATGCAGATTTTTATTTCTGATGTATTTATTTATTTCACTTTATTTAATTTTTTTTTTTTAGCAAAACAAAGCATAGAGCATGACAGGTGAAATGAACTGCCATTGATTTTTAACACGGCCCTGCGTGCAGCATCTGTCACATGGAACACCACTCTATTTGTGTCTGCATCTGTCACAAAGTGGCTTTGGGATATGTCACCTCCCTCCCTGCATTGTGCACTGGAATGACAGGATACTGGCTAGAACTTGTAGGTCACACCCATCATGTTTTCCTTGGATTGGTGCTCCGGATCTAAATGAAAACATGTTGCTCCAACTCCTGTACTCCCACTTTCCAGTGTATGCACCTGACCTCAAAGAGCTGCAAGAGAAAAAACATAGGCCTGAGTTTGTAAAGACAGCAATGAGAGGAGGAGATAAGTGCAGGATCAGGCCCAGATGGTAAGGTATGGCCAGATCCTGTTGATGCAAGATAGAGATTACATAAGTAGATTTAAACCAGCGAAAAGGGGGACGCATTTCATTAGCGTCACTGGTGCCAGATCTAAATTTGGAGCATGAGCCCACAGAAAAAGACGTGCAGGGATGAAAATAGCCTTTAATAGCCCAGTTTGGGAGCTTTATTCCATTCCACTCTCTTGCCACAAGGATAGTGACAGACGGAGCACACTCCACAGAGAGCAGCTCTATTCACCCAATCACAGCACTCCCTCGGGCAGGGAAGGAAGGAGGAGAGTGTGGGAAAAAGGAGAGGGGTGGAGGAATGGGGGATGGAGATACAGAAGGACGAGATGTGGTGACAAGAATGAGCTCAGAGCTGTGTGTGTTGTTAGAGAAGCCATTCAGAAATCATACTACAAAAGAGCTGAGTAGCTTTAATACCAGGAATACCAGTACTTAACAGTGAACATCTTTATCATCATGTAATATACAAAGGGAAAATAGTGTTGCATATGCATACCATTTTTTGCAATTCACTTGACTCATGTATCTCACGTTTATAGCTAAGAATACAGCACCTTAATTCTACAGTGTTTTTATTTATTACACATCTTATACAATGCAGGTTTTTGTATTATTGTACTTTGTTATTTCTAGATTTGCCTGCAAAATAAAGTTATTGGCTACACACATTCCTCTCATCCCCAGACTTAGTGCAATAGCAAGGTATTTTTTCCTAGTCAGTAGAGTCCAAAAGTGGCCCCAGACAGAAGGGTAGAGAGTCACAGTCAATGCTGCTGCAGATGTGTGGGGGGCTGGGAGGGAGTGTGTGGTAGAAACCCAATCTCCTCATATTGGGTGCCCATTGCCTCCAGAGAGAAAGCAAGAAACAAGAGGACCAGCTGTCCTTAACAATGGACCTGCCCCTCACCAGCCAGGGCTCACAAGGCCTCATTCAGTCCCTAGGCTCTCCAAAGGCTGATTCCAGGGAAACTAGCCAGGGCATGCTTACATTCACAGCAGCATGTCTGTCTTTGTTTTTGACAAGTTTGTGTATGTCTATACGCACAAGGATGTATGTGCATATTCACTAGAAATAAAATAACACTTTAAAAGAATAGAGCGGTGTGCATTTACACAGTCAGAGAACCTTCACATAGACAGACTGAGACAATCACCATGGCTCACAATGCAGATTAATAGCAGAAACAAAATCCCTCTCTTAAATAAAATATATCTCTCAAGTATTAACAGAAGGCCCAATAATCCATGCAACTTTGCTACAAGACTTTAAAGTGAACTTCTTGTGTCTGAGCTTTTTAGAGCCAGCTTTGAAACCTACAGAGGGTGTTTGATACTCAAATGATTTTAAGTCCTATCATAGACTGTTACTTTAGACCCTTATGTTAGACCCTCTTTTCATAAGCCTGCATCATCTAAATTGACCCAGTTAATGATTCACATGATCAAACATTTCCCAGAATGTCTTTTCCCTGAGACTGTACCTGGAATTGCAGTTTAGGGGTTGCATAATTTTTCAGATGAATTAAGGTCTGTGCTTAAATACAAATATAAACATTTTCCAACACAATACAACCTTACAACCTACTGCAGAGACCAGGGGTTTGATTACTGGTGTGTGTTTTTTGGGAAGCCAGATCGACCTCACACATTGCAATTGGCAAAATCATTGTTTCGCTAGATTGAATATCTACTGTACAGCTATCTCTTGCCGACTTTTCAACATGCTCAGTTGGCTGACCGTTCACCACCCTAGGACACATTGCAAAACTGCAGGTAACGATCAGCCACAGATGCTCAAGAACAGAATCAATTCCTGATATTATGATATTTGTTTGATCGATTTTTACCTGAAAAAGGTAGTAGAAGTAAAATGTCAATGAAATGTGTTTTGAGCCCCTTAAATTCAGTAGGCCTACAATACAAAAGAGTGGAAAACTCAAATTCCCATGAATCTTGTGGTTACCATGAGGTTGCCAGGCAACTAGTGCAGACTCCAGGAAGTCACTGCACCCGGCCAGGAAATAGTCACGGCACTCAATTAACATAACACAAAACACAAGTTGTCATTTTTTCACACTTCTGTTTGTGTGTAAAATAAACAAACAAGATACAACTTGTGAACATTAGAGGTGTAGGCAGGCAGATTCTTTTAAAGCTACATTGTGTAAGAATTTCTCCCATCTAGTGGTGAAATTGTATATGATATCATGATATCAACTGAGTATTACTTTCTAGCCCCTCCCATTCCGAGCGCATTTTAACTCCTACGGTGGCCGTATTATTCCAAGAAGTACGACTTTGTCCATGAGTGTTCCTTACCAGTGTAATAATAGTTTTACATTTTTGTTATTTTGGTACCATTTCATTGCTAACATCAGCTATCAGGTTCCCAAACGAATGCAAGCTAATGTTAGTAAAGTATCAGCGTGATCCTCCATCTTCAACAAGCTTTAAAATCTGCTGGCAGTCGCCATGGATGTATTAAGAGAATGGTCGCGGGTAATCTTCTCCCCCTCCCTGGCATTCGTCACGGTGCCACTGAAAGAATGAAAGGCGGAGGTATGACCCTCCTTGGCTAATGTATTTTAAAGATGGAGGTGCAACATGGCAGAATACATACAAGCGACTCGCTCGTATGTATTCTAAATGATTCTGAATGGCAGATTCTACGTGTACGAGAATACTTTGATTTGTTGGTGGAAGTAATTACACATGAATGAGCACATATTTGTGAAAGAGTCAACTCAAAACATTACACAATGGAGCTTTAACTTTGGAAAAAGGTTTGTTTCCAGTCTTTTCGCTAAGCTAAGCTAATTGTCTCATGGCTCTAGCTTCATACTTTGTAGACACATACATAAATGTTATCAATCTTCTCATCTACGTCTCAGCAAGAAATTTAATAAGCTTATATCCCAAAATGTCAAACTATATTCATTTACAATAAATGATCTTTCCATACTGTATAGCTACTATAAAACTACTGCAAAGTTTGTATGACAAAATACACTTTCTTTAACACTATTGACGGTGTGTGATGCTATCAGAGGACACGTGTATCAGAAACATGGCAAGTGACCTGCTGTGCATTTATTCTCATCTCGTCCATTTTAAATATACACTTTTTGGAGGTCTTCTGAGCAAATCTCAAATCTCTCTAATGTTGTGTACATTCCAACTCTACTCATCCTAAAAGACTTTACCCTTTTTTATCATGTGGGGGAAGGGAACAGTAACTAAATCTGCACTGCCAGAGGCTGGCAGTTTGTCCCACCCATTCCAACCCAGAAACCCCAGGTTCGATCAAGGCCATATGTTATGATATTTATTTAGCTCACACAAGCCTCTGTTTGGTATGCATCGTGATCTTTAAGCCCAATTCACATGTTGCACAGAAGTATCTAAAAGTAAATTCAGTGACAATGATTTGTGGCAGACTACAATACATTGTTTGTATTGTAAAGATATGTAAAGCCAACCCATGTGGAAGCATTTTGTGGAAAAAATGCTATTATTTATTTGCAGATACTTGATAATAGCATCTCCATGTTCTTAAAGTGGTTCTCTCATGACCACCCCGATGGCTGTCAGTTTATATTGTGTGCTAGCTGTTGATTGTTGATGTGGATGATGCGACTGTGATAAGTGTGTGCATGAGCGCATGGAGTTTGAGTAAATACATTCGGGAGTTAGACGTGTGGGCGAGACAAAGAGAGGACAACGTTGTGTGTGATGGTGTTTTGTGTAGGTGACGATCCCCTGGGTATTTCCCGAGAGCGAGGCCTTTATTCCATGCTGCACAAACACAGCCAGCGCTCCACAGGGGAAAGCATCAGTCAGTCAGTTTCAGGGCTTTAAGCGAAGGCTTCCCCTCCCCCACCACAACGATGATCTTCACATACACACATGGACATGTGTGCAAGCTACACATATGCTCAAAGGCATATAGGAGAATGCGCGCGCGCGCACACACACACACACACACACACACACACACACACACACACACACACACACACACACACACACACACAGGGTTGGCCTCTTTCTCCTTCACACACTCAATTGTCCTCCGTGCCCTCCCTGTGTTTATTCATGGCGACCCCAGTGCTGATACCATCTCATTCTATCTCAATTACATCAGCCAACTCCCCATCCTCCTCAGCAAGAACTGTTTTTCTTCTTCCCTTACGCTTGCACTTGTACCCTCTGTCAGTTTCCTATGTCTCCTTCAACCAGTATTTGGGGTTATATAATAAGAGGCTCCATATCCAGATAAATACAAAATAAAAATAAATATGAACACTATGATTGACACCTGTGTCAATGGGTTTCAGGCATGAGGTTGAAGGTTTAAAACCCAAACAAAAAAGAAAACAGTGTGGATTTAAGAGAGAGAGCGGTGCAAAAACATGCTCCATGGGAAATGATTAGGTGGTTGCGATCAATTGCATCATCGCTCTTGGTTACTCCAAATAATAAGACGTACTGGTCACAGATCATAAACTCAAAGATTTGCAGAGCGTAGCATGATGTAATTTAACAAACATCAGACAAGATGCAACAATGCCTGTGAATATGATTTATCACTCATGCTCTTGTGTTCATGGTTATGTGCTACTGTAATTAACCCTTTTCTCAGCTTCAGAAATCATTTCTAAAGTCTGAAAAAAAATCCTAAATGTGCCTTACCTGCTGAGGTATGTTATTCTCTGTGGCAGGATGGGCCATAAAGTGAAGCATTGTGGTCTCAGTGTGTCATAAATCACTTTTACAGATTTGATTTTTAGGTCCCCATATCAGCTAATGGTTTACTCTCACATTGTCTTTTTGAGTCATGTTTATAAGTCACAGGTGTCTTTCTGCTGCAAATAATATTGTCACATCATCCAAACGGTTGAATTGCTAACCATTTTGTGTAGTATTTCATCACAATTCCAGTGTAAAGTATTAAATAAATAGCTTGAGGAAAAAGATTGTTCACATCCCTGCTGCCTTTTATCACAATTCCGGTAAAGTGCTCCCCATTGTATTTCTTGCACTATACTTAATCAAGTGCCTTTTGAAAGTAACCTTTGAAGGATCTTTTCTAAATGTATTATAGTGAAATTAACTGTCATAATGATTAAAGTTGCTGTGGGCTGTGCTGTGAAGTGAATTACCCCACTGTGCTGCTTTTGATGCCTAGGTGACTAGTATAATGCTTACTGGGTGGGGTATTTTGGCAAATTGGTCCTGATTGTACATAGTAAATAGTTGGACATATTGTTTACAATGAGAGTGGTCACATTTTTTTATGTTTGCTTTTTGATTCTGGATGTCTATGTTTTTTTCCAGTTTCCTGAATGTGTTGGGTAATCTGCAACCTATCTGTTGCCAAATATGAACACACACACACACACACACACACACACACACACACACACACACACACACACACACACACACACACACACACACACACACACACACACACACACACACACAGGAAAATTGAAAGTCTGCCATTAAACTTCTGCAATGTAAGTGGCCATCCACTTCCTGTGATAGACAATAACAGGAAGTGGTTAACAAGGTCCCCGGCAGGCATCCCCAGCAGTGGAATGGCTGAAAAAAAATAACATGGCTGTTTCAAACTGAATGTCACAGAGTCACAACTACAAGATCTCCTACAAAATGTATTTTGTTCACAAAACTCAGGATATAAACAGTGAACAGCAGGAAAAGGTGAGGTCTCACTTTTGGCTAAACCATTCATGTGACGACCGATGTACAAACACATAATGAAGGGTGTGTCTGTTTAAGGTAGCCTACTGTTGAATGTTTACTAAATCCTTGTAAATCTTTATTAATGTAACTCTTGAGAGATTGTGTGAACATGCATGCAAATACAAACAATATCACTGTAAACTAAAGCAGATGTTATTGATATATCTAGCCTTCTGGATTAATTTTGTTGGATGGGGTTTTAGTTTATCCCAACAAATAAACAAGATATTTTCAGGAGTAGCTACAACACGACTGAGTTATTGTATAGAAATAATCTATCTAAAGCATTAGTGATTAATGTCTATAGTCATGCTCTGTGACGCTGATGGGAGTGACAGATATTTAGTCATAAACCAAAGAGATGCCAACTGGGCATTAGCAAAAGCCTCAATAGAGCATAATTAGGGGCAGTTTTTGTCAGTATTATTATTATGATTATTATTATTATTCCTAAGAACTCCATGTTCCCATGCATGAAAACTCACCAAACTGCACACAAGTCCAGTCATATGCCAAACTCAATCAGTGTGAGTTGTGTGCTAATTGTCCTGATGGTGGCGCTACACCAAAGCACAATGGCTGATTAAGTATACATAAGTTGATCACCATGTAACTCTTTAGCCTTGAACTCATAACCTTTGGGTCTCGAAGCAAGTGCTGATCTCAGTGAGCTTTTGTCCAGGTGGTGACACCTCTAGCTATTGGGGCTATATTTTATTTTCCTGTTGCTATTTGTATTACTCGTTTCATCACTATGTATAATCCACAGGTGAATGCAACATTTTAGACATTTTCTTTTCAAAGATTGTCAAGAAGCAATCTGTGAAAAGACAGACATCTTCACCTGCAGTGAAAGCAGATGAAGAAGACTAGAACCTTATCTATCACCTTACAGTACATGTGTAGTATGGGTTGTAGAAAATATCAGCTGTCAGCTATGTCCGCTTAATACAGAATCATTCTCAACCACATATGTATAAGTGAACACTCATGCTTAATAAGCCTATTTAACCCATCTGAATCCTACATATGATTTTAAATGGTAACAGAGCAAGTATAGTATCTACCATCCTTAACAAGCATTCATATGTGCAGCTAACAGCGAAGTGATGATACTTCTTTCTCTCTCTCAGTCTGTAATTAATGTTCTTCGGGGGATGTGTAAATATAGTTGCTCAGTCTTTTAGCCAATTACGCAGAACAAAGACGGCGGATGTCAGCAGAATCCTCAGCGCTCTGGGAGCTCCCAGCACAACCAGGAGTGACCTTCAGGCTTTCACTTCTTTGCCGCTCCTTATCAGCAAGCATTACTTTGTTATTGTCATCTAGGCTCACTGCAGTCTTCCAAGGACAGTTTGGAGTATGAATCTAGCCAGAAACAAACTTTAATTTTAAAGTTTTTTCAGCATAATTAACCTGCCAAACAAAGTCTATGTTGTTGACCTATCACATCAACCTATTTGCATCTCGATCGGTGAGAGTATCATCTTGATTGCAAGAATAATTCATGAATATGTTCTTTTCACAAACCATAATCATTCCATGTGGTTGCACCTACTTTTTGTCACAATATTTTACTTGAAGGTGAGCACAAAAACTTAATCTGTTGTTTAGTTAGTATTTAACACCAGCCTTACTCTCTAACAGGTTTGTATAAAGAAGCCACCTATTATCATCCTGATATGTGCATGTGTGTACTATGTCAATCAGGATGAGCCTTCAAATGGGGATGACCCTTATCTTTAGTTCCCCAGACAACAACATGACGAGGGATGATTAGTGTAGCTTCTGATTTTAGAGTCCTACAGTCATTTGTGATGACTTGTGTTTCTTCTCCAAATGAAAATATGTAGCAGTTAACTGCTTTTCAAAAGCCATTTGTAACCTACCAGCCTAGCCTTGTATAGACTAAGCTCTCACAGTAAACCTATCACTGATGCCTAGTAGGTCAAGTGGCTGAACAAGAGGAGCAAGCTACCTGCTCATTTCTCTGCTCTGTGCGCCTCCACCGGTTCCTTTCTATAGAGAGTGCCTCCTTTGCTGCTCTCATCTCAGCAGTGTGCAAAGGTGGCATCCACTTATCCACTGTCTATCTCAGTATGTTCCAAATATACACACATTTGAGCTTACAAGCATGCACATGCAATGGTCCCACTTTTCCACTGGTTAGGAGAACTGGTTGTCTTGAGTCAAGTGTTTTTTTAACTATTTTGGCGATGAGCCCTGCAAGAAAATCAGTGAACTTCTACTACAATGACTGAGCAGGAGGTAAACTAATCAGGCTAACTAGGATAGCCAGGTTCTAACTAATCTCTATGAACAAATATCTGCTTATAAATGCAGAATCTGTAAGCAACGGGACACGATTTTGGTATCAGAAGCATTCTGGTTTCCATTTGTAGTCCGGTTGTAGCCTCACCCTCCTCTTTCTCGCCTGTTCTCTCTTCAACACCTGATCAGTTATCATTTTCTGAGATCTCACAGAATGAGGTGATAAAAATATTCACTAAAAAACTCTCATGCCCGTGATACTTATGGTCTAAACACTTTATTTTTAAAGACTTATGCTGATAGCCTCATTCCTCTCTTTCAGCACTTAATTTAACTTTCTTAAATTAAATGAAGAAAAAACTGAGGTGGTTGTTTTTGGAGCAAAAGAGGAACGATTACAAGTCAGCTTCTAACGACAATGTTAAAAACAACAGACAAAGCCAGAAATCTTGGTGTAATTATGGACTCAGACCTGAATTTCAACAGCCACATTAAGACAATTACAAAGTCATCCTATTACCACCTTAAGAATATATCAAGGGTAAAGGGACTTATGTCTCAGCAGGACTTGGAAAAACTTGTCCATGCTTTTATCTTCAGTAGACTGGACTACTGTAACGGTGTCTTTACAGGTCTCCCTAAAAAATCAATCAGAGAGCTGCAGCTGATTCAGAACGCTGCTGCTCGAGTCCTCACTAAGACCAAGAAAGTGGATCACATCACTCCAGTGCTGAAGTCTTTACACTGGCTTCCTGTGCCTCAGAGAGTTGATTTCAAAATACTTTTGCTAGTTTATAAATCATTAAACGGTTTAGGTCCAAAATACATTTCTGACCTGCTAGTCAACTACGAACCCCCCAGATCTCTCAGGTCGTCTGGGACAGGTCTGCTGTCTGTCCCCAGGGTCACAACTAAACAGGGAGAAGCAGCATTTAGTTTCTATGCTCCACATATTTGGAACCAACTTCCAGAAAATTGCAGATCCGCTGCAACTCTCGGCTCTTTTAAATCAAGACTGAAGACCTTTCTTTTTGATGTTGCCTTTCGTTAAATAACTATCCATTTCTTATACTTTCGTTGCTTATTTTATATGCTTTTATATAACTGTTTTTAACTGCTCTTTAATGTTTAATTTCTTATACTGTACTGTAACTTTTATTATTGTATTTTAATTGTCTTCATGTAAAGCACTTTGAATTGCCCTGTTGCTGAAAAGTGCTATACAAATAAAGCTGCCTTGCCTTGCCTTGCCTAATCAATCAATCAATCAATCTTTGTATCAGGCTTTCTTTCTTTCCCACTGACTGGAAAACAGCACAAATCACTCCAATGTTTATATCTGATGATCATAATAAATTGAACTTATATAGCGCTTTTCATAGACTCAAAGTCGCTTTAATCTAAATCTAAATTATAAATCTGATGATCATACTCTTGTCTCTAACTACAGACCAATAGCAATACTTCCAGCAATGTCTAAGTTGCTTGAAAAAGCCTTGCATAACCAGATAAGTTCTTACCTTGAAACTTACAACTGGCTCAGTGACTGTCAGCACGGTTTTCGCGCTAAGAGATCAACCATGTCGGCATTACTACTCTTCACTCAACAATTACGTGACTCTCTTAACTCAGGTCACATCACTGGAGCTATTTTTATAGATTTTCGTAAAGTCTCCGACACAGTGAACCATCAGATCTTGCTTAACAAACTTCACTCATTTAAATTGTCTTAATCTGTGATAGAAATGCTTTCTTCCTACCTGACGAACAGGTTGCAAGCTGTCAAAATTAATCATGTAACATCCCAAACTTTAGTCTGTGATATGGACGTTCCACAAGGCAGCATTCTTGGACCCTTACTTTTTCTTTTATACATCAATGATCTCCCTCAAGTGTGTAAACACTCAAAATGCGTACTGTACACTGATGATACTGTGATTTTTCTCTCTGACTCAAATCCTGATGTCATAAATTCCAAATTATCATCTGGTCTTCAGTTCTTACATGACTGGTTGAAAAGAACCACCTGACCATCAATGTAAAGAAAACTGAATGTATGTATTTTCACTCACATTACCTTTGCAAACCAAGATCTTGTTGTCACAAAGAGTTAAAAATATCTTGGTGTGCTACTTGATTCACACCTTACATACCGGGAACACATTTCTAATTTAACAAAAAAGCTCAATCAGAAACTTGTGTATAATAAGATTATATCTTTCCTTTTCTGTTTCTGAAACCTACCTACATGCAATTGTGTTTTTAACAATGTCCTACTGTCTTCCAATCTGGACTCTTGCCACTAAGGAAATTACTGAACCAATAGCACGACTATACAATCGAGCTCTCAAGATCCACAGTAGTCTTCCAAAGTGGTCTCACCATTGCATTGCACTCACACGCTCAAATGCTCTGACTTATCAGAACTACATAAACAGCCACGCTATTGCATTTTATTTTCAGATTTAAAATAGCACTTCATCAACACTTGCTGCACTTCTCCCGACACACAATTTGAGACCAGTACGCCTCACTAGGTCAGTCTCACAGGCATTCATTCCAGTCCCCCCTCCCCCAATACAAAAACAACTATTCTTTTTCATACATACACCAACATTTTGATCATCAGAACACTACCATCCATCACATATTTCAAAAAGGCATACAAACTGTTCCTTCTCAACAGTTACACTTGCACAAATTGATTGTTCATGTATTGTCCAAGTCTTGTTTGCACTGTCTGTATTGTTGTATTTAGATGTCTGTATCTGTCTAGCCCATGCTAATGTCCTGTACAAATGTGTCTGTCCTCATGTGCCGTAACTATGTTGAATGTTCTATGTTTCTGCAGAACAGGAACCTGCTGGAAACCATTTTTTTAAACTGAGTCAGGCCTGTTTATATTGTAACTTAATGTTACTTTTAACTTTCCTGTATAATAAATGAAATGAATGAATGAATGAACACATGGGCCGAAATGCAATCTCGGAAACCATCCGCTATCATCTGATGACGATTTAGATTTGTATATGTTTTTAAAAAAATGTATCTGCATATGAATGCAGATAAAAAAAAAATCTCAATTGCAACTCGCTAATCAGCCCTGGTGCATCGGAAAAGCCTCTGATACGGCCTAAAATGCTGGAATTGGCAAGTACGCAAGTCTATGCATCGATCCAATACCTCAGATTGTTTAGCCCAGAAGAAAATCTACTTTAGTTTATCTGTGTTCTTTTCCCGTTATGACTGACTGTCCAACTAGATAATAAAAGAAAGTTCTATAATTATATGGCATTTATTCTCTGTATGTATTTCTTCATGTTTCACAAAGGGTTTAACCTGAGGCAGGCCATACAACAATTATAGTAATCATATCACAACCATACAGGGTTAGCTGTTAAAAAATATATACAGTATATAGGGTATTTTTAAATTTTTTATTAACGCACTGGTATCATTTCGGTACTTAGTATCGGC
This sequence comes from Gymnocephalus cernua, assembly GCA_023631565.1. NCBI lineage: Eukaryota > Metazoa > Chordata > Actinopteri > Perciformes > Percidae > Gymnocephalus > Gymnocephalus cernua. Next base: position 32,834,793 of record CM042429.1, read on the forward strand.
CGATACTAAAGTTCAGGTATTGGACTTTGTATCGGGAAGGAAAAAATGGTTATCGAAACATCTCCAGTATTTAGCCATATTTTATAAGAAAATATGACTGTTGGAACACTGACTGTGCTGCAGGAGTATTTTGGGAAGTTTCTATAGATATTTGATATCAAGCTGATCAAACAGCTGCTGTCAGTGGAGATAAAACTACCAACTTTTTCAGACAAATATCAACAAGGGGAGTGTTTGATACAATATTTAACTGCTTGTATTGTTGAATACCTATTGAGTGCAGGTAAGTTTAAGTCACATAAGGTCCACAGTGTATCTAGATGTGTGCTATGACTTGTGTGCATTTGTTATTCAATCACAAATACGCAATTTCTTTCTCCATAGAACTAGAGTGACAATGTGTAACTATATTAGAGTTGAACATGTAGTATTGTTTCATGTCCTCAAACAATGGCAAACATTCTTTACCAATGTAACAATAATTATTTATTAAGAATATATTCCATATTATATCTCACTAACCAGGATATGTGAGCCACACAAGATGGCCATTGATCAGTTCCAACAAGGGCAGAGCCTCTATAAGAAAAGGACATTGTATTGAAAAGGACACATGAACCCTCTTTACCCCTGTCACTACTTCACTCTGCATTGATCCATTTCCAATTTACCCTCATGACCAAAGACGATCTTACCACAATGACAAAGAGTCAATGAGCACTGGAATGGCTTCAATCCACAGAACATATAAAGAGGTGATGTGACCTGTGATGAAAAATCAGACGAGGCAGCCGGAGGTGTGGCTTGTTGCCTACGGGATGTCTGAAAAATGGGTCACACGTGTGGGAGGACTGATCCTTATGTCTGAGTTACAAAACAAAATGATTCATACTATGCCACAGTATACACAGGGACCGTGAGTCCCTCTGTGCTAATGGCATGGCATTGGGGGCAGGGAGCATCGGTAGTCTTGTTTAATTAGATTCAGTCTTGGTTGCATCCAACCTGAGGGGGGATGAATGTGCTGTGCAAACAAAGTGGACATTCATCAGTGTTGCCAATCACACCGGATGTGATTAAGTTACACACCCTGTGGCCGCAGCGCGGGGGCTACCGTTACACTGGTCGCCAAGGCAAACATAAGCATGCTGCACACACGGGCTCAAAGGGCAGAAGGTGTTGGACTCTGTTTTTGCATGAATACCCAAATAGGTTACATTAACATCTAAGTATTACACCCAAGGTAAATTATCATTTAAGTGTCATGACCACGTATATGTTAAAAGGTTAAACAGTAGACCGAGGAGCTCTGTAATGGCATACTGTTATTAGTGACATAAAACGTTCTATAAGCTGTGAAAAATGCATTAGTGATGAGTTTCCAAGCAACCCACTTATTCTACCCCAACAGCAGTTACATCGAATACTTCACGTGGTTCTTACAAAAGGAGCCATGTCTTTTATTGCCAACAATTTTTACAGTGTACAAATGCTGAATGTTTACAAAGTTGAATATATATCACACAATGTATGTATGTGCAGTATGCATGTATTTTCCAATCACTTGTTTTCTTATAGGCACAGCTACTTTGGATGTGATGATGTAAGCATGCGCTGAATTCCAGTCAAGCAGAGTTGCATCAGTTGAGTTTAATTACTTTCAGCCTGAACTGTCTGGATCCCATCCACTGAACTCATATTTGCATCATTTGAATGGGAGGGCTGGCACTGTCTGTCACTCTGTGTGCAATACTGTGAGCACACCTAGTTTGATTCAAATCTTGAAATGAACTGAAATATAACAGCTTAATCAGTAAGATAACAAGAATCAAGCATTGAGGTAAGACTGAAGTGGAGTTTGTAAGATGTAACTTGACAGGATTTTTATAATGCCAACTACATGTGGTGAATTTCTTTAGAAATTAGAAAAGAAGCCAATCCCAAACTAAATCGTCTTCTCTCCTCCTCTCTTCCAGTTGTATCAGGAGTAAACAGGAAGCGTGTGGCATGTTATAAGAGGGGGAGGGGAAGCATACGCTTGAAAAGGACAGCAAAATGAGGAAAGAAAGAAAGAAAGAAAGAAAGAAAGAAAGCTGTATTACAGACACATTATTGAGTTTATATCATATATTTGTAATTACAGTACAAAAAACAATAAAGATTAAGGTGGGAAAAGTGACAGACAACAAAACTCTGTGGCCACGTAGCATTTTGTGATAGACAGCATTTGACATTCCTGTGTGTTTTAAAAATAGTTCTACAAAAAAGAGGAAGAGAGAAATGTGATGTGCAACATTTTGTCGCTGATCTGTATGACACATGACACTGGAACAGCAGCTCACTTTGAGCAGCATACCCAACACATCAGCAACCTTCTGAAAATCAATAGTGAGGATAATTGAAAAGCTGAGTTAGCTCCGTGTGCTTCTTCTATCTGTCTTTAGTTGCAGTGTTACCGACCTGCCTGGTATTTGTATGCAACTTTTTGGCTGGCACTTAATTGATCAACAGCACGCATTATCCAAAAAAAAAAAAAAAACAACTAAAGAACCCAGGCTGCCAGCCTCCCATCACTTGGCACAGGCACACCATGTAAATTTCATGACCACAGCATGTTACTGCTGCCAATTCTTCGCTTTGAGTCAGATTCACTGGGACACCCACAAAAGCCTTGGGCATTCATCTTTTATAATGCTGGTTTTGTCTCAATGAAAAATTTAGGGAGATGCTAAATCCTATAGGTCTAGCCAGGTAGACGGATTCTGCTACTGCTACTGCTGTGGTGATGAGACCCGCAGTGGAATGATGGAGGAAGGCAGGGTGCAGACTGACAAGCAGACAGACAACCATGGCTGCTAATATAGCAGAGAGGGAGGTGCTGATGGCCTGTTGCCAAGGTGACATGGGCCAGCCGGGTTCTGTCTCATTTGCAGATGCAAACGAGACCTCGCAGCTCCTACCGACGCTTGCTAAGCCTCCTCTGGAGACACAAACTGAACCCCCTCCTCCCCGGAGAACAGCCCCTGCATACACCTGAGCTGAGAAGGGAGGGGATGCACAACTATTTATTTGCTTTTCACGTTTGCTTGTGATTTGCCTCCTTTGTGCCCGTCTGGCTCCTTTGGGAAAGAAGGATTGCTTATAGTTTCTAAGTGTCCAACAACCCCCACATTGACATATTCCCTCCTTGCCTCCTATTCCATTGATTCCCTGTGTTGAATTGGCCTTTTCAGAGAGGGGGCTGATAGCAGCGTGCGCTGTTGAATAACAGCCCTCAGCCGACGCAGCACTCCACCCCAGCGACAACAAAAAGGCAGACTCCTTTGTTTGGCTGGAGGTAAACAGCTGGGAACAGATGATGCTGGTCGGGCTGATTTACGTGGCCACAGCTACCGTGGTGACAAGGTTTTGTTATGATAAGGACAAACAGAAGAAGGGAGAGGGAGGGAGAGGAGAAAGAGAGAGAGAGAGCAGTCAAGCCAGATGAAAAGAAAAAAAAGAAAATGTTGGAGAGCAATTTGGTGTGTTTGTTTGGGTTTGTGTGGTCCCCTCTAGAGAGTACTTCCTGAGCACACCTGAGAAAAAACAGAGGGCCTAGCAATAGATGTATCAGTGGGATGTCACACAGGTTTGAGAATAGACATGGAAATTACAAATTACAAATTCCATTTAAAAACACACCAAAGAAAAAGTAAGGGGAGACAAAACACACCATCCCCACTTTTGTGTTGTGTTTTTCTCGTTTCAACAAACACAAATATATTTTGTCTTGAATTACAATACCGATCACCTGGAAGACAGAACTGAATTTTTGAGTGCTGTTTTGTGATAATTTGGAGGTACACAATACAAAACACAACAGTAATGAAACTGCCATTTAACAAGTGTGGCTGACGCGCACTTATGAGAAACGCCACATATGCCACGCAGACCAAATCCTGAATGGTTAAATGGTCATGAATAATTAGGGCATTCTCTCACTGAGCAGATGTCTCTTTCTGCCAAACGCTGCTTCTCTCAAGAATGAACGGCTGGCCAAGATAAGCCTGGTGGAGGAACAGAGTGAGGGTCTCATTGGATAGAAGAGGAGAAGGGAGGAATATTGGATGCTGTGGCCTGTAATACAATATACCATGTGTGCACTATCACACACACACAAGGGCATATATAATGCAAAGTCTCACAAAATGCACACAAGCGCTGATCAATGCATTAAGCCTCCTGACCCTCCCCCAAAACACATGAGCACACTGCACTAACATTATTTACGAGCATTCCCACTTGAAGGCCCTGGAGTCTGGAGAGACTATGGTGACAAGGCCCCACTCAGCCACATGGTCACTGTGTCAGTGAACACATAAATTACTCACCCTTCAAATGTTGATAAGGCAATCCCCATCTCACTAATACAAAGGGGACACATTTTCTCCACTTTGTTGTTGAGCTCCAAACATGTTTTTATAGAGGATTTTTTCTGTAATACTTGTCAAGTGCAAAACGAGGTGAAAAATCAGACGAGGCCCACGAGGAATTCTAAGTAATGACAACAAAACTGTCGGCGCGTCCACATGATAGAAGCCTTCCATGATTGCACACCGCTCCCACCCCTCCCCCACACAGTTGCTAGTAGCCAAGGAGGACACGGAGGATTAAAAAACATGATGGACTCTTCAGAAGAGGTAATTACCTTCACTTGAGTTTCTGTGTGCGAAACTTCTTCTGAACATAGCGATACTGAGAAATACAAAGAGAGTTGTGTGGAGCTGATAGTCTTATTTAGCTTTGTAGCAACTCATTTGGCAATGGCTTGAATGTAACGTTCATTAATATCAAAAAGTTACGCACTAAAGCTTTAATCTGAGTCCATCAGGAAGACAATTTTTCATATTGCCAAAAAACACTCAAGTAGCTGTTCTGGAGCTTTTTTTGTTACTCTCCAGGCTGCTGTCAGTTGTCATTTTAGAGCTCAATTGAAACAACCGACTGCCAGCCCTCGACCTCCCGTGTTAATCAGAGCTCGCCCCAGAGTTAAGGCCTCTTTACAGTCGCCATTGCCAACCTGTCGCATGACAATGTGACGTCCAAATGACAATAAAATAAGCTTATTTGTTTTCTTGCCCAGAGTTAAATAAAATAATCGACATGAAGTTAGACCCAGCAGATGGTTATCTTAGCTTAGCATAGAGACTAGAAGCAGAGGGAAACAGCTAATCTGAATCTGTTTAAAATTCAACTCTAGTTAACATGGCTCACTAGTTAACATGGTATAATATTGTTTGTTTAAAGCTATAGTGTGTACAATATAGAAAATGCTAATTTTCGCCCCTTTCTAGTAAGATGCTATGCTATCTCAGCCACAAATTCCATCCGTCTCTGTGCAAGCAGTGCTCAAGCATCATTCCACTTTAGTTTAGGGTGACCAGACGTCCCAGTTTGACCGGGACAGTCACGATTTTGAGTTGCGTGTCCCGAGTCCCAAAAAAAGCCTGTTGGGACGCTAAAATGTCCCGGTTTACACCAACCACTATGACATTGTCCTGGTTGTCATCGATTACATAGCCCACGTGGTCTTATTATAACCCGATCATTAACTAAACCCATGTAGAAAGACTAATAAAGCATCCACCGTATGATTTTCACAATTTGTGTGCGTGTCAGTCAATCGTAGCGGTCTGCGTCTGCATGCGAGCATGCCAGCGTTACAATGTATATTTGTAAACATTGTTGCAATGCCTCTTCTTATCTGTTTCGTTTTAACGGTTACGCCGCCTTCACACTGGCACTTGAAATCAGCTCCGTAATATGCAATGCGTCCCCAGTGGACATCGTACTACACCGTTGAAAGTGTTAGCAAGCAGAAGCAAGTAGAAAAAATGGCGGACAAACTAGAACGACTCCTGAATGTCCTATTCCCTATGACCTCTCATCTGAGGGCTATAGAGATATAAACAGAAAGGCTGCTGCGTGGAGAAAGGTTGCCCAGGATGTTGATATGTCAGGCCGGTTAAATGTGATATAGCGGTGTAAAGTTAATAGTTCGATGTCTGTTGCTAACCAACTTAGCCATAGCAGGTATACTATGCACGGAAGAACTTTTCTCATACTCCAAAATGAATCGATCTTTTACCCCTTTCTATTACACACTAATGTTTTTTTATTAAAAGTTATGAATTCAGATTTGTTTATCAGTACCATAGCAATGCTAACTTCCGCTCGGATTGTCAGATAGGAACCGTCCGTTGCCTGTCGTATGACTTAAAAAAAATTTCAGAAGATATAAAGAAATGAAGTAATGCCCAAATCATGAATTAATTCATGCATTAATTCCGCATGATGTACCCTTACCATAAAGTGTTACCATAACTTTAGTTCAAGCCTGTGGCAGCAGTTCCAAATAATTCATTTAGTGCCGTGCAATGAAAAATACCTTTTCACAAAGTTGTTCACAAGTTCAGTGGGTGCATTTTCGAAAATAATGCTTTAATTCTGAAAAATAAAGTTGGTCCCACACAAAACTCCCTCAATGTCTTTTAATACTATTTCTTAGATATGTAGGCTAAATACCAAGAAAATTCATGAATATTAACTGAGATACCCCATTATGTTGTGAGCAGTAGGCCTACGTGTGCTGTTGGCAAAATTGTGTCTAATCTGTGTGTGTCTATAGCTATGTTTCCATCCACACGTTTTTATCCGAATTAAGAGGCCATCCACATGAAGACGCGTTTGGATGCAAACGCACTTTTTTTGCATCGTTTGGGCCGATTGTCCACACAAATCCTGTAAACGCACTGTCTGTAAATGCACTTTTTTGAAACCTGGTCCCAGGGTAAATAAAAAAAAAGGGCTCACGTTTGGCTTCGTCTGGACGGCGAAACCGCATATGTGCGTATCGATGATGTCATCGCCACACACCTCAGCCTCACAGCTGACTGCCTTCAACCCAGCTGACTGCTCTAGCAGGGACGCAATGCTGTTTATAAAGTGGAAGTAGAGAACTTATCAACTAGCTAGCTAATCTGTCTGCTTATCAATTCCTTGAACGGATTATAGTAACTTTTAGCACGGCTTATTGTAGAAAGGCTACCGCAAGAAAAATGTGTAGCTAGATTATCAAAAAGACATCCACTCCAGGTAGGTATATATATATACCTTTGCATCATCCTCGTTCGTATGGCATTGCACACGACGTAAACACACCGGTGCACGGTGGTTTTGCTGACTCCAAACATTTCGCCTACCAATCCGTACTCTGCACATGTAGCCAGTTTGTAGAATGCAATGACGATACGCTTCTCGGTTGGAACCGGAGGGCGGTAGCTTGTGACAACTGGGGAAAGGGATAGGCGAATAAAATTACACAACAGGTCAAATGTTGTCTTGGTCATCCGAAAATGCTTCAACCAAAGGGTTTCCATGAAGTGTCTCCATGATCTCCCAGAACAGTTTGGAGCGCAATGTGTTGATAGCGTCGTTGTTTTCTTATTATAGCTTGATATGTCGCTATCAGCTGGCACATGAGCACTATTACAACTTGTGCAATATTGATCATTTGTTGGTAGATGGCACAATCCATTTTGTCTAGCAAAACTTTAATCGCAAATGTTTGCTTGAATGTTGTGCATTTCAGTGTGAAAATGAATGGAAACAGCTTAAAATGTCTCAAATCAATTCGATATACCAATTTGATCGCAAAACAGCATGTGACATCATTATGCACAGGTTTTTATTCACATTAAAGCCGTTGGATGGAAACACAAATCAATTTGATATACCAATTTAATCGCAAAACAGCATGTGACATCATTACGCACAGGTTTTTATTCGCTTTAAAGCCGTTGGATGGAAACACACTTTCACCGGTTTTATTCGCATGAGTTTTTTTATCGAACTTCAGATAATACGATTGACAAGTGGATGGAAACTTAGCTTATGTATGACCTGGGCTGGCACATGTTCATGTTAAAAAACGTGTGCGTGCACGAGCACTACGGTCACACGCAAAGTGTCCCGGTTTTACAGGTCACCGGCACCGAGTTTGAAAGAGAGACTGAATAAGTAGCAGATATACAAAATATGTAACCACAGTAACATTTTCTTAAAAAAAAATATATATATATATATATATATATATATATATATATCCTTTTCTTCTTTGGTCCGGAGCACACAGCGTCCATTTCTCCCAAAAAAATTGCTGAAATACTGATTCATCTGACCACAGTACACGTTTCCACTGTGTGATGGTCCATCCCAGATGCCTCCGAGCCCAGAGAAGTCAACGGCGCTTCTGGACACTGTTAACATAGGGCTTCCTTTTGGCACAGTACAGTTTTAACTAGCATTTGTGGCTGTAACTACGTAGTGTGGTACTTGACAAACTAAGGTTTGCCAAAGTAGTCCTGAGCCCATGTGGTGATATCGCTTATAGATGAATGACAATTCTTGATGCAGTGCCGCCTGAGGGATCGGAGATCACGGTTGTTCAGCTTAGGCTTGCGCCCTTGTCCTTTACGCACTGAAATTCCTCCTCATTCCTTGAATCTTTTAATTATGTTATGCACTGTTGAAGGTGAAATAAGCAAATGTCTTCCTATCTTTCTTTGATCTTTCTTTGTTTTTAAACATTTCAATAATTTTCTCACGTATTTGTTTTGAAACTGGCGATCCTCGGCCCATCTTTGCTCCTAAAGGACTAGACCTTTCTTGGATGCTGCTTTTGTACCAAATCATAATTACAATCACCTGTTGACATCACCTGTTTCAAATCACATCATTATTTAACCAATTTACCTGATTACTAGCCCTTAATTGCTCCTGTCCCAACCTTTTTTGGAATGTGTTGCAGGTCTGAATGATAGGAAAGGATGTATATTTACAAATGAAATTAAGTTGACCAGACAAAACATGAAATATTTTGTGTTCACATTGTCAGCAATGAAATACAAGTCAAAGTACATTTAGAAATCACAACTTTTTTCTGATTTGGGGTTGTATATATATATATATATATATATATATATATATATATATATATATATATATATATTGTGCAGTGTATGACATACATTTAATTAATAAATGTCTAAGCCTTTCTTTCAATTAGTTTCTGAACTGAACAGCTGCTCTCAAATCTGTGCTCAATGAGCAGCTGCATTTTAGCAGTCATGGAACAGTGGTTTTTATCATGTATAAATGCATTCACAGTATCTAAAGGTCATGTCATGCCGGGCAGAATGAAGTGTATTCAGCGGTCCGACACACTGATTTGACTTGACTGTTTTAGGTCTGTGGACAGTTAAAACTGTCAACCCCCAGAAACATGACGATGGCCAGCAATGGTGGTTCACGTGGAGGTGTCTTGCCACCATTCATTGATACACATTCCCACACAGTTATGAATTCAACCTCATACCTGCAAAGGTCAGCCAAGGAAAACAAGTGAGGAATCAATATATAGATTTGTCTCTTTGGAATCAAATCAAGGCAAGGGGACTTGAACTCTGGGATCTGAAGCAAGGGAAACAATAATAGGTTGTTATTAAGCGGATTGAATAACAGAGATGTAGATTCTACTCGATCAATGGCTTGCAAACAATTTAGCACTTGAAGCTTATTGATTTCCACAGCTTCCCATACATGCTGTAGGGATTTGGAAAAGCCTTGATGGCTCCAGGTACGGCTGTATTATGACAGGGAACAAAGCAGTGATTCAGAAGGAGACACTGCTGTTTATTTTATCCTGTATTGAATTCAGTTGAACCAAGGAAGCTGCTGTAAACTGTAGCTCTTCTACTGCCTCATTGCTGCAAAAACCTCTTATAGAACCTGAATCAGCTGCCAGTTTTGGAGATGAAATTGTCTGACAGTGAAAGAGCTTAATGTGGAAGGCACTCCTGTTTGTCACAGTAAAGTTGTCATGACTAGATAAAAGAAAAGTGTTTTGTAGTTACAGGCTTCATTTTGTTCTTTGTCAAATGCTGCCTTCCTGCTATCCTAAATTGAGTACAGAAACTGGGACTTTATCAGTCACAGAAAGCTTGATGTCTGAACAAGAGAATAACTTACGGGGAGCCTGTGAATCGAGACAACTGTGACTAATTCTGAGTTGCCCTCATCCTATGAATTTGTTCATGACTTATAAATATGCATCACAAGTCAAACAGTCATGGGCTCACACCTTTATAAGGCATGGGAGTGTTTGTCTGCTTGGCTGAAGCAGGATATAAGTCCACCAAAGCCCATCAAATAGGCAATGGTATTTATGTTTGTGTAAGGAAGTGTGTGTCCTGATCACCACATCGCCAAGAAATCCCCACAAGAGGCAGCTTGTGGCACCTCATCCTATTTCAGAGATAATGCCATCATTGTCTTTTTGGTAAGAGATGGAAACGAGCTATGTTCTGCTCCTTTAGTTGAAATGCTGCCATAGTCAAATAAGGATGTCTTTGTCCCACTCTGTATCATCCAACTATTGTTGCTTTTCCACTTCTTATGGTGTATGTGTAATGATTTCAGCAGGGCAGCATGTTTATGAAACATTAAAAGAGAACAGCAGCATCGTAATGGTGGTTTTGCACAGCTGTAAACTGCAAAACATTTCAAAAAGTGTTTCTGAAATTGCTCTAACACATCAGCAGTGTTGTTTGGTTTGTGTAGGTGTTTCAGTTCCTCATGGCAGAATGGCACATCACAACAGGGCGATCACAGTTTTTTTTCAAGGAAGTGTTACTAAACACTTGGTTACTAAAGCGGACTTGGGAATGGCTTCTACTTGTATTCTCCCCTTGGCAGAAATGGCAAACTGACCTTGTGTTACCATTTTTTGAATAAACTTCACACCTCCCAAAATTAAACTGCAGGTGTGAAGTCATTTTACCTTCTGCATAGCATTTTCTCTGAGCCAGCTGGAACAAAACGTAAAACTGGTTTATTGTAAAAAGCCTTTGCTAGCCAGTGACTGATTGCTGCCCATTTAGCAAACATTTGCTTCCAGACATGTCTCTAAAACTGGAAGTGAGAGATTTTTTTTTACCTTCCAATAGAATGAGATTTAGGATGCCATCAAGGAGAGAATAACCAAAAGTGTGCGCCCTTAGCAATAGCAGAGAGATCAGAGAGGCAGAGTGACACAGTCGATGACAATTCTGAAGTGGTCGAACAACGGGTCATACAAAATAGTTTCAAGCATACTGACACCATAACATGGGCAGGGATTCATTGTTCCAGATCTGTTGAGCACTCTGACCAGCTTGGAGTCACTTGCACAATGAATGAGCATACATTCTCATTAGTTTTACAAAACTAACATGGAAAATGACTGGATTCGATGTTAAAAGCATTTCCAACTTCACAGAACAGTATACCCTCAATCTGGCCCTGAGGATACTGGATGATGCATCCCACCCACTTTTCTCAGAGTTTTCCCCTCCTCCCCTCTGGACGTAGATTTCAAATGCCCCTAACAAAAATCAAACGTGCCATTACATCATTTGTGCCAAGGAACATTCAGTGACTGAAAAGATCAGACACAGGCACATAGACATTTTATAATGTGCGCTATTGATTATTTATTTAATTATTTATTGATTAATCTTAGCTATTGGACTGATGATTGCATGTCACCACCATTGCTGCGTTGTTGTTGTTTATGTTCTGTTTTCTGTATCCTCTACGTCTTCAATGTTGTTGGATGTTTGGTGTGGTTTTTATTGTTTATGGTTATTTACTGTTGTCTGTACTTAATTTTTAATGTGGCTCCCTTGAGTGTAAAACAAATTCCCCTCGGAGCAATAAAGGTTTCATTTATTAATTCATTCATTCATGGCTAATAACGTCTGATGGAGGACCTGGCCAAGCCACATGAATCACTGTAAGGAGTTATTTCCTCTAAACTCAGGCATCCATTGAATCTCTCAGGTCAAAATGACAGGGTTGGTAGAGGCACTATTAGCCATAATGATTTTAAACATACTATACTGTACACACTGCAGTAGTTCAAAATAGTTTTGCTGCATATTAATAGCAATAATGATTTCTGAACGCTTGACTGCCTGAAACTGTTGTACAATTTCTCTTATGGTACATTAAAGAACTATAGAGGGTCGTCACTTTTTCCACACAATCCCATGATCATCTACTACTGAGAAGCACACTGACATACGTACAGTGGTTGGCTCGTGGCTGTTATGAATGGGAGAGTTGTGATACTTATTCACGTTTTGTGATAATTTAATAAATAAGATGAAAAAGGTAAAAGTCAATGATAATGCTGAATTATTTCATTCTTTCTTTTTACAGTCAAATAAACTACAGCTTTTCCATTTTTTTCCCATGTTAAACTGTTTCTTGTTGTTTTTTCACATGAGAGTGACCAATGCAACTTTTACACACAACACACAGAAGATGTGAGATGTGCTGCATTCATGTAGTGTCAGAATAATTAAAAAACTGACTTCCCAGCTAGGAAAATTCACACTGCATTAACATTGTGAGATAGGGCATGGCTTGGCAGAGGTCTGCATTCTCCGAGTGCTGTTCTAGTTTTTAAAGTTCTAGCTCTGTTCTGCATTTGTTACTTAACACCATTATAAATCAGGTTAACCTCCTCAGCTGTCATTAAGAGTAAAATAATGGTTATAATAATTCAATAGGTAGCCAACTGGCACTAAACTTGACCGTACATTATACTTTATTATACATTATACATTATCAAACTGGAAACACACTGTCTGTGTTTCAGGTCAATTCACATAATAACACTCAGCAACTGACAGAAATTATTCTTATGAAGAATGCAAATAAAAAACCTATAACACAAAAAGCCACCAATTACGCATTAGTACTGATGAATGGAAAGCATGTTTCCAGCCCCCCAGTCTTCATCAGTGTGTTGATATGTTCATTCCAATTTTAAAGCAGTGGCTAAACAAGTTGATCAGGTGCCTACAATGTGATTATGCACTGGTGTAGAAATAGGCACCTTAAAATGAAATGAAAAGGCTAAAGTGCACTGATGCGCACTGTACTGAGGAATGTAGAAAGTTGTAATAAAAGATGAGTCCAGCTAGCAAATGTGTGCAGTGAAATGTTATTTTGGTCATAAATCAGTCATTTTTCCCATGCAAACATGCCAGATAAAATTGCTGCAGTAAGACTGCCATAATCAGAAATTACTAGCAATGTACATCATACTTTCAGGGGTTTTTGTGTTTGAAATGTCTTCACATATGTTTCAGGTAAATGTTTTCAATTAAAAAAATGAGCATGCAGCTCAAACAGCCTTTAGCCTACTTAGTGTTTTATTAGCATATTGATTTAGAATGTATCTACTGTATTGTATATATTACTCATGTTTTTTTTAAATCTTTTTAATTGTATATATTACTTATCTTTTGTTTTTATCCTTGTCATACCTGCACTTATTGCACCGTGGGTCGGAGAGAAACATATTTTCGATACCTTTATGTATGTCAGGCAAATGACAATAAAGTTGTCTTGACTTGACATTGCATAAAATGTGAAAGCGATGTGTTGTGAAATAGTATGATAGCTCTTTTCAAAACATTATTAACTTTCTTTTTCTATGAGAGGAGTGGTCTGGAGAATGTTTTTAACAGAGTTCACTTGTACTTGTTCCAGTCCCATGCTGTTTTCTCCCCTGACTAAACACCACGCAGCGCTCGGAGAACAAGCCAGAGGCAGCAGATAAGAGGGACAGAGGAGAGGAGGGAGAATGGAGGGAGAGGAGGGCGTACTCCCTGACCGCAGAGCACAATGTCTTATCTTGTCCTCTGTCCTCCCTGTCGTTATCTCCTGCACATGGACGTGGAGACTGTACACAGCTGTTTGCTGCCCACAGAAATGGAAATAAGTTTTATACAAATACAAAATATTTCAGTGATATTCTAACAGCCAGAGTCTGTTCAGAAAATGGCTAATAAATATTTGAGCGTGCAGTTGGTCTTAAGTAAAAAACAAGATGTCACAATGGCTCCAAATATTCCCTCTCAGCGCCAAAATGCAAAATGTGTGACTTGGTTTGGCCAACAGGCAAGATATAGTATGTTTTATATTAAATGTCAGATCCTATTGTACAGAGCAATCTTCTTTGGTTAAAGTAAGTAAGTAAGTAAGTAAGTTAATTAGTCTTTTGTTACTTTTTCAGCCACAATAAACAGTTGTATAGCTTAAGTGTATGGTGAGACCTTAACAGTATGATTCCAGAAGAAGAAGATTCCAGAGATTTTGATTATTAGCCATAATGTCTTAACCATCCAAGGAACCTTTCCAAGACTGTGAAACAATGTTATGTTTTATTCGCGCTGTCATGGAGAAGTACTACACTACCCACAAACCTAAGCGTAACAGAGAAGTCTCTGATTGGTGGAGCTCCCTGTTACCATTAAAATGTTTACCGTCTATATCCACGACGTTCCACATCCAGGATTACTTCGTTGCCGATGGAAATTCCGCCGGATTTCACTCTTTTAGGCTGGATATTCTTTACATTGGGCTTTCTTTGTGTTGACATTTTGAACTCCAGTCGATTTATGAGGACTGTGGTTAACTATTTCTCAGATCTCTGCAAGGTAAACCCAGACAGCTAGCTAGACTATCTGTCCAATCAGAGTTTTCTGTTGCACGACTAAAACAACCTTTGAACATACACATGTTCCACCAAGACAAGTTCCTTCCCGAGGCTATTTGCAGAGGCGCTGTTGCTCCGTATGGCGCTTAGTGCCACCCAAGATGATTGTGATTGAAATGCCAATAAACCAGAGCACGTTTTTCTCCCATCCCGGAATGCTGTGTGGACTTGCCAGACCCTCCTCTGCAGCGCTGTGCAGGAAGGCCTGCCAAAGCGAGACTACCGCACACACGAACCGCAAGTGAGCTTCTACCACTGAAGACTATGATCGTTTATGTACACAGTCTTGTACCTTTGCCTTTTATCCTGTTTTCTAAATGTTTTTGTTTTTTTGACACCAAATCAAAAAAAGTTACGTTCACAAATCATCTTGTATTTGGTTTTGTTTGGTTCCAGGCTTAAAACTCATTTTCAACGCATTTTCTGAAACATGGAGCAATTGAATGGGGAAAATCACTCCCAGAACCGGAGCAGTTCAACAAGTGTGTGGTCACTGTTGCGAGACCACCAAAGTGGAACTCTGTAATAAAATAAAAAAATAAACTTAAAAAAGCTCAGCTCCAGTTTAGTTTGCCTCTACGAGCAAATCTGATTGCGATAATTCCACTGAAATGAACTGTCTATGATTTCTCTGTTATGCTACTCTCTGCTTCTGACTGCCAGTTGTCTGTTGTAGATAATAGTTAATTTATAACTGCACTGTGCATATTATATTCACTGGATAATTACCAACATTCTTGAACATGCAGTTCAGGTATTTATTAAATCAGTATCTGAAAATGTTATTTGACAGTTTCTTACAGTGGATGGATATTGTTATGGATATATGACAGGGGCCTTTTGGTTTTTATTATGTATTCTCTGTTCTTGATTCATGGTTTCAAGCAGCAATATCCAGGGATGAGCCTAGAGTGGATCTTGGATTAGCCTCTAGCCCTTGGCTTAGGTCCCCACCCCCATCTCTCTAGTGCTAGCTGTACTTCTCTCTCTCTCTCTCTCTCTCTCTCTCTCTCTCAAACACACACACACACAGACTCCAAATGCACTACAGACACTCTGCCAATTTAATAAAGAGAGACTTTGTCATGCGTATCTCTCCCACAGCTTCCTGGCCAGAGTGACAACAGTGTGGGTGAGTGGAAAAACAGGAAGAAGACAGACAGACTCTAGACAGCTCTAGCGGGCAGTGGATTGGCCTGTGTGTGTGTTTATATGTCTATGTTGAAGCCTGTGCATGTGTATGTACAGCATATGTGTTAACCCACTTAGACATGTGCTCACCAGGACATTGCTCAACATTTAGAAGCGATGGTGGTGTAACACAGATAGGGCTCCCCGGTCAGGAAGGAGAACTAGCTGTTTCCTGGGGGGGACGTCTAGCTGTCAGCGCCCGGCCCGGGTAGGAGTGGGATATGGCTTCACCATTAACAGACCTCATGATGGGAAGACCAATGAACAAAGGCCACAGAGGGAACTTCACCCAGGCACACAGCTTTTAGGTGAACTCAATAATGCATGATTTGTGTTTTCTTGGTAGTACAGGATGATTGCTCTCCTGAATGTCCCTCTGGAGGATAAATATCTCTGAAAATGTACAGATCTCTCAACTAAATAAACTCCAAAAGATGCCGCAATGTGCCTTTCAGAGCTTGGCTATTCTTTAATCACCGCCCCAGAGACCAAAGGTAGCCTATTCTACCCTGTTTTTGTAGTGTAAGAGCAGTCCACCATTGTAATTTGCCAATATTTTCCTTATTCACCCACACTTTCCCTCCTAATTATTTTGCTGCTGTCAACGATGTTGTAACCAACTGCTTGAATACTAACTGTGTGTCCAAACAGATTTCTGCTGTGAGTGAGTCATTTGGTAAATATAGGGAATGACAGCACTGACTTTCAATTTGGGCTCAGCTGTTTAGCAGTCTAGTTGGATCACACAAACACATGAACATGATGACAGATGCACACACACAAATACACAGCTGTCAGTGGTTTGGGTGTTCAGAGAATTCTGCAGTGCATACATGTAGGAGATGAAACTGCAGTGTGCAAACATGGCATGACATGAAACCTTGGCATGAAAATAGGTCATATCATAGATTGTACAGCGTTTGAACTGCCTCAAGTGTTATTGCACCGATGTATCAGTAGATGAGACCTGCTTAAGCTTGACAGCCAAAGAGGCTCCCCAGATGGCAAACTGAAAAATGAAATTATGCCCAGACCAATCCAGATTGTTATTGTCCACAAAAGGCTGTTACTTCCTGGTGTTTATGTGGGGCTGAGCTACAGTCAGAACTACCTTACAGGTCACTGTCATATTTATATTTTAAGATTTATTGTGGATGAATGAAAAAAGCCCACCCCCAATCCCCCTGTACAACACAGAGACATATCTGTTTACTGAAGAGGGGGGGGGGTGTGTGTGTGTGTGTGTGTGTGTGTGTGTGTGTGTGTGTGTGTGTGAGTGAGTGAGTGAGAGAGAGAGAGAGAGAGAACAGACATGTGCATGCACGTGTGCAGGCGTGTGAACAATATTTTCCTGCGTGCACATGCATGGGTGTTATGTTTGTTTGTGGAAGGGAAAAGTGTCACCCGGTGCTTTAGCCCCGCCACAAACCCGACTCCTCCTGACATCTGTGAGTCAATTAGCTGACTAAAGAGAAAACATCCCTGCCCCCTCTCTCCCACACCCTCCCTTCCCTCCACCAAACAGCTCCAACCAGCCAGTCAGCCAGCCAGTTAGGTAGTGTAGCATAGCAGCTCCTGTCTGCCCTGCCTGGTGTGAGGCACTGGGGGAGGGGCGCTAGTCAGGCCCGGGGGTGGGAGGGTAGTGGGGGTGATGAGGTTGGATGTCAAGAATGTGGCTCATGGTCTGCTCTTTTGTGTGTTTTGTGCAAGATGAATAGGCCCATGGCAGGCTGGGGTGCTAGCCGGCCACAGCTCCCCGTTGACTTGTGTGTTAGAAAAGCCTGAAGGCCCTGGCCTGCCCCTCTTGAAATGAGACAGACGGGTAATGAAGGCTGCTGGGTGAACAACTTAAACGCCCACTACATATAGAAATAACTATTCCAATGTGTTATTTCGTCTATGGCTCATTCTTGTCTCAATATTGCGTATAGCTCCATTATCTCTCTTCTCTTCTGACTATCTCTATCTCTCTGTCCATGCCTCCCAGAGCCCCCTATCAGGATAGTTATTGTTTGCTAAGCTGGTGTGGGGGCTGTTCTTTTTTTTTGCCTGGTGCATCCCATATTCCCTTCCACACTTGTCCCCAATGCCCTCCATGTCCTCAGGCTACTGGTATGGAAATATGCTTCAGTCACATTGCTAATTATTTAAGAGTCCTCACCTCATTAACAGTGCTGGGAGATAATGAATGATTAATAGGTCATTCTTCACATCGTCACTGTATTCTCTCACTCTCCCTTTTTCCAAATGGCTACTTGTTTGACAGGTTGTATTGGCTCTTGTTGTCCATCCAGGCTGTGTTTCCCCTGCACTCCTGTGATGCATGTTCATGTTCCTGAAGGTAACTGGAAACGTCATCAGTGGCTGTAAGGCAGGAAGTGCAGTGAAGGGGACATGATTAGTGTTTGTGTCGACAATGATCCCTCAGGCTAGTAAATGCTGAAGAATGATGTTGCTTGGAAATGCAGGCAGTGGGCTTGTGGTGCTGACTGTGAATGAATGGCATTGCTTGGTAATGAGCCAAGATTGGATACATGAAACCAGGGAGACAACTCCAGTCGTATTTGTAGAGCTAGCATTAAGTCAGCGTTGGGGTGTGTGTACACCTGCAAGCACTAAGCTCATGATAAGTACACTAAGAATTCTCAGCTGGAGTAGGGAAGTTATTTCAGTTGTTATCTGGTGCCTCAGAAATCCCTTTATGGTCTTGACTTTCTCAGCTAAGAACTTTGCGTTCTTTAAGACATTAAGACAACTATTCTCTACTAAAGGCCTCAATTTGCTTTAACAAAGTCATAGGACATGTCATCTGACTATGTCTAAAGGGAAAAGAGTTGATTCTGAATTGCCAAACTTTGAGTTAGGGGCGAAAAGCCTGTTGTCACAGAGAGCGGAATGGGTCGGAGAATGTAGAATGAATGAAACAAATGGCGATAACAGCACATAATCAGTCTCTCCTCTGAGGCAATCATGGTGTTGTGCTTGGTTGTACAGAAGTAGTTGCATGAGGGATGACAAAAGAGAGTTTGATAAACACGTTCAAACCCTGCATTACTTATTCTGAATTACCACCGCATAGTTTGGCTTGGCTCGGCTCGCCTTTGGTACCAGGTCCTTTTCTCGATTTCGTTTCCCACTGCGGATAGTACTACATCAATGTAGGCGGGATTCTTAGCTGATCGTCATAGCGATGCCGTGTGAAATTGCCGTGACATCATCTTCTATGTGACACTAACACAATGTGTTCTCGCGCTTGATCGCTTCAATACATTCAATCAAACTTTTTTGAAACTAAAAACAAACATTATTGAATATTAAGTTTTACATGTGTGAAGTGTTGTGCTATGTAATACCAGTGGAACACAGCTAACTGCAGACAGATATTGGAGAAAAAAAATCTTATTATTATTGTGATATTGATTTCAGTTATATTGCCCAATAGGACTGACCTAATTTTCTCCACACAGACAAACTATGAGCCCATTCTTACCAACTCTATTTTGGGATTTTTTGAAATTTGTAGTTTGTTAGAAGTGATATGGAGATCAGGCCTACTCTGGCACGAAATAAGTGTGTAAAAAAACAAGCCAATCAAGTGTATCACTGTCAAACAGTGACAGACCAAAGTTGTTTTTGTAGAAAAAAATGTTAATTTAACTTCACATGGAACAATCACAAAAATTGGAAAGCTGCTTTAATGTAGTACGTTCCAACCATTCCCCCCACCCCACCACTTTCACTCAAGCCTCACCCCCACTTGTGGCCTCAGTTATGTGAGTGGCAGTCACCAGGTTTCTCCCCCTCCCTCACTTCCAAAGTCCCTCACCCACTTCTCCACAGCATGTTTGAGTCAGACCCTCCCCCGTTAGCCTTGACTCAGGCTTATTGCTCTCTCTCAGCTGCTCGGCTGAACAGGGACTGTTGATTGGTGGTTGAGTTGGAGAAGGAAGCCTTGGGAGTATTTATAGAGACTCTCTCATTTACCAGAACAATAACAACCCTCCCCCACACTGAGAGAGAGGCAAACTGACTTTTGGTTTCACATCTCAGGGGAAATGTACATAATAGGACACACTTTATCCTGGTGAATACGTTGACTGTCCATTCCTGTTAATGCTGTGTAGCAATTATAACAAAATAGGTTGACAGTGATTCATAATTAATTCATGTCTTGAGTTTAGACAGATCGAAAGCAAATTTTAAAAAAATGTGTTATCCATCTACATGTTATGTTGCAACTGTTTAGGTGATTGTGTTAGCCTGGTTGACTCCTGTAAATGCCACTACTGAAAAGGCTTAAATGTATGATTTTCTTTACAATTAGAAGCAGCAGAAACAAGTAGTTTAAATTATTTATATTTCAATTACCTGCTGGAGCACCATGTGCACATACAGTAAATGTAAAACACATACAGTGAGTATTTGTTTTATCTGAGATGAGCCAACACATTGTATATCAGCAATGGTCATACCGGCAATCCAGTGGTGCAAGTGAAACCGATTTATTTTCAGGATGTGGCAGCACTTCCTGAGTACTCAGCCCTATGGCTCCACCTCTATAAATGCACATGTCTGTACCAGCCATGAGGCTCTATACATCGCTAAAATTTGGCTATAATTACTGGCAGAGACAGTGTTGGGAGGATTAGTAGTTAGGCAGAATTGAGTCAGCTGGTTTCAGTTGATGGTGACAGAGAGATGACTTGTGTGATCAGCTCAGTTTTCACTGGTAGATGATTACTGTAGCGCATAGTGCTGCCCATCAGTTTGCCCATCATATTCTTCTGTAGACACAGGATAAGTCATTTATCTCAGACTACAGACATATAAAGTGGTGTCACACAGCTACAGGCCTGACGGGGCATTCACACCAAAAAAAGCGATCCACGATTTTCCGCAGGGTGGTGCGGCAGGGGGAGCGTCAATGAAACGGCCCATTTGTGTGACGTGTGTTGTGTTCTTAAACCCCCGCAACAAAGCACACGTCAACTTCATATTTCACAATCATTGTTTTCCATCAGATCGTTTACAGATTTTGATGTTACCGACTGCACTTGAAGGCAGCTTTTTTTCACAGGAGAGAGAAAAAATTAAGAAAATAGACAAGTGAGACACACGTTTTTTGTTGTTTAAGGAAACATGCAGGTGTTACACAAACTCCTGGGCAGTTCGGTGCTTATGTTTAATTTTTTACCCCCTCGTGGCAGCGATAAAGCCAGTGATGTTTCCTGTTTACTGTACGGGATTCTCACACCGCCTCAAACCATAGCTCAAAACACACTGACAGGTCTGATCTCCGGTAGCATGATTGGCCACCGCAGTGTGACGTGGGGTTGCGTTTCTTCAAAAGTTGAGTCAGTCTCAACTTTTGCCGCAGGCCTACTGCATTTTTTGAGTGCCCCCCTGCGGCAACCCCCAATGCACTACCCCCATACAAAATAAATGGAAAGACCTGCGTTTTTGCCAGACCGTTGTAAGGCCGACGCAGGCTGTCTAAGTTCAAACTTAGCAATACTATCATGAACATACAGGATTTAGGATAAAGCATTGCAAAAAGTACTTGTATTGTAATTTAAGCATATAACACATGAGGAAGGCCTACTTCAGATACGTTTCAGGTAGAGATGCTGTGCAGAAGGGTCCAACAGGTACCCACCAAACAGAGTTGGTATGTTGGCTGGATGCCACATGTAAGAACTTCCGCCATTTTCTTGTTCTTCGGTTTTGGGTGTTGAGTTCCTATAAGCTTCTCCTCTACCAACTTGCAGAACCAGGGATACAGCTGGTAGTACACACATCGTCCTGCAGGCAATTCCTCTGTGCAGAACATCAGACTTCCACTCCACTACACTCCAGTGAGTGCCTTTGCTCCAGGGGGGCTCTCCACACACTCCAAGACCCTGTTGAGGAGCAATAAACATTGGCCTCTACATTTCTACAGACTGTTGGCTCCCTCAAAGTCTGACGTAGAGGGCCTGGAAGCGGCAGCAAGATGTTTTGTGATCTTTATGGCCAACTTCATAACAGCTAGGAAGGTTGTTGGAGTTAGTGCAGTTGCCTCAGACAGTGGGAATTACATGCAGAGTGTTGTAGGCAGATAATGCACAGACAGAGTAGGTTGAGCTGTACATAGTGGTCTGACAAAGAAGTTATTAGCTACGTTATTGTCTGCTGTCACTAAAGAAGAGTCAATGAGGAATGTTGAGGTCTTTCATAGGGGGAGCTCATCAAAGGTTGGAAAAGCTTATAGTCATACTGATTAGCTGAGAACACAAATAAGTGAAGCTAAGCTGCTAATTCTTTAGACCCCTGTTTAGAGCGTGAAACCTGTATGAAATGAACCGATCCTGCAACTGCATCATTTTATTGCATGTTTTACAGTGTGGCACAGGGGTGTGTCCAAACTGGGAATGGAAGCAACACTTCCAGCCTATTGCTCCTATAAACACAGTCACATTAACTCTCTCTCTCTCTCTCTCTTGCTCTTTATCCCTGGAATAAAACACACATACACACACACAAACGCATAGAAGTCAATAAATTGCTCAGGGCAAGGTGTGTGGAGACTCCTCTAGCAAACCATAAACCACAGCCAGAGAAAGTAAAAGATACACAATATACAGAAAACAGCCTTTGAGGGATATAACTGCAGTGTATCCTCTATATAATTACAACCATGCAAGTCTGTTCAATGGATATATAATTACAAAATGCATATCTTCCACTACAATCATTGCTGATTGTGATTATATGCAAATATCTTGGGTTTTAAACAGACACAGTGATGTGATTGTGAGCTCCAGAAGGTTTGGACACATTGCCTGCGCTCTCTAATGCAAATGACACCATTAGGAGTTTTTGGCCCTGGGATGACAATAAGGATTGTTTTGATGTATTTTAAAATGTGTGTTTGTCATATTGTCACATGCTGCAGTAACCTTGCTCAGAAGACACTCTACTAAAAGAATGATCCTCACAGCACAACAGAAACATATGTTGATTGTGTGTTTTGTTTGAACGACTGGCTGGGTGAGTTTTTCAGATAGTACCCATACCTGGGAGTGGCTTATTAACACTAGCTTAAAGTGGCTGGACAATGTCAAACAATGACAAAACGCCTGCCAGTGGTTGCCCATTTATAGTTGAATTCCTAGAACAATAGATTGGCTCGCTCTCCCAAAGTGGTGCCATTCATTTGCAATTGCAGGCAAGAGGTCATTGTTCTGAAGTGGGCAATCAAGAGACGTGTGCATCTGCACAGTGGAGGTACACACTCAAACACACACACGGAAACATACACACATGCCTGCATCCACAGTCCATACACGTAAACCAGTCAAACGCACATCCATGCACAGCAGTAGTTACACTGCCGCTGCAGCTAGTGTGGCCTAGAATAGCACACAGGCTACATTCCTCTGCCCTCCCTCCACTGCCTCACTGAGGCAAACACACAGCAGACTGGTGGGTCACATGGACCGACAGTGATCTTGGAAATGAAGTGTACAAGCACATACCAGGGGCAAAACTCTTGCTACACATACACATAGGCCAAAAAGATAAGTAGGTGCAGACAAGTTAGGAACATGAATTTCTACACTAATGTTATGCTGTCTGACACACACTGGCAGATATGAGCAAGCATGCTTACTCCTACATACATGCATAAAAGAAATAAATATGTCAATAATATTCCTATCTATTCATCTATCTATCTATCTATCTATCTATCTATCTATCTATCTATCTATCTATCTATCTATCTATCTATCTATCTATCTATCTATCTATCTATCTATCTATCTATCTATAATTGTTATTATTCAATCACAACAGCAGCAGTTATGAAGACATACAAGATGTCCAAATTCTTTCTTTAAAAAAGAAACAGTGGGGAGGAGGGTATTTAAATTGGCTACTGTGTCACAGCTCTCGAACAGCCCCTTTTTTTCTACGCCCATGCACAATTATATTAAGTAGGGCCAATAGGAACAAAGAAGAGGCAGGACCGAGGCTCCACCTCTCCCCGACTGCCTTCCTCTGAGCTTTTTAGATGTACATAATCCCTGAGTTGACCCAGAAAATAGGCAGTCGTTTCAAGATTTGATGCGGCAGTCTTTGTGCACACCGTCCCCGCTTGAGCATGAAGCGTAACCCTGTGGAATATATACTGTAATTCAAAGGAGCTTTACCTTACAGAGGAAAACTGTTTAAATAGACGGAGCCGAGGCAAAGTCGCGCAACTTTGTGAAAACGTAGCGGATACGGGTAAGTGATTTTTATCGGATTTATTTGTTGGAGAAATTGGGGTTTTGGTCTGTGGTGGTCTCCGGGGCTGCTGCTCCATTGTTTGCATTCCCTTCTTTAAAACTCGAGATTATAACCAAATTAATAATATTAGGCTACAGTGTACCTACAAGAGTATTAAATACAAACATTTAAACAAATCGGCACAAAGTAGTCGGAGAAAACCGAAGCCTTTGTTGAATGCATGCCTTGCTAGAAATGTGGTGATTCAGCTGTTGGTGATGTTGCATGATGTCAGTGTTCTTTGTTGCAACCTTACGTGCGTAAAATGTAACCGATTTTTCTGCCTCAGCTGACATGCAACATAGATGGGGTTTAAGCAATGCATTACGCGATGCACGCATTTTTCCTCCGTTTTGTCGATCCCTTAGTGCATGAATTATCCGCATCTAAAACGCACCCAAACAATGTATGTTAACCTGTAATTCCGACCTGGGCGTCCATTCCTTGGCACAAAGAGGGGAGGCTTTAGGAGGACTAAACACACGAGCAAGATTTTCAGTGTTAGCAAAACTAGCGTGCAGATTTTTTTTACGGAAGCGTTCGTTGGTTTAACTTGAGAGGTGGAATTGTGACATTACAAGGACAATTGTCCGTGTGTGTATTCAGTGAAATTAATTGTGTGGTCACTGTAAGAGAAGTCAGTTGGCTGGATATGAAATTGGTTTTAGCTACAGCAATGTACAATTTATTGTACTACACATTACACCATCAACACAATGGCTGTGCATCTTAATAGTGATACTGGTTAGTGATACTGGTTCAAATGGACCGCAACATATGCTCATGTCAGCCTTGATCCAGCTGCACATGCCCTTAAAATGTGTTTACTGCTTCCAAACGTCTTGTCTGCCCTTTGCGATGTTCTAACAGTGTCTCCTCTCTTTTCATAGACAGGAGGCATGGCAGACCATCTGATGATGCCCATGAATCACAGCTCAGCGGGCGCCAGTATCCACGGTTACAGGATGGGCATGAACGGTGGCCTGCAGGCAGGTCACCAGCAGCATCCCAACCAGCAGGGCATGCGTACGCTGCCCAATGGCCAGATGATGCATTATGGTGGTGCCCAGGCCAACATGGAGACTGCCATGAGGCAGCGACAGGGCATGGTGGGTGGACCCATGAATGGACAACTGAATGGGGGCCAGATGGGTCACCACCAGATGACATCTGGTAACATGATGTATAATGGCCCGCCCCAGCAGCAACAGCATCACCCTCAGCAGCAGCATCACATGCATCCACAGCAGCAGCAGCAGCACCAACAACAACAACAACAACAACAACAGCACCAGCAACAAGTCCAGCAGCAGCACCCGCAGCAGCACCCGCAACAACAGCACCCGCAACAGCAACAGCAGTTCATGAATGGAGGGTTAACGTCCCAGCAGCTCATGGCCAGCATGCAGCTGCAAAAACTAAACACCCAGTACCACGGACACCCACTGGGGCCTATGGGTGGGAACCATATGGGGCCCACGACCCAGTACCGCATGAACCCAGCCCAGTTGGCTAACATGCAGCACATGGCCGGGCCGGCACTGGCCCTGAACGGCATGGACGCAGATATGATTGACGAGGAGGTTCTGACCTCGCTGGTCATGGAGCTTGGCTTGGATCGGGTCCAGGAGCTGCCAGAACTCTTCCTGGGCCAAAATGAGTTTGACTTCATCTCAGACTTTGTCAGCAAACAGCAGCCCGTTAGTTGCTGAGAGGACCCGATTTGCCAATGGGCGCAAATGGAGACAGAAGAGTGAGAATTGTCCAGGGTGGATGAAGAGTGCTCATCTCTTCACTTTTTATTTACTGAGCACCTCCCTGTACAACTAAGCCCAGTTGTGGCAAGCAGGGTGCACAGAAGAGAACTCTGGATATCCACAGGGAACACATAGTGCTCGAGTCCCGCATGTTCTAGTTGGCCAGAGGGTGGCTGCCTTCAAGGCCGAGTTCCACTTCTCCCATTTCCTGGACATGAATGTAATAAAGAAATGCTGAAATTCTTAAAAGCCACTCTGAACAATGCTATGAGACTGTGTAGCCTCCAAGCCTGGACTCCAAGACAGTTTACCAGTACAAAGGTGTATTTATTTATTCCTATCTGAGAAAACTGATATAAAGAATAACCACCTTCTCCGTTTTGGGAACCACGTGGTTTAATGTTTTTTTTTTCTTTTTTTTCTGAGAGTAAGATGGGGGGGAGACAATTTAAATTAAGTTCTCTGCTCATGATTTTTTTCCCTCATTCTATTTGGCCTAGAATTTAAATAAGCTCAGATGACAAGGTCATCTAAAAGAGAGCCTGTGTTTTCTATCATAAGTTAGGCACAATAGAAGTACAATGTTATCTCATTTGAATGGGAGCCTCATCCAGATCTTTTGGTAAAGTGCTGCCTTTTTAGATGTGATGTTCTCAACAATCTACTGCTTTTACTGTATGAAGCTGTATAACTCCAACATGTCCACACTGTTGTGTTCTATTGGAGATGTAGAACCGCCTTAATCACGCAGATTCTTATTTATTGGTTGTTTATATTGTCCCCTTTTTTGTGGTAAAAATGGGAGGATGGTCTTTGTGAAGGGGGTTTTGAGGATCAATAAAGATGGCCTGGATAGAAATGTGGCCTGCTTTTCCATTCATTGCACAGTTCTTCCCCCAGGCTAAGTTAACCTGTGGGTAAAGGGAAACCTCAGCTTGGGATGAAAATGTTTAAAACGGATACA
Organism: Gymnocephalus cernua; assembly: GCA_023631565.1. Taxonomy (NCBI): domain Eukaryota; kingdom Metazoa; phylum Chordata; class Actinopteri; order Perciformes; family Percidae; genus Gymnocephalus; species Gymnocephalus cernua. The sequence continues at coordinate 32,861,665 of CM042429.1, forward strand.
CTATTTATGCTTTTTATTTGTGTATATATATATATATATATATATATATATATATATATATATATATATATATATATATATATATATATATATATATATATATATATATATATATATATATATATATATATATATATATATATATATATATATATATTTTACATCAATACTAAATCTTCTTGGTTTTCAGCATCCTATCTTTTCCTTTTAATGTCCTATTTTCATTGCTAATAAGACCACTGATAGGAACATGATTGATTTACGGTGAATTACATGTTTCTCTGCTGGTTAGCGAAAGAGGACTTGTGTGATATGTCAGTGTACATCTGACATGACATCTCAGGTAGTGATAGCCTAATGTGATTTACTAGTCAACATTTTATCTTGATGCTTATCTAAGCAAATGTCACACACTGACATTATAGGTGGTAAGAATGTTTACCATAATGGCAGGATATTCATTCAAAGGTTGATGGCCTTACAAAATCACCATTTGAATAACACCGCACAACAAACATTTGTTTTTTCTCTGTGTGTAAAGAGTAATGTGAGTGTGTGGTTGGGGGAGGTGAAAATGGCCAAAGAATGCTTACCTTGATGGGGGTTTAACTGACTCGAAGCTTGTAAGCCCAGACTTAAAGACAGTGCTGCTTTCCCCCAGCTGGATGGTCAGAGAAACTACTGGCTCTAAATAATAACAAATTACTTGTGCAAATTCAGAATAACCCCTCTCCTGTCTAGTCTAAGCCACAGACAGTTGGAGGAGTGAAACAATTTTCCTCATATAATTGCATTCATTATGAAATGAGGGTAAAGAGATTCTCTGCGGTGGCTGAGTTTGTTGGACTGTTTTGTGCCTGCGGGCTATGAAAATGCTTGATTGAGGTCATGTTGGGAATGTCATCACCGCGTCTAGCTTTTCACATTGTCAACAAAGGCATCTTCAGTGAGTAACAAGGGGAAAATGAGAGCACTGTTGCTTGCAAACCAGGAATATTGTTTGTTGATTGCTCAATTTGTGAGTCAACTCTGCTCTTGGAGCACCTTCATCTCCTCTCATTTATCCAATTGTGTTAAAGGCTGATGTGCTCAATTTGAAAAACGGTATCATGGATGAACCAAAGTGAAACATCCTGGCCTGAATGCAGGCTTGTTTCAGAGACTAACTTAAGGGTGTGTGTGTGGATTTTCTTGGCTTTGCACTGTCAAGAGAATGGCTCATAAGTAGGCCAACAAGCCTTGGCCCAGTGCCGATCTGGAGAGATGGTCTTCTGGTGTGTGGCACATGGGGCATACTGGCACACTGTCAGAACTCTGTCTCCTCATATATCTCATAATTGTATGCTGCACTGTGAGCTCCTTGTTTAGCCCCAATTAAATGCAGAGGTTTAGTTTCTTGATTGTGACTCCATAGACAAATGGTTAACTACGCTAAACAGCCCTGTTTGCTCTCCCAATCCCTTGTTATGACTGCTGCCTGCCTCATAGAGGCCAGTCTAGACGCATGCTAAGCAGGGTGGGACACTCAGAGACGTTTACAGTTACTTCTGTTCTTCTTACTCTCTTGTTTTCAGCCCACCCACCGCAACTGCTCAATAGAACACTGTCTTCCTGTGGCAGCTTGCTGGTTTCTCAATATAAGTCAGAGACAAAAAGCCACATTCTGATAGAGAGGCAAAGTAAAAGAGACAAGACATAAGAAAGAGGGTGAGAGAAAAATGTAAGGATCACTCCTGTTTACAACTAGAAATTAGGTGGAGGGATTTTTTTCTTCTAGTCCTCGGGGATTTCTTAGCTGGGTTTTCCCACAACACTTTTATGATTCCATTTAAAACCCCTTTCAATAAACATCACACAAGGTAGGCTGAATGCAATCTAGGTAACATTCCTCTCTTTTGCCACATATCAGTAGATGGACTGTATATGTCTATGCATTGAGCACTGTCTAGTTGTCTTTTATCCAGGCTTAGGTCCAGCTGGTACCAAACCTGAGCTCATGGTAATCTCAGGCCCTAGCGCCAGCGATGGATAGGTGGTCATTTGCTGTTGTCACGCATGGCTAGGTACACACACACACACACACACACACACACACACACACACACACACACACACACAGCATCAGCACACAACCTGATCAAACAGGCTAACAGGGATACCTCAATATCAGTGTGGAGTCAGGGGAAGATAAAGGATTTATTTTTCATTGTGATCCTTACCCCTACATAATGTTGGTAGATTATGATGGATCCAACTCCCATGAGCTATAATATTAATTTATAAAGCTGTACTGGAAATGTGTAATTTCCAAACAGTATGACTAAACTGAGCGATACCTATCATTGGAGTGCTAATTCTGGGATTTAGAAAAAGAACCCCCCCCCCCCAGTGTGAATAACTGTAAAGCGAAGATTGCAATACACAATGGAAGTGAGAAAAAAAAACATGAGTTTCCCAGATGAGGTATTTATTAACAGGGAGCATGTTTCTACCTCTGTGTGTGAATATGGTGAGAAGAGGGCATGTTTTAACTTGTCTGCTCCAACAACAAAGTTTGGAGATTTTTGGCATGTTTTGTGTTCACCTTGTGCATGTGTGGTTGTGTGTGTGTGCTGGCAGGGGCTAGGGTTCATTCAGTGGACATGTTGCTCAAGCTGAACTTCCGACCTTGTATCTCCATCTGACATGTACTCTTATTGGATGCTACTCTTCTCTCTCCTTGCGTCAACTTCCCATCACAAAAACACTTAACATGGCACAGATATATCAATGCAACAGGCTTTCTCTGGAAAATTGATTCTGCTCGCGGGCTTTTAGTAAAGCCCCCGCATCTTCTGAGCAACAAAACCTTTCCTCTTTCTCACACGAGGGGTAAAAGCAATATAATCACATCACACTTGTTTCCCAGAGCCACATAGTTTAGCTGTGTCTCAGTAGTTTTCCATATGATCCTGCTGAGGAGGCTTTTAAATGCAGCTGTGTACCTTGTGCAGAGGTAAGTTGCTGATTTTGGCATGTCAGGGCAGGTGACATAGAGGTTGCCTAGTGACTAGCAACTCCTCCTCCGACCCCCCTCCCCAAATCTGGGGTTGAATGGTTTGCCAGCTCTTTGAAGTCGAAGGAGGGGGTGTAAATAATTTATTTTCCTGCACACAGCTGACACTTCTCCGTCAAGCCGGCTCAAACACACCAAGGTGTCCCAGCAATGTCTAACGGTGGTAAATATTTAAGGGTTGTGTGATTTACACGGTTGAGCCAAACTGAGCAGAGCTGCAGCTTCGCAACAGTGGCAGAAAGTTAACCTTGGTGTCAGGGCATACCCAGTACTGGTCCCTTGTTAAAATGTTTGTTAGTTTGTTAACTGCATGGATTACCAGATGGAAAGTTTTTTTTTTTTTTCATCACATGATTCAATTTCAGTCATGGAAATAAGCTTAAATTGCCTCTCAAACTTTTTATTGTTGTTATTTTACAGTTTGATATGTCAAAACCTGCCAAGCAGATTACAAGGAGATAGTAACATTTAACTGCAACATTTGTGCAATGTAATACAATCCAAAACAATATGACCCTCTTGAAGCTTAAATGTTGACAGTATGTCAGCAATGGAGCTGCAGCGATTAATTAGTGGTCAACTATTAAAATTAATCGCTAATGAAAACTATTTTGATAATTGATTAAAAATCTCTGATTCTAGCTTCTTAAATGTGAATATTTTCTAGTTTCGACACTCACTCTATGACAGTGAACTGAATATTTTTGAGTTGCAGACAAAACAAGACATCTGAGGACGTCATCTTGGGCTTTGGAAAACACTGAAGTTTTTCACAATTTTCTGACATTTTAATCCATTAATCGAGAAAATAGACAGATTAATCAACAATGAATATAATAATTAGTTGCGGCCCTAGTCAGCAAGATATTCTTGTCATGACACCTTACTGTACAATATAATATAGAGGCAAATCTGACAAGATTGAACATCATAAGCTTCACAAAGGTATTATTTTGTTGCAAGGCTTTTTCAGAAGTTCATACTATTGTGTCCACCTCCCGTACTGGCAGTTTTATTTGCCTCAGGTTCGTTTAATGTAAGCAGGGAAATTATGTTGGCTTGCCCGGGGAGGTTACAGGTTTGTAGGTTAGAACAGAGTGAAACAGTATTAGCACAGGCTATGTTCTGTACACAGTGTCTTTATGAGCAGAGCTTTAAGCCTGCGTGCTAATCTGGTGACAGTGGCGAGCACATGCGACCAAAGAGAGTAACAGGCTATAGGCTGGGGGTGGAATTAATACAAGAGCAGTTCTTGTGGGGCTTTACAAGTGCTATCTTGCCAGTGAAATCTCCCACTGTAATATCCACTGTGATATCAATGTGTTAATGCCAAGAAAAAACACACATCATATTCACCTATGTATTCGTTGGTTTTTGTGTATGTTCATGTGTAATCCATGCTTTTTATTTTATTGCAATCGTGGATAGATAATACCCATGTGGCCGCGTGACCAACATTTTCCTTGTAGGAAAATCCTGACATTAGCCGGCCCACACCATCTGCAGGCACCAGGCTGACATGGTAAGCGTGTTGGGGTGAGGGCTGTCAAGTTATGTAAAGTTGTCATCGTTCTTAGCAGATATTATCCAAAAGTCACTAGAGACAAGCAAGCAAAGCATGTCAGCAGCCTCATTTATAGAAGGTAATGAAATCAGATTTTAGAAAGATTCGTAGCTAAACCTGGCCTACCGGTGTCACGTATAACATATGTAAAAAGGCTTTGGGTGAACTTCCCTGAGATGTTCCTCTGACGTGTGATCACATTTTCCTTTTCCATCCCTCATTATTTGGATATATAAACCCTCAGTTCTGTTCTACGACTGACCAGTAACGAAAGAATGTTGTGTTGTAGGAACTCACAGCATTGCAAAATAATACATTTTAAAGATATAACATATATAATACAGATAGAATATAATATATAGAAATAACAAACGGTAAACAGCGATGGTTCATATCCGGAGTAACAGAAGTGTGGTCATCCCAACTCTTAAAGCATTTAGATAATGCACAATCTGGAAACATGATCCAAAGAGCAACCTGACAAAGAAATTCAAGTAGTCTTTTATAACTGAGGGCTTCACAGACACACCAAGACCTGAGGCCAGCGGTACCCTCAACCCCAGAGCACCTCAACTTTCAGCCCAACATGCTGGAAATTCTGGTTTCAGTTGGAGAGAAAGTAGTGGACTGAACGCCTTATATTTGTATCGTTTCTCTCTAACTGCCTGCACTTGTTTTCAGAGGCTCTGCAAAGAATATGGTATTTCCATGCCAGAGCATGACACCTGAAGCAAAGACCCGAGAAAGTCGTTTTTTCTTCTTCTTACAGTTATGACTGATCTGCAAGCCCGCAAAACTTCCTTTCATACATACTGAAACTGTGTCGCTGCTCTATTTAGTGTACGACTGTTGGGGCAAAGACAGTGGATGACTCAGGAGCCCTGCACAGCGTTGTTGGTAAATATAAGAGGCTGTATTTCCCCAAAGTACCTAATATGTCATAACAATTAAGATAATCTATCTTGCCTCTATGTTTTCGGACAACCCAGCCAGTCATGCTGAATATTCACCTAAATACTTAAAAGACCTCTGCCAGTTGCAATATCAGCAACACAAGAATGGCGCCCGATAAAAATCACACTGTAGTGTTAGGCGCTAAAGTAAAAACTCACTTCACAATATGTAGCACAAGGAACTGTTATTTCTAGAAATAGCACAGGCTTCATGCACAACACTTTGGCTACTATTACACATCAACAAGCACAGGCATCAGCCACGAGCTCGGAGCTTGTCACATGTGCCTGAGCAGCACAGATTGTGAGAATGTGTCATATGCTCACACACAAAGACATGCATTCATACTCATCCGTCAGTTAGAATCAGTGGGCTTGGTCACTGTTTTCAACCTTACGTGATGCGTGTTCCTGTTTTCACTAGGAGGATGTGGTTAGATTTTCTGTCTTGTGCTGAATTGCTTCAGTAGACACGTCATTTTTCACCCACAAGCCTAATAGCCCACTCGTGTACTGACACAAACAATGACAGCAACATTTACCAGAAACAGCATGAACAATAGGTTGACATAATCATAAAAGACAGGTTCGTTAAATAATGGAGAATACAGGAGAAATACTGACAATGGAGCAACACAATAACAACCATATGAAGAAATCTTTACATGATGTAGAAATATCACTGGGTTATCATGCTGAGTCTACCAGATGGAGATATGGCCACCCATGGCAGTGCATGTCAGTGAGTCCCAAGGAGAAACGGCAAGGAGAGGACTGCAAAAAGGTAGACGGGCTATGCTGCCCCCTGTTGGTGAACTAGTGTCACTACATTAAAAAAAAAACTAAGTAAATGGCACTAAATGTATTCTTCAAAATATAACTGAAAACGTCAGGCACAAAATATTGTACTAATTAAAATAACAAGTGAACAATAATTTATGTAGTGAAAACAAGATCATAAATTGTGCCTTAAAAATTGCAGAGCAAAAAGCACAGAAAAAAGAATAAAACCAACTTTTGAATTATATATTTATTGAACAATGTTAAGTATGATAGGGCTCTCCACGTAGTCTCCACTCTAATAATATAGTATAAAAATTAAAAAAGTACAAATAACAAAGACAAGACAAGGCATTGTAAACAACATCCAGAATAAGAATAAAGAAACAGATTTCCTTATGGCAGTATTTTCAGAATAAAGTGTTTTTTCTTTCTTTCATAAAGCATGTTTCTCCTCCTCACTATTAATATTGTCGTAGTTGCAAAATCGTGCCTCAAACTGAGACGTTAAACCAGAAGCATTCCCAAGTGACGGGGATGAGAGTAGTGTTTTCTTTTCTTCCTTAGGGTTCTTTTAGCATATTCAACACAAACTGTTGAACAGGGCAAAAATACAAGTCCATATAGCCATGAAGTACAAAATAAATGTAACATAATAAAAGCCGGCCAAAAAGCCTTTTACAGTTAAAATGGCCACATATAACTTCAAGTTGTACTGAAATGCAAAACAGATGGTGGACAAGTCGGTGATCCTACGTATCCCATGCTGCCTTAGGGCTGGATTGTGCTACACAAAATAAACATTCCTCATTGGATGAGGCCAGGACAGGGGTATGTAATACCAGATATGGTGTCTGATGGAAGTTGCTACATGTAAATGGTCAGTATATGTCCAATATGCAATGCATGACATACTGATCTTAGAACAGGGAGATGGGGTTGGAGTTCAGTCCTTTGGAAGGCTACGGCTGGTCGGCTGACCTCCTCAAGCCCGTTTGAGCTTGTCAATATGGAAGGTGAGTTTGAGGGCGGGGCCGAGCTTCAAGCCCATGTATTTCATCATCATGTCACTACGCAGCAACAGCAGGGCTTTCCCGTCAATCTCCTGTAGCAGAGAGATCGAGGGAAAATTTAAAGACTTGTTTTTTTTTTAGCAAAGCTATCCACCAAGTTAAACACAAATCAATGTCTAGTGTAATATGTCTAATATGTGTATATGTACTTCAGTTGAACTGTTCTAATGCAGAATACAGTTATTCTAAGCATCTTTACCATTATGAGAGAATACATACGTGTTTTCTGAAAAGGTCAGCATGTGGTGCCAGCACTGGGTCGATATCTCTGATATACTGCCTGACATCCTCCACTGTCCACAGGTTGGGGTCCTGGCCACTCGGCCTCGGGCTCTCCCGGAAACTACCTGAGCCTGAAAGTGCAATCCATGAAGACAGTCAATTCATTGGGTATTTCACCGGTCTATGCTATTATGTTACTTAAATCTTTCGCAATTAACCATTAACTCACCAAGCACTATAATACACTCTAGCTCGTAATACCAACAACATACAACATGTTGATAACGGGCCAATTTAAATTTAAACTGTCAAATAAATCAGACTGCTAGTCACTGCTACCTGTGGTGATATAATGAAGTTGTAAAACCTGCCTAATTCTTTTTGAAAAAGTAACTAAAGCAATCTCAAATTATACTTCTCACCATCCGACTGACTGCGTGATGCAAATTTCACTTTCACACAAAAGTCACTGAGGAAGCCAAAAGTTTATAATCATGTGGGCCAACATGTGTAGATAGATAGATAAAGATACTTTAATCATCCAGATGAAAATTAAGGTGTCCAATAGCTTATACACATCATGCATACACATAGGCACACAGACATATGACATCCACGCACACATACATACTACAAAAATACAAAGGAAGATAATAATAGTGTGCCCTTACAGGAAAGTTAGATTGTACCATGTTTAAAGGAGCGGTGCGGAAAAAAATGCAGAAAGGTGCAATGGTATCATAGTGCAAGTGCATATCAAATGTATTATTATCAGCCTTAAAACTGTATTGGTTAAAACCTACTTACATTTGAGTCAATATGATTCTTCTGATTTTAAGGTGCGCGTTTAGACAGACAACAGCACTGCGTGGAAAAAGCTCATTCATTTGAATGGGGACGTTTCAGGCAACGCAGCAGAAGTGCCAATGCAGAGGGCTCCAGCCAAATAAAAAGCAGGGTCGTCATCCGTCAAAGTGCTATGCCAATGAAATATGAGCGAATGCAAAGTCCTGGTAGATTACTCTGTAAGGTAACGTTGTATTTCTACAGTTTACGTCTCGATCTTCGCAATGAAAGAAATGATTGTTGACAATGCTTTCAGAGAAATTGTGTCAGAGTATTTTATCATTTTACTAATCTATTTAGTGTCTGACAAGCCTTCAAACACCTTTCCAGTCTCTTGCAGTTTTAAAAAGTATATATAATAAATACAGGGCTGCTTTTGGTTTGATCAACCACTTGGGAGCATTACAACCGCTACACTGAAGTATGTGCAAACGCAGACAGCGACAATGTTTCCTGTATCAGTGTCTCTTCCTACCTGTGGAGTTGTTGTGATGCAGCAGCTTGGAGGGAGACCTCAGGCTGGGAGTTTGTACCGTAGAGTTTGGAGAGAGAGGGCTCTTCTTTAAGTGCTCTGCCGCCGCAACACTCTTCTCCGTGAAGGATTCACCTGGGAACAATGAACACAGAAGACTCGATGGAAAAAAAACACAGATTCTTAAACATAACAAAAGGGACCACCAGCCCCCCCCAAAAACTAAAATATAAATATATATATATATATATATATATATATATATATATATATATATATATATATATATATATATATATATATATATAGGGTATACGGTGATTAAAATGCTACTTGTGACTTATTCTCATGATATATTTCACAGCAATATGCCTGTAACCCTCAGAAATTATGACAGTGATTTGAGTGTGTGCTCTAGCCTTCTGGAAAAGTGGAAGGCCCTTTTAATATAAGGGGGATATTACCCTTTTACATAAATCTCTTCAAATATTGCATTTACTTAATTAAAATCTAAGGAAATTGAAAGACGATTAAATGATTAACCTTGTGTCCCAGAACTTAATACGACTTACTCCTGAGCCAAGTGCTTCTTCTGTTTTACTACCTCCTTTTATATGATTATATTAGGCTTTACTGGACAACTTAGAGCAGTCGCTTATTAGAATTAAATGTCCTGCATAAAACGTGGTGCAGCCTTAGAGCTGAGAGCCACTGATTATTTGAACAATTACTAATTCACTTGAGTGGAATGCTTGTTTAATCAGTGAAACCCTTTGATTTGTGTAAGGTACTTCTTTTTTAACTCACAAATAAATAAATAAATAAAAATCCTATCGAAAATTAAGAAAAACTGAAATTTAATAGCAAGGAGCAGCAGCATATACTTTGTTTCAACAATGCACAAAGTAGGTATGGTCAAATTCAGGCACCTGCCATATCTATCACATGTAGGGGTGAACAACAGCTAATCCTCCAATATATTGGAGAAATATTACTCTTCTAATAGTGGAATCAAATCCAGTCATTAAAAGTGATATATTAGGGGTAAGCAAACTTATCCAACTATGTGGTACTGACATTGTTCTTTGTCCAGATATGACTGCTGTCTGACTACTTGTAATACCACTGTCTATAGTCAGAGAGTCATATTTGTCACTAGCTCTGTCTGAATATAAACATATAAAATATAAATATAAAATCTTGCCTTTTTATAATTAATGAGGTACAGGAATGAGGTCCAGGGTGGAGAAAAAAGAAAAAATGACAACAATCACAAAAGTAACATACCATCAGTGGAGTGCCGGGGGATTTTGGCTAGTTTCTGAGGCAGTGAAATGTTGTAGTCCTGAAGGAACCGCTTGGTGCCTCGGCCCGGGCCCGTCGTTAGGCCGTCTCCAAAACTTCTCCTCTCTAAAAACCAGCACATATGCAGGAACAAGCCACAAATTAATCATGATACCGGTAGAGGTGAGAAAGGTTCAGATAAGTGGACCAGACTGTATATCATTTGTTTACACTCTTATTTTGGTCAAAAGAGGCTGAAAGGCAAAAAAAGAAATTTGTTATTTGAGTAATGGAAATATAGAACCTGTCAAAGTACAGTAGATTTGGTTTGCGTCAGTAAATACTATGTTATGTATCATGTTTTACAATGAATCAATTAATTAATTAATGACTTTAGAAAACTAAAATGCATCAGCAAGAATACACACTGTAATAGTGTAACCCTGTACATGACCACACTAGGTTTTGATGAATGATAGAAGGCCATCTACAGCATTAACAACAAACAATCATCACAGCAATAAACAGCATATTTCATGCAACGTTTCACTCCACTCCAATAAAGAACCTTGTTGTCAGTACACTTTTAAAGAATGGCTGTAAAGCTGGCAGCCAACAAAACGTCTTTCACGTCTGATTTATCTTGTTGCCAAGAAATCTAAACTCTAGACATGGCACAGGTTATTTGCATTTTGTACAGCAGTGTTAAAAATATAATGTTCAGATACTCAGGGGAGGCACATGGTGCACCTCCCTTGAATATTTACAAGATTTGTTTCTTAGGAGTTTACTGCCAATATATCCACATGAGTAAGGCAGACACGATTTTCTTTTGCTGTAGGTGTAAACACAAACAATGAAAAAAAAACAACAATAATGGTGCCCTTAAAGATCGTTTATTAAGACATTAAGGGCCCTATCTTGCACCCAGCGCAATTGACTTTGTACACCGACGCATGTATCATTCCTATTTTGCACCCGACTTTTCCCTCCATAGACACACGTCGGTAAATTAGGGAATAATCTTGCGCTCCTGGGGGCGGTTCAGTGAAAAGAGGAGGTGTGTTCAGGCGCAAACGTTCCATGGTGCTATTTTGCAGTTTCAGGAAACAATTCCACCACTGACCAGGAAAAATATAGTCTAAAGTCAGTGGCGCGTTATTCAGATGCTATTTTAGGGGCACATGCTTGGCCATAATGTAGCGTGTGCACAATGCGCATACACTTTGCTTCTCTCATCTACACAGACGCAGCAGTTCCCATTTTTGCAAACCATACATAATTACAAGGAAAAATATTACTGAAAATGCGCTTCAGGTGTTTGGATAGGTCAGGAGGCACTTTACAGTACTGTGTGGCCGGTTGGCTCGGTTGGTAGAGCAGGCGCACATGTATAGAGGTTGACTCCTCGACACAGCAGCCATGGGTTTGACTCCGACCTGCGGCCCATTGCTGCATATCATTCCCCCTCTGTCTCCCCTTTCATGCTTCATCTGTCTTGTGGAATTAAAGGCCCACAATGCCCAAAAAAATAATCTTAAAAAAAGGTACACATGCAATCTAACTGCTATCTGGACTCTGTAGAGTCTAGTTTTGGTTTCCAGCATATTAAAAAATGGGTAACACTTTACTTGAAGGCATCTACAAAAGAGTGACATGACACTGTCATGAACCCTAACTCTAACCCTAACCATAACTTGTCATGACGAAAACCGAATGACACTTACTAAAAGAAGAGTTATGTCATAAAGACTTGTATATAATGTTTATGACACGTTCATGACAGTGTCATGTCACTCTTATGTAGATACCTTCAAATAAAGTGTAACCAAAAAATGCATTAAAGCTGACACCCAATCAGATTTGTTTCAAAGGACAAAATTCTCAACATAGCTGCTGTAGATCAAACATGGCATTAACACTAACCAATGTAGCGGTGCGTGTGAAGTCCCAGCAAGAGAACAGTAGCACTGACCTGTAGTGTATGTGTGACTGTCGTAGTGCAGGCCTCCTCTAGCTACAGGCTGGCTGCCAAACAGAGGATCGCAGTGAAGGTTGTGGCAGAGTTTTTCCAGGAAGCGGAGGACGTAAGTGACACTGCTGACTGTGGGCAGGGTCAGGGTGTGCTGCTGCTGGTCAAAGCAGGCTAGACAAGGCAAACAGGGGCAAAGGACAGAGGATCAAATTCTGTTCAATATATTGTACAGTCTTTTGTTTTACATGGAAAAAGAATGGCAAAAGAAACATGTTTGCTGATGTGAAAGTGAGCTTTATACAAATTTGATGTAACAATTACAACAGCAATGAATGCTCCATATGGCTTGGTCATTTTTTGGCGGGGGTTCTTTTAAAACAGAACTACATTCTGTAATTTGAACAACAATGTGATCGCTACAATAAACAAGTAAACAATAAAGCAAAATCCTCCTAAAATGCTGGTTCATGAAGAGGAGAGTCATATTCCTTTTAATGAGAGTTTTAGCCCCACCTGAAATGACTTCGCCTCCTTGTCCAGACTTGAGGCAGGCAAAGACTATGCCCTGGTTGTGCGAGGAGTCCACACAAGCCTGAACACACTGCTGAAGCACAGAGGAGGCCCGGCCTGGCCCAAAGTGGTCCGGGAGTTGCTGAATACGCCGCAGGTCCAAATGGGGTCCCACCTTACCATACTTGTTTAGGTACACACAAACTAGGGGAGAAAGCAACAAGCAGAGGAGTCAATTTTAAAGAATATGTGACTTATTTGATCAACAAAATGTTATTGTAATTTAATAAAAAAGGGACCACTATGTCTATTTTAAACCTTGTATGCATGTATTAACCACTTTTTCTCAGATTCTGCTGCAAACGCAGCACAAAAGGCGGTGACAGTGTGTGCGATTGTGACAGCATGACAGGTGCACTGAACATCCCAGACAGCTATAGCCTTCAATAATAATGTGCAGTATGTCCAGGTCTGAGGACATTGTGTACCTGTGGGGGCCTGTAGTGCAGAGTTGGGGATGGTGGCATTGTCCAGAGGCACAGTGCTGGTGTCGGGCTCTGGAGTGCTGCTGGTGGGAGACGTGGGGACTGGATTAGGTACCATGCGTGGTTTTCTCTGGATACAAACACACACATTCAGACATGTTACAGCATTTTTTCTCTCTGTTGGTTGCTTACTATCACTACATTCGATGTACTGATTTGAACAGTTCATAATATTGCATCAAATGTGACTCTTATGTTGCTCTTTGTTATTGTTTTCATATTTGAAGTCTTAAAATAAAGTGCCTTCCTGTAAATGTAACACGGTGTAAAACAAAAGGAAAATTCATGACTCTGCCAAGTAATTCCATTCATCTCTCTTCAGCACATTATTGGGACCTGATGAGTGAAGCTACTTGCTTTGCTAGCATACAACAGTTGGACAACCACTATGTGTTTTTTTAACCATTGTTGCCTCTTAAATGAAAACAAGCTCAATCTGCCTCCCTTAAAAATCTCAACAAACAGGAAGGTATTTATACATTTTAACCCAAGACAACCATCATGATGAAAAATAGATAATTTTTCCATTTGCTTAGCATTTTGAAACATATTCTCTTGATGGGTCATCCAGTCTAACTTGTCAGAAAGGTATTCAGTAATAACAGAGATGAGAGCAGGAGGATGTGGCAGAGCAGAAATAAATATAACAAGCAGCGGATGTAATTTCAAAACAATAGTTATTTTTATTTCATTTCTTTTTTTTAACTGGGCTAGTTTCGGACTAAACAACTTGTTTAAGTAAAGACGTTGATGTATGATGTGTTCCAATAAGTTCCCTCCTCATGCAGCCAAATGCTATAATGTGATATTCTGTTGTTCAGTGATGCCTGTGTTAATGTGTACAGTATGTACTGGATGGCTACCTTGCTGCCAGGCTTGGGCCCTCTTTTCTTTGGGATCTTGATAGGTTCTGCTGGAGTCTGGGCTTGCTGCAGAGCTATCCTCTGTGCCCAGTTGGCAGGCAGTCTGCCTCTGGTTCGCCCTGGGCCTGTCACTGGCTGTCCTGGGCCAGCCATGGCATCTTCCAGCCAGCCAGCTCTTTTTGCCCAGCCCAACTGCAAACCAAGAGCAAAGGAGACAAAGAGTCAAGTGGGGTAACTCTTCATTCTGTGACACTCCACAATGATAATGCTCCTCCAACAGAAAACAAGATGTGACCAAAAAGATGCCCTGTGTGACAGAAATAAGCACTCATTTTGAGACGTCAGTCAACTAATTTTAATTTACCTGAAATAGTATTTAGCCATGTAAATACAGTAGTTTGGTTTTAGTCCCTTGGTTTTGACATATGTGCCCCGGAGATTTCTGCTGACACCCCAATACATTGGAATAGAATTCTGTCTGTGATGCTCACAACACTGAAAAATTCAACGGCAACATGCTGTGTTTCTGCATGCCGCTGCTGCTATATTATTGCCATCACCGCTTTAGAATTTTATGAAATGTCACGACGTTGTAATTACACGACTCTTAGGGTGATTCACTGGAACAGCGACAGGACGTCATCACTCGCGAGGTCATGACAACCAAATAAACAACAGCGCGAGTTCAACAGTTTCTCCTCAGACAGAGTGACAAACAGGGACGAAAGCCTGTAGCTTGGAAAATAGCATTATGGGCACTGAATTTGATGAATTTACTGTTAATCAGACCCCAGATGAGACAAGACGCTAACGTTAGTGAACACTGTGGCCCGTCAGCCTCAGTCCCCGCTGCAGAAGACGTATTCACGCACTGGTACGGTGGAAGAGGCGGAAATCTTGACACGGATATCACAAAACCTGGGAAAATGAAACCAAAACTATCTGCATGGCGAAACACCATTAGATATAAATGAGAAGATATGTTTTTGTAATTCGGGTGAACTGAACCTGCAATTAAAGGCAATCATCTGTCCCTGATGGTATCTCTAAACCACTTCATGCCTACCTTACTGCCAGGCTTGGGCCCTCGTTTCTTGGGGATCTTGATGGGCTCCACGCCTTTGCCTGGCTGTATACTCGGGGGTCCCAACACTGAGCCCTTCTGATTCCAGGGCCCTGTCAACTTGGTTTTCCTGCGGCCTGGCTTGCGTCCTCTCTGACCTGGAGGTCTGCCCACTGTGGGCGTGGGGTGCATGGCTGGGCTCTCCACACTCCCGTCTGTCAATGCCCCAAGGTTCTTAGGCAACACTACTGCATGGGAAAGGATGTAGAGATACACACAAAAAATGGGAGTTGAGTAAAAAGTTGTGGCAAAACAGGAAAAAAGAACTAAATAACAATTATAGCTCCAGGCTTCCCATTTAATCCGAAGGGGGTACATACAATTTAATAATGTTTGAACAGTCAGAGTAGTTATATTCTCATTAATAGCATTGGGGAGTTTAGAAAAATATTTCTCTACCAATGTGAGTATTTAGTCTGAAATCTAGACTCCATGTTGTGGTTATGTGATGTAAATGACAACAGATGTAATTGAGAAACAGATTGGTTAATTCGAAAACAACTACACCACACACTTGCCATGTAACATGCACATAAAGCCCACTACAGACCAAGCCGAAAATCGGCCATCGTACAATCTGGCGAGGTCAGTGACTCGACTCTGTGCGGTGTGTTCTGTGCCATCGGCCTTCATTTTCGCCAATTTGTAGGGCATAGTCGGGAGGGCGGGCACTGCCGGCAATCGGGCTCAAATGACCAATCTGATTGGTGGAGTGCTAACCCGGAAACAGGGAGCCGAAATGAGCGTGACTAGAGTCTCTCAAAATCTGACAAAAATCTTTTAAACTGACCTTTGTCGATCTGAAATGAAGACAGATTCAGCAACTGCATGGCCTATTTCTCGCTTAAAATGTTTTCAGAAACACGTTTCGGTGAACTATCTTAGTACAATTTGAGATCGTACTCTAAACGAGTCGCCATTAATGGCCGTTTGAAAAATCCAAAATCTGGAAGAAGCAGCCAGACCCATGTGACGCGTTCGTCCAATCAGCACGCGCGCACACACACACACACACACACACACACACACACACACACACACACACACACACACACACACACACACACACACACACACACACACACACACACACACACACACACACACACACACACACTGTGGCTCATCAGGTATTAGTATTACTCACCTAGGATATAAACACCTTTATCAAATGCTAAACAAGTAATGTACCACTTAAAAGGTATAATGGAGGATTTTCCCGAATTTTAGAAAAGAACCGCCCTCTCCACTTTTTGAAAAAATGCACATGCGCAACACCCTACCTGCTCCCGACAGGGAACGCCTATTAAACGTGTGCACAAGAGAGCATGCACGAGCCTAGTTTTCCTCGTGCACGCTCAGTTTACAAGTTGCTGTCGGCATGGCTCATACAAGCCTACTTTCCAAAAGAAGATTTACACTTTTTCCACTATGTCAGACTCGCCACCGGTAAGTGAAAATATATTTACAACAAGGATCTCTATAGCTAAGTTTAGCATGCTACAGGCCAATAAACAAGCTATCGCTGAGAGCGGGGAGGCAGCTCCGCGGTCGGAGGCTTTTATATACTGTCTATGGTCGGAGGCTGTGGCCGTCTGACCTGTCACGGCACGTACGACGATATCCCAGAATGATTGACAACTAGGAGGACCACTAGTCTTGATGATCCACCCGGAAAAAGAAAATCCTCCACTATACCTTTAATTTTCAAATCTGTAGCATCAAATGTTCCCAAATATTTAAGTTATGTTTAATGCACAACCAAATCCAGACTGTTCATAACACCTGAGCTCAAAGTTTCAGACAGCAGCACAACAGCAGAGAAGGCAAAACATTCTTAGCAAAACTTTTTTTCCTTCCTTAGTTATAAGCCTGAGGACAGCACACTACACCTCACAGACTGGAGAGTGCTTCACAGTGATAGAGTGAACAGTTAGAGAGAAGTAAAGAGGGTGAGAGGTTACATTAAGAAGTGCATGCTCCAGTTCGCTTCACAAGACTGCTCATTGTGAATTTTTGACCTTCCAGTGAACTCAAAGGATTTAGTTGACTTTTTCCCCTGCATATAAATAAGGTCACAAAACCTAAGACTCTTGAGAAATTCACTGCAATCAGTCCCTCCAGAAAAACGCATCAATGCATAGTCAGCCAAAGTCCGCATATTTATGCGGGGCCCGCATTTTTTCATAAATTGCCGATTTCCACGCAAAATATGCGGGGCTTGCATGATTTCATAATCCCCGCATTTTCGTTGCAAAAAACTCACATAGATCTTAACAGAAAGTTGAAAAATGTTGCGTTTACTTCACACAAGAGCAGCCATTTCCCCCTGTTGCCATGGAAACATTATGAAGTGACTTAATTTCGCCTAGTGAGAACCACAGACAGTATATAAAATGGACCGACAGATCCCGTTGCTCTGGACGGAGACGAGTGAAGTATATTAGAAGCACTTTTCCGGTGATGGTTGAGCGTTACTGAGCGTGCCGCCGTAGATGTGACGTGAGCAACATGTCTGAACGTTGTAAGTCTTCTGGTAGCTGTGCCAAGAGAAATCTCAATCATTCCAAATCTTGCAGAGATGGAGAGCGTAGGTATATGTAAGGAGATAACATAGGTACAGGCTAATTATTGCTAACTAAAATGCTAGTTAATATTAGCAATTAAACTTAAACAGCTAATGTAAGTCCAAACTGCCTGTACTGTACGGTAATTCCACTACTATGCAACAGTAAGTCGCGTGGTTATGACACAATCGTTAGCCTATTTTTACAAAAACGTCTGCTACGGAGCCATAACGTGAGATACAAGGTAATGGAGCCTTTTATACATTGTCGTGTTTCTTTAGAAATAAACAACGGACAAATCAAGTCTTTAAGCACTTCAGATGTAAAGTTATTGGCTGTCAAAGTGACGCCAAAATGAATGGCAGTCAATGGAATGCTAACGGGGGGTGATGGTTTGGGTAGCATAAAATGGCACCATAGCGGCTTCGCTCTGAGGAGACAGGCTTGCCCCCTTGGTGTGAACACGATGTTGGGGGAATCACTTTTTTTCTCTCTTTTTCATCAAACTGCAATTCCCGCAATTTTTGCAAGTTCCTGCAATTTCATCTCATAAAATTGCATAAATATCCCACATATATCATCACATTTTTTAAGAAAACGTGCCACATAATCAAGGATTTTTGTCTCTTCATGGTAGTCAGATTAAGGTAGGGGAAATAACAGCCTACAACATCTAATTAATCATAGTATCATGTTACACAAAATACCCTGCAATGGTAATCGTGGTACTTTCTCCTGCAATATTAAAGGTTGGTTCATCCACATTACAAAAAATGTATAACAAAACTTGTCAATATTTTGTTTGCAGTACTCAAAGCATAGGGTGACAGGGTTAATCTCAGGGACTGATATCTAAAAACCTGAGCAAATAAAGTAGAGCTGCAAAGATTAATCGATTAGTTGTCAACTTGCCAACTATTCGATGAGTCGGTTTGAGTAATTTTTTAAGACAAAAGTAAAAAGTCTTTGATTCCAGCTTCTTAAAAGTGAATATTTTCTAGTTTCTTCTCTCCTCTGTGACAGTAAACTGAATATATTTGAGTTGTGGACAAAACAAGACATTTGAGGATGTCATCTTGGGCTTTTGGGAAACACTGATCCACATTTTTCACCATTTTCTGACATTTTATAGACCAAACAGCTAATCGAATAATCAAGAAAATAATCAACAGATTAAATTGACTATGGAAAAAATCGTTAGTTGCAGCCCTAAAATAAAGCCTAACCATCTGCATGGCCAGATAACAATAACAGGTTAGCAAGAACATATATGTATCATTAAGGTGGTCAACAATATCAGTCAGTTTGTTGTATTGTGAAATCAGACAAACAGGCATTACCTGCATAAACTGTGACAAATTACAACCAAGAAAAGATGAAGCAGAGGAAAAACAAGGATTGAACGATATCAGGAAAGAGGTGAAGGGAAAGAAAGACCAGAAGTGGTCAAAGATGATTTTCTTTTGGTCTACCTTCAACTCCCTGCTGGCTAGAATAAAAAGAAGAAATGTGTGAATACCCTAAAAGCCTAGGAATAAACCCTAATAAAGAAGAAAGCTGCTGACAGCTGTGAGACAGTCTTAAAATGTATCTCTCACACTCCCACCCATGAACGCACACCCTTCCTTTCTTAACGGGAAGCATTTCAGAAATCACATGAACCACTGAGGAAACAAAAGCATGTTAAAATCATTTAGAGCTGGGCCTATATGAAATACATAGAAATAACCAAATAAGCCATGTACTTTATATAAGCCAACACAGCTGGCAAAACTTCAAGAATGTGTGCATGAAAAAACAAACACACAGAAGAAAGACCCACAGTATAGCCAGGATAGTTGGCTTCACATGCACCTGCAAGCCCCCCCACCTCTCTCTCTCTCTCTCTCACACACACACACACACACACACACACACACACACACACACACACACGAAGAGCAGCCACATTCATTAACACAGGTCTAGGCCCGTGGGGCTGTATTTATTAAACACACTTTAACACGGGCACATCAATCAATGCAAAGCTCACTCTGCAGGCTCCTGCGACTTTTCATAGGAGGAGCCACTGTGAAGCTAAGAAAAAAACAAGACACCTGATTGATCCTGAACAGATTAGACCAATCCTAGATAACATGTTTAAAAGGTTTAAAGAGCATGAGGTAACATACTCATTGATCAATGGCACTGCTTGTAAATACAGCCAAACACGTAACCAGCAAACCTTTTTTTTCCTCTCCCTCTCCAGCGAGTGCACCGAGTTCATTGAGTTCACAAAGCCACCACTGCCAGCTTCACATTACAAGATAACTTCTCACAAGATTTCTATCTATCACTCCGACTGCATTTCTGTAATTTCATTCATCTTTACTCACCTCTCGTGCCTAAACAAAAGTTAAAAGTGTGTGGTTGTCTGCACAGCTGATTCACCCTCTCCTCCTGCCCTGTCCTCCTCTCCCACTATTCCTCTGTGTTGCTCCTCCTTTCTTTTTCTCGCTCCTTTCTCTTCTTCTCTCCTCCCACCATCTGCTGACACTGTAAACAATCTAACTCTCACAGCATATGTCTGTCTTTTCCCTTCGTTTCTATCCCCTCTCTTAACTCATTTCTCTCCGAGGTGTCTAATCAGACGCTGTTAGCCAGGGTGCCAACGAGAGGCCTGCGGAGGGGCATCCAGGCTCGTTTCAACCACGTCATAGCCCGACTCTGCCAACTGGGGGAGTGCCAGGCCTTCATAAAACACTAGCAGGCTACAAAGGCATGTCCTGCCTCCCCATATCCCTGCTTCCTTCTCCACTCCTTTAGATACTGTAGATTCTACCAGAAGAGTACAGCTGACCCTGTGGCTGATAACCCTTGTATCTACTTCATCTTTTTAAGTTTCCTGTATAACAAATTGCTTCCTCTGGTTCTTTCTGTTGAGAAAGTAAACATGGCTACAACTTCTGAAATGCTCCAACTTAAAGAGAAACGGACTGGAGACAAGAAATGTCCTCATTTGCTGAATGGAAAAACAAAGAAACGGTGTATCGTGTAATTCTGTTTACCATCAGATTGTGTCACAAACGCAGGCAAAACCACAGACATGCCTGTTTTAACATTTTACAAACTAAAAGAAGTCACTTTTGCAAACACAGTTCACAAGTTATGTGGAGAGAGATTCAACACTATCAGCAATTAAAAATAGCAAACTCATGTTGATGACTTGATCAACTGTGTTGCTAATGATGCCTTCAGGCAGATGATGTACTTACATCACACTGCAAACACATTTGTGCAACACCAACCAAACCCACAAATAACCATGAAAAGTAATAGGAAAACTCCAGAAGAATATGTCCTGAAATCTTATTGCGATGAGCAGTTCTTAAATTTAAAAGCAAAGCAGACAAAAAGTAAAGAAAAGAAACTGCCACTCAAGTTTGTCCTAAAATAAGCACCACAAAAGTGCTTGGTATGCACTGGATTTTCTGTACGAAGGGGTCTCCGATTTTATCAGCATGGTAAAATACAGTGGGTGGAGATAAAACAAACGCAAGATCTTTACAGTGTAATGCAATCCAACACATAGGTAGGAGATCAATTATACCCTTATGAAGGTCATAAAGTTACATTTTTGTTGGGACTTAGTTGTGGATGTGTTAATCAAATTCTAATTATTACAATTTGGGTACAATATAATAAATATAAATATGTCTTGCAAAGTGGCATAATGTAATGTGTGCCCACCCCCGTTGTTAAAGGACCTGCACACTGACACAGGTATTTTCAGTTACCCTCATTGATTGGATCTCTGCTCTGGTCAAAGTTGGTCGGAGCTATGGAGGGAGTTATTTGTGGTCGCCGATCTCGACATACCAACAAGAAGGATAAAAGTGTAAGTTGTAACTGGAGAGAGAGAGAGAGAGGGACATGTCAAGAAGCACATTTTAGCACACTTCCACTATCCTGAACAGACGTCCAATCAGGCGAATAACTGAAAACACCTGCGTAGGTGTACTAATAGTGTAAGTGGCTTTAAAGCAGGGCTTGACATTAACTTTTTGAGGCACTTGTCCTTTGGACAAGTACATTTACGTTTCACTTGTCCATGCACAAAAGTCACTTGTCCGAATAAAGATTTATCATTTTATAATTTCTTTTGTGTTTTGCTAATGCAGAATTTGAAAAAACTGTTGAAAGCATCCAAACACTATCAACATTAATAAAATTCAGTTGAAACAGTAGAAACAAACGTGTCCCAACAATAGATTTCCCCTTCAACAAGAAAAAAGGATCTCCAGGCTCCATTATACAAAGTAATACTCTGCACGCTGGTGTGCAGAAGTTAATATATTGAGATTCTAAGTCAATATTTTAAAGTTTCTCATTACTTTCAGATTCCAAGTCAATATATTGAGATACTGAGTCAATATTTTGAGATAAGTCAATATATTGAGATACTAAGCCAAAACTGAGATTCTAAGTGAATATTTTAAATATTCTCATTACTTCGAGATTCTTAGTTTATATTCTGAGATACCTCAATATATTGAGATACTAAGTAAATATTTTGACCAGAGGTAGTGGTGACTTGAACTTATACTATATCTAAAATAATTTTGTAGACATAACAATGGATTTTGCCAATGTTAACTTTTTTCTATTTTTCTACAATTTCAAAGATTTCTACCCGGCAGAGTCTGATTTACCAAGGGATCCTTTAAAAGGTCTAGCTACTTTACAGTTGATTATTAGCTGATGTTGAATCCAGCAAGTCGCGAAGCTGAGGTTTTACAAATAACTGACTGACAAACGAGCCGTGGAGTAGTAACGCTACGAGCCAGAGAGCCAGTCGCTGAATGAGTCAAATTAACTTCATGCTTCATCCACACAAAGCACGTTGCTATTGCCACGAGTGACAACTGTACAACTGACAACTTCGGCTTGTTTTCTTGAACAATGTGGCGAGGAGGTAACGTTAAGGGGGAGTTAGCAAGCTAATGTTAGCCAACTAACACCGGCTGGCTCGTCGTGCTTTCATGCTGCATTGCTTACAGAGAATGAGCTGAACAGCGGGCTGGGTCTATTGTTAGCGGTCCGCTGACCCACTGCTGCTTGGTCTAACGTTAGCGGTCCGCTGACTAGGCCTGCACGATTAATCGTTATAAAATCGCGATCTCGATTCACCCTGCTCGCGATTTCATTTTTAATAACTTCGATTTTATATATATATATATATATATATATATATATATATAAAAAAATTAAAAATTCTTCCTTGGCTTTTATTTTGATAGGACAGCTCTCACGAAGTTCGGGGCTTCACCCTTAGCCAATGACAAAGTGCCTTTTAGTCACGTGTTTCACTCATCAGTTCAGGGCTTCACCCTCAGCCAATGACAAAGCGATTTTTAGTCATGTGTTTTTGTCGAGCGAGCGCGGTAGTTCGGAAATAAACAAAATGGATATTGATGAAAACCCAGGCACAAGTGACGAGAATCAGCCAACCACTCAGTCTCAAACCGAACTCGTTCCGAAAAAAAGTACATAACAGAGAAACACAAACAAAAACAAACCGTTTTTTCATTTGCATTCACCGGCCAAGTGGCCACAGGGACTGGTAGGAGGGGTAAGGGAGTGATGCAAGCACAGCAACGGTTTTAATTAAAATCAGAAAAGAAGTACGCCAAAAAAGTATGAACTATAGGCTATACTAAATCTAATGTATGTCATAATTTAAACAAGTCTCCCGAAGAGAAACGGGTATCTCTCTCTCTCTCTCTGCCTGTGGCCATGTGTGTTTGTGTGTGTGTGTTTGTGTGTGTGTGACGGCGGACCAGCGAGGTTGTCAAGCTCGCAGGCGCTTGTGGAGTTTAATGCCAAAAAGGCAGTTAACCACAAGTTCCCATTAATCTTATGATGGACATGTGTTGTGATATTTAAACAAATGATCCGTCAACTGCGAAATAAAAGCCTCTTATTTACGAGACCTGTCTGAGAGACCGCTAGTTTACAGCGGGGCGTCCCAGCATGATGGCCGACCGGCGAACAAGCGATCCCCGGCAGCCACCAGTTGGCAGTTCCGTCACTTTATGGAGCTTCTCAACTCCGAAAACTTTGAAGCAAATTGTCAATTCAGCAAAGATTTTCAGAAGACTGCCTATATTCGAAATCTAAACAGTTCATTTCTCACATAAAAAAACATTGTCAGAAGTGAATTTAATGATGAATAAGATGGTGAAAATTGTTAAAAATGTCCCGCTGTTGCTCTGTCTGCAAGTACCATGGAGGTATTTAACAAAGGGCGCACCGCAAGATCCGGGTTGGCAGTGGACGTGACTCCGCCCACGGTGGGAAAACCCCTTATGTTTACAGGCGTGTGGTGATGTGCAATGTGCTATAGGTGCCAAAAAAAATTTGTTTGGTACTGGCAATTTGTTTTGTTTTGTCATGTGTGAAGTAAACATTACACTTGATGAGAAAAACATCGTGGCAGAGAATCGTGATATCAATTCTAAGCAAAAAAATCGTGATTCATATTTTTCCCCGAATGGTGCAGCTCTACCGCTGACCCACTGCTGGTGGGTCTAACGTTAGCGGTCCGCTGACCCACTGCTGCTGGGTCTAATGTTAGCGGCCCAATGACATGCTGCTGCTGGGTCTAACGTTAGCGGTCCGCTGACCCACTGCTGCTGGGTCCGCTGCCCCGGATTGTGGGGAAAAATGTATTTGTTTCAAATCGGTAATGTAGACATAATGAGTGGCACATAATGTGAAGTAACATGGCATTTTATTTTGTTTGAGTTTTAACTTGTCCAGTGGGGCAAGTAAATTTCTCTTCCACTTGCCCTACAAAAAAATCCACTTGTCCCAGACAAGCGGACAAGCCTTAATGTCGAGCCCTGCTTTAAAGGGTCAGTTCATCCAAACTACTCACCTACCCTAGTGTTATCTAGTAATGTAGATATATTTGGTTTTACATGTTGAGATTTTTAAAACTAAATCTCTCTCTGGTGTTTCTGCCTTCTTATCAATATAGTGGAGGTGAAAAATGACATGTGTGACACCCTACTGTTAGGGTCCAGACCTTTGGTGCCAGGTGGCTGAAGGTTGTCTCCAGTGAGCGCACACCAGCCTACAGGGAAGATGTCTCGCGAGTCATAGCGGCAGTAGTAGTCAAAGGCTCCCCGCCAGCCATCAAAGGTGACCAGCACCTCAACACCACGCAGTGCACCCACTGTCGCCGGGCAGATAAAGTGGGGATTTTTACGGTCCACCGCCTCCAGTTTCATGCCTATCTGGAAAGAGTTCTGCTCCGGGGCGGGAGGCTCCTGCTGGAAAACATGGAGAGAAAGAAAGGAAGTCAGCTATGAAGTTGGCATGTGTGAGTATCTGTGTATTCATTTGTAGCGGGAAAGCACAGTTAAATCAACTAACTGCTGGTGGATTTTTATTATAGGTGTAAAGTTTTCTTCTACCAGACATTATCAGTTATCTTGTGTGGATCTTGGTCAGTATGGTAAATAAACATGCTTGTTTTCTCAATGATGTACGACAGCAACTAGTTTTCCGGAGCGTGTTAAGCTTGTGAGCCTTTTACAGGTACCTTGTGAAATATGCGAGAGGGTGCCATCTCAGCTCCATTTAGTGTTTTCAGAAGGAACATGGGCCAAGAAGACGCATTGAGACGGAAACCTAAAGAAGAGGAGAATTGTTGTTATAACTACGCCAGCTTCAGACTCGAGGGTTTTGTGATGACCATGGTGACGTTGACGTAGACAAAATCATGGAAAAAGACATCTGAAGACGCCACCTTGGCTCTGAGAAATTCGTTTTTACCATATTTTGACATTTCATAGACCTAACCATTAATTAAGAAAATAACTAGCAGATGAATGAATAATGAAAAAAAGTCCTAAGTAGCAGTCAACAACACTTTGTGATAACAGTCAATAGTGAGACTTTTATCCAATGGGTATTCAATACAGACATTACCTGGGTAGGAGGCTTTCTAAGCTGTGGCAAGAAGTTATTCATAGACACTGACATTCAGTGCTGTAAGCCACTGACACCTAGTGGACCAAAATGAAAAGGAGAAAAGCTACTCTGTCAGAAGAAAACCTTTGTGAGACTCCTTACCAAGTGGTGGCTGCAGCATGCCTCCGTTCTTTTCACAGTTGCCAATTGGCTGGATCTCAGAGGAATCCACAAGGCGCCAGAAGTCGTTCTTGTTATCAGATCCGTCCAAGCGCAGCCGCAGCCGCGAGCCTGTCAGGCCCACCACTGTGGCGATGCAGGTGGACGTTGTGTTTCGCGGGTCCTGGGCCTCCAGCTTCATCCCTGCTTTGAACTCGTTAAGTGGAGGTGTGAGGCTCTAGATGGTGATGATAGACAAGTGTTAGTTGGAGAGTGGGAACATAATATCAGCAGAGCAGAAATTGTAATTAAATCATCAAAAAAGAGATGCTTACAAATAGGTTAGATAAAGACAGTTGAAACTGGACCTTTCAATCTTGCTCACCTGTCTGAAGCAAGCAGAGGGTGCAGCGGCGGCACCTGTCTCTTTCAGGTATTTCTCCCAACTGAAATGTCCTGTAGAAATACACAAGGAGCAACAAGAAATTCATATATTATTACAATATCGCTAAAGTGGACATATTATGCATTTCTGTATTTTCTGTCACATCTACAACGTTATAATGTCAAATTTTCATGTTAAACATGGCCAAAACATCTGGCTTCAGGTTGCACTACAAATTCATTTTACTTGAACAGTGCAGTGTTAAACAATTTTAAGAAATAGAGAATTTGAACCTAAATTTGAACCTTATTGAAATTTGTTTTGTGTCAATTGTTAATAATTAAGCAATGGGAAAATAAATCCCTAATTGAAAAATTAATCGTTAGATTAATCGAAAAATTAATCGTTAGTCGACTAATCAAAAAAATAATCGCTAGATTAATCGTTTAAAAAACAATCTTTTGGGACAGCCCAAATTCACACGCTACTATTGGCCAGGCCCCATGCTTACGCAAGATAATGGAACCTGATTTGTTCAGGCCCTATCCTCTGACAAGTCGGCTATCCTAACCTTAACTACTCGAGGTCAATGCCTAACCCCAGCCAATCGGGCTGCTTAGTAGGACGGGACTTGCCTAGAAGTTGCGTGGGATTGTCACTGCACGATGTGAGTCTCAACACGATTTGAGTCGCGTTGAGTTGTGCATGCTCAGATTTAAACGATTTACGGCATAATGCCAAGGGGTCAGGGAGGGATACGGCTGCAGGCACGGTTTACGGCATAACGACAATAACAGAAGATGGAAACAGCAATAATAGAAGATACAGAAGATGGAAATCATTTCAAAAACGTTTTAGTTATCAAATGCTATCTATGATTGTTTGATTGCTAACGTTAGCTCAAAACACCATTCAAGTGACAGCCTTAGTTGTGTTTGATTGCTAACTTGTAGCCAGCAGTGAATGAACTTGGTTATGAAAGCTCCATTTATATTGTATTGACATTACAGAAGCAGGTTGTTGTCGGCTACTTCAGCCTCTAATCTACAACTGACAGCAGGGATCACGGCGTGAAAATGTGATGCGCTACGCTAAATAATAAATTACTGCTATGTAATGTCATTGTCGCAAACTGACGAGTGCACAACTCTACGCGACTCAAATCGTGTTGAGACTCAGATCGCGCAGTGACAGGGATCCATAATAACGTGGAGCGGAGCGCAGATTCCAGGAAACAATCTGGCCAATCAGATCAGACTGGGCTTTTTCGGTAGGGGGGCTTAAAGAGACAGGCGCTCCTACAGAGCATCTCATACAGAGCATCTCATACAGAGGGTGAATACAGGTGAAGCAGCCATGGGCAGTATGAGAGAGCGTTTTTTAACATTAAAGCATGTAAACATGTTCTAGTACAAACACAAAATACAAGTATTATCCTGAAAATGCTATATAATAGTTGCCCTTTAAGCTGTCTTTTTACAGTTGCAGAAAGTGTTTATAAATGTTCAGTATTTATTCATTTTGAGTTGAATTTTACATGTTTTGTGGGCCCCAAAACAAAAAAAGACACACAAGGCTTAAAATCTATTATCTACATTTATAGCAACCTTTGTCTTGATGACTAATGAAACAATGCTGAGGCAAATCCTTGGGCACTGTTTCATTTTGGAATTGCCCAAAACTGATCTCATATATCACTGGCTGCTGTGGGTTATTTACCTTGGTACTGTGAGGGCACCCGGGAAGGCCGTCCACTCCGGGCATGCTTGATCCTTCTGGCATCTTTCCACTCTATAGCTAGAGGAGCCAAGACTGATAGAATAAGCTCTCAAGCACGGGTGATTTTCACATCAGTCAATGCAATGCCTGCTACACTGAGTGCTCCAAACATCGGCTGGGATTATAAGACTATTACATGATAATATATATAAATATGCCTGCACAGTAAAACCAAAACAAGAATGGTTTGAATGAACTCAAACTTTAATGTGCCATACTTCTAGCTTTACCTGAAAGCTACAATGAATACTTGTTTGTTACAAATCATACTGAGAACACGGCATAATCATTTCTTACCTTTCTGTGGCACAGGTTTCCTCATGCTCCAACAATACTGACCAAGCTCACAATACAACAGTGGCCTCCACTGTAAAGACAAGAAAAAAAGCCACACACACACACACACACACACACACACACACACACACACACACACACACACACACACACACACACACACACACACACACACACACACACACACACACACACACACACACGTAGCTGTTACAGCTGTGTGAACCATAAAAATTCAGCTGTGTCAAATAAAGATAATGATTTGGTGACTCATTTTTTGCTACTTTGACAATTTATCACATTATTGCTTAAATATAATCAAATATAAGATACCTTGAGTTTGGAGAAATGACCCACAGCTCAAATATTTGCATTCGATGCAATAGTTTAGCCCCAAAAACAAGGTACGAGCATCATAGAATTTAAATGAATGTATTTAAAGGACCATACTCCCTTAAAACCTTGATGAATCCACTCAGTCATTACAAGCTCGTGCTACAGTCAAACCTTCTTCATTTAACTTTATTTCAAATTATAGTTGATAAAATGTTTCAAAAGATACGTCAATATGTCATCTAGAATATTTCCATTTGAGGTAATAGTGCAGCTATAGAACACAGTCTAATATTTCATTCAGTATAACATAATATAGTATAAACAAAGAGCTGGAACAAGCTGAAAAAGAATGATGCTGTCAGACAGTATAGATTTCTCCAACCTCAAATCTACTTAAGGGCCATGCTGTTTAGGGTTGTTCTGAAAGCTCCCTAAAACTGGCATTAGAGACCCAGCAGGCTTTAATGTTTTTTATGGTTATAGCTAAAAGGGTTATTTTGAGAGAATGAAAATCTAGCTCCTCTCCTTGTTGCTCAATTATATGGTTTCTTTTTATATCTGGAAAGAATTAGGTACTCAGCATCTGACTATAAATTTGTTATGATTTGGGGTCCCTTTGTAGATTATATAAGACAGTAAATCGACTCGCCTGTAAATAAGTAGTGTTTGTTGATTTATGTGCCCCACGGGTGTGGCTTAAAGGGATAGTTTTTTTTAAGTGGGGTTGAATGGGGTGCTTATCCATAGTCAGCTAATGTATTTAGGCCACCTAAAACAAATCTATCAGTTTAAGTGTACGAAAGCTATATTTAGAATATTTTTACCACTTTATCTTGGTGATTTTATTATCCATGTCTGTTGTCCATCAAAGCCTTTAGTTAGCCAGTTTCTACAACTTGTGGACTCATTCAATCTGACTCAGTCTGTAACTGGTCCCACACACAAACATGGTCATACACTGGATCTTGTTTTATCATCATTTACCTGTTTTAAATATTGAGCTGGATGTTGCTAATCTATCTGACCATAAACCTGTGATTTTTAATGCATCACTTTCTAATCTATTACCTAAACCTTGCTTGCCAGATCGCTACATCCGAGCACTGAACCTGTCCACTGCTAGGCAATTTTCTGATGCTTTCATAGCTTGTCCTTTTGCTAGCCCTGCAGAGATAACCTCCACCTCTCTTTCTACAGATGAGCTAGTTACTCTGTTTAATACCACGGTCACAGATGTTCTTGATATTGTTGCCCCTTTGAAACTGAAGCGACCCAAAGTAAAAGCCCAACCTTGGCTTAACAGTGAGACTCGTGCCCTTAGACAAAAGTGTAGAAAAGCAGAGAGGAAATGGAAAAAATATAAACTGCAAGTGTCCTATGAGATACTGAGAGATCACCAGGTGTCCTACCAACGCCTTGTCAAAGCATGTTTCTGATATCATAGATAAAAATGCACATAGCCCTAAAATGTTTAGTGCAATACTGCATTATATCATGCTATTGCACTCCCTGATGCTACGTTTGAAATCACAGAACATTTTTTAAGCTTTTTTATCAACAAGGTTGACACTATCATATCTTGTATTTCACCTACTGATCATGACCCTTCTAAATCAATCCTATGGCCTGCTTCTCTGAATTGTTTTGTGCCTGTGGCCCTGTCAGCATTGATGGATATTGTATCCCACATGAAACCTACCTATTCATCTTCAGATATTGTCCCCTCTCGTCTTTTGAAAGAGGTATTTGATACTATTGGTCCCAGCCTCTTCTCTGCAATAAATAGCTCTCTTATGAATGACACAGTCCCATCTAGCTTTAAAAAGGCTGTGGTTCAGCCTCTAATTAAAAAACCCAACCTTGACCCTACTGATTGTAACAGCTTTAGGCCTATTTCTAAATTATCGTTTAAGTCAAAGATTTTGGAGAAGGTTGTTCTTGCTCAGCTCTCTTCATTTTTAAGTGAAAATAATGTCTTGGACAATTTTCAGTCTGGTTTCAGAGTACAACCATAGCACAGAAACAGCACTTCTTAAAGTGCTAAATGATTTGTTGCTGTTCGGTGACGGAGGACATTGTGCCATTTTACTCTTGCTGGACCTTAGTGCTGCATTTGACACTGTTGATCGTGCCATCTTGTTGGATCGCCTTCAGCATAGGTTAGGGATCCAGGCTGTTGCTCTACAGTGGTTCAATTCTTATTTAAAAAAAAAAAAAAACAGAACCTTTTCTGTTGAAATTGGAAATATCTCCTCCTCTTCAGCAGTGATTACATGCGGTGTACCTCAAGGTTTAATTTTAGGGCCAATTTTATTCTGTTTGTACATGCTCCCATTGGGCTCCATTCTTCACAAACATCTTTCTCCAACTTAATGAGAGTAAGACGGAAGTCATGTTGTTTGGCCCCCCAAACTCTTTACTTTAGCCTCAAGTGTGCGCCCTTTTGCCAGAAAACTAGGTTTAATCTTTGACCCAGCATTAAAATTTGACAAAAATGGAGTTCTGTTGTCAAATCTAACTTTTTTATCTCAGGACTATTGCTAAACTAAAATCTTTCCTCTATCGTAAGGACTTGGAGACTGTTATTCATGCTCTTATTTCGTCTCGTACTGACTACTGCAATTCCTTGTATTCTGGGATTTGCCAATCATCTTTATCATGCCTGCAGCCTGTCCAGAATGCGGGTGCTAAATTGTTGACTGGCACCAGAAGGAGGGATCATATCTCCCCATTATTGGCTTCTCTTCACTGGTTACCGGTCAGATATAGAATCAATTTTAAAGTGCCCATATTATGAAAAAAACTCTTTTTCTGGGATTTGGGGTGTTATTTTGTGTCTCTGGTGCTTCCACACGCATACAAACTTGGAAAAAAATCTATCCATGCTGTTTTGAGTGAGATACGGGTTTCTGAATGTGTCCTGCCTTCAGTCTCTGGGTGAGCTGTTCAAAATCTGCAGGGCTTGTTACGTAACTAGCCGAAACGACGGGCTAAACACAACCGTTAGCATGCTAGCGCTAAGGTTAGCATGCTAGCTCGTTCTCAATGGCAAAGCACTGCTACAACACACACAAGTTCACCATAATCTACAAAAGAAGTACTTACATGTGTGCCCTCATTTAGAAGAAGTCTCCCGGCTAATCCTGCCTTGTAACTGACCAAAGTTGAAGAAACAACCTTTCTTTTACTGTCTATGGAGCTAACTGACATGATCTACGATCTGAGCTACTGCGCATGTGCGAGTGGAATCAAAGAGTATAGAAGAAAAGATGATTCACTCTGTCAGCTAAAACAGAGACCTGAACACAAGGTGAAAAGAGGAGTTGCAGCAGTGAGAGAGCTGTGCTGTACAACAAAAATATGGTGTTTTTTGGAAATTAAACCATGTAAACCTATTCTGGTACAACCTTAAAATACAATTATGAACCTGAAAATGAGCATAATATGGCATCTTTAAGGTAATGTTACTTGTTATTAAGGCATTACATGGATTGTATATATTGCTGATCTCCTTACCCTACATCACTCCTCCAGGAACCTAAGATTGTCTAATCAGTTCCTTTTAGCTATTCCAGTCTCAGATGAATACAAAGGGTGATTGTGACTTCTCTGTTGTGGCCTCGAGACTCTGGAACAAACTTCCAATTCATATTAGGTCCTCCTCTACTGCCAAGATCTTTAAGTCTCGTCTTAAAACACATTTTAACCATCTTTGGCGTATGATTTAGTATAGGGACATTTGTATAGAAGTGTGTTGTTTGTATGATGTTCATTGTGTCTATATTTTTATTGTCTTCCTTTGTTTTTTTAACATAATATAACTTTGTACAGCACTTTGTTCAGCCTAGGTTGGTTTTAAATGTGCTCAATAAATAATTTGACTTGACTTACCATTGCCCTTTCCGAAGGGGAACTGAAGCCCGTATATCCATTTAAACTCTCTTCAAAGCCACCAGACTCCTTTGACAAAAACAGTACATTTACCTCACAGAAGAGGGGAGCTTCTGGTTTACTGCTGCCTCCATCAGTTAGTTAGTTTGTGTTATTGTGTGACTTTTTTCTCCGAATTAACCCTTTAATCCACTAAAGTCACACAATAACACAAATGGTTCAAGGCAGCGGTAGACCAGCAAGTTCCATGTTCTGCAAGGTAAAATTGCTGTTTTTGTCAAAGGAGTCTGGTGGCTTTGAAGAAAGCATATAGCAGCTTCAGTTCCCCATCAGAAAAGGGCCCCTGATAAGTACCTCATACAATCCCACTTAAAAATAAGGGGGGGGGCATAAACTTTATGGTAAGGGGGTTAACAACACGGTAATAAAGAGCGTAAGAGTTAACTCAAATAACTGATCACACCAATAAAAGACCAAGCAGTATTTGTACCCAAGGTTAGGCTACCACATGTTAACTGTACTGTGTTTCAAAGGGAGGGAAACCAGCGAGCTGCCCTCGTTAGCTTTGCAGCACACAGGACTTCTCTCCAGGCAGGGGGTCGTCATGGGAGGCAACCAACGGCAAGTTCAACAAAGAGACCCAATATCATGCCAAAAATGTACTACATATGGATTTAATTAGCTTTTTTTTTCACACTTAAAGATCAAAATACATTAAAGCTCCTTGCTGTGCTAACTGCATATGCAGACTGGAAATTATATAAACAGAGTGGACACAATATAAGAAACACCCCTCAGTATAAAGCAAAACAAGTATACAGCTCAGCACAAACTACAGCCTCCAAAACCACCATATTGAATTAACATCTCTCTTAAAATTGTGTCAATATCACTCAGCTCCGATTGCTATTATTGTTATTCCACACATCAATTAAACATTACCATGCAATAATCTCATAAGAAATTAAAACATATTGCCTTTGTTTAAGGAAAACTTTGCTTTACAGTGCTGAATGTTCACAAAATGTCTTGTCAACCAGTGGGGTTTAGAGAAGGGCAACATGTTTTCAGGCTTAGCGACTTCTCCTGTAACCCAAACCCTGGGAAAACCAACATTACCAACCAGACACAACATCCAGGTCAACAGGTCAGACTCATGGATGTATTAAGAGAACGGTCAGACTGGTATGAACAAGTGCTTCAGCTCTCCAGTCCCACAGTAACCACAGTCCCATGTGAGATTTATTAAACATAATATAAATCCAAATACCAGTAATCCAAATTTCCGATTTGATGTAGAGTTTATGATACGATACGACTACAGTGACAGACAATATGCAAAAGCTTCTTTTTAAAAAAAAAAAAAAACATGCACAAACGTTGAGGAATCAAATACGAGTTAGTAAAGTTGCACAGCGTCACACGTTAACCATCTGCCAAATATTTGAATTTGCCGAGAAAAAACACACAGCTTTATTGTGAGAGCAACTGTAAATTAACGGTAACGGTTAGCTCGCATAAAAAAAACGGCGTAAAAGAGCAATGACACAGGACCCACATGGTAACTTAAATAGGGTGCTGTTGTTATAAACATACCCACCTTATAACTTCATAACCGTTTAGCGGCGTTTCTCCTCCCCGGATGATTTCCTTTTCAATGGAAGTGCGCCTTTTTCTTCCGCCAAGGGGGGTGGCGTCCAAATTAAAGCGGCCCGGTCCCTGTTCTTCCGTGACGTTCCGTCTGGGAAAGTGACAGTTGGACTGGCATTAGAGACCTCAGCAGGTACACCCTCCTCCTGTTGCTAACCCAGCAAGTGTTTACAACTCAACGCCCCGTTAGTACCACTTCTCTGACATCTACACGGGACACCGTTTCCATTCATAGCCAAAATATCGCGTCTCGCATTGCCGAAATGTGTTGAGCTCCTTTCAAAACACAAAGCCAACACATGGGACCACCTCCCCTCTGCCGCTCTCTCCTGTGCTATATTTGCATGCGCGCTAGATTCTCATTTACGTGACAGTATCGCTAATTGTGTTATTCAGGAGTTAACGCTACACTGACGGTAGCCATTAGGGTATGAATTAAAAAAAAAACACTGAAACAAAACCAAACACGCATGCAGCCTTGCAGACACCACTTCCAGCATGCTATGCTACGCACGGCTACACAGACATGCCCACTGCCCGGGATACTAGCTTAGCATGCTAGGTGGCTTGCTAGTCGTTGACCTGATTATAAATATTAGCATTAGCAAAACGGGAGCACACCAGCACTCAAGAAGCCAGCCTGTGGTAATCTGAGCTCAACGCTGAAGCCGAGCCTAATAGGCAACGTTGCTCTGTGTATCCGGAGATGTTTACCTTGCTTTTTAACGAGTGTGTTTGTTTCTGATGTGGATTTAGCGCTTGTCCGCCATTTTTTCCCTACACGATGAGGAGGGGGTGTTTTGCCAACATTTGTTGTTAGGCAGTCAGTCAGGCAGGCTGGAGAATGGATAAAGGGCAAAATAACGACTCCTGGCGGTCAAAAGTTTAAGTATGGGAGGAAGAAAATGTATGAAATGTAAAAAAAAATAATTAAATAATTATATTCTTATCCGGTTTAAGCCCCAGGGTAAACAACAAAGACAATTTAATAAATAAATGAACTTTTATCTGGTAGGCATACCTAGCTAAAATTAATGCAGTCTAATATAAAAAACAGGCCTGCAATCAATTCTACCTTCATGAAGGTTATGTTGTCTTTCAAAGGTTTAAGTTATTTTGGATGCTGCAGTTTGACTATATATTAATTTATGTATTTTTATGCATGTATACACACACACTCAGTTGCCAAAATACAGCATCCAAAAATAAAGTTGTATCAACACCTAAAAAACAGTATGACCTGCATTAGGGTGGGATTTATTGCAGGCCTATTGTAATAGACTGCATTCATTTTAGCTAAGTGTGCCTAATAAACTCGCAACTGAGTGTATATGTATTATACGTACAGCATACAGCCTGCTTATCAATTAAATAATATGTAGTTTAATGCTATTGCAAAAATTGTGCTTTATATTATATATCCCATTCAAACAATTTCCAGTCCTCCAACAAGCACTGCTGAGATTGCTGAATTGCTTGTAAGAATGCTCCAGAAATTGAGTTTCTCTTTTAGTGTAGCTCTTGAATTTAAAATAAGGCCTCATTAATAATAAGCAGTCATTTTATCGCACAATGTTGAAAACCGTGATCAATTTATTACAAGAACATTAAAAGAAAAAAAAGAAGAGTGGAAGTTTAGTAAACATTATTATTGCAGCATTACTGCCATACAGAGTACTGCTCTAGTTTAATTTAAACTGTGCTCTAGTTTTGGATGTTTGACTAAGAATGTGGGGTATTTGCCTTTAGGCATAACATGAATAAAATGTGATTATCAGTGAACACAAAGCTTAATTTATTAACCACTATTTGTTCCAGTTGAGATTATTATAACATTCTGAACAGAATCATGGCGACGTCAAAATGTACTACAAATAGAGAAATTTAATAACTCAAACATAACGAAATCCACGCTCCCAGAGTGAAATCAGAGCAAAATATCACTGAAATACAGTATGCCTGGAGTAGTGTAATAAACCTGGCACAGTACAACATCTCTAAAGATATTCCAGATAAATTGTGTAGGTGTGAAAATTAGAAATAGGGGCCATTTGGTAATGTCATGCCAATTACGTCTGGGTAGCAACTGTAACTGTGTGATTTGGAGAAACACCCAGCAGTTCAATTGTGTGTAATGGTCACCTGGCAGCACTGCTAATGCCCATTTCAGCCTACGCTGGGCAGGCCATAGCCCAGTGGCCCCCTGCATCCCAGGCAATTATGTTTGGTTTCACACGGTGAAAAAGGGTTAATTGGCAGTGCCCACGCGCCTGATTGGACCTGTTTCACGCCTGTCAGCCTTCATCTCATCAAAGGAAGCCCCAGTCCACCAGGCACCATTATTACAACACACAAACACACACACACAAACAAACCTCATGCACATGCACTGTACACAGACTCTGTACTTAAATCAAGCATTCTCATGATTGTACATACGAGGTGAAATAAACACACATGCACATAACCGGCACACACAGTATAAACACACACACATGAAATAAAATACACCTACAGGAACACACTCATACAGAAATATTAAGTATTCATCATCCTCATGCAGAGACATAAGGTTTTTCACACAGGCATTATGCAAATCCCTTTCTGGATGATCCTAACTAATATCACTAGGGGTCAGTGTTGTTTTATACAAAACAGGGCCACATACTTCTGCCACTTTCCTCTCCCTACATTCATTTCATGATCATTTTGTGCTTTTCTCTGAGCACAGCACAGCAATGCTTTTCATTTTCACTGCTCACTATCCTCTTTAAACTCTCACTTTTATTATAATGATGATTATGGATTTTATTTCTTTTCAAGGAATATTTTCTCAATTTTATGTAAAATCCTTCCTTTTAGTAATACAGCTCAGTGTTAGATAGATGCATTCGAGGACTAATTGTATTCTAGTTTCTTTGTCTACGTATTATAAGCAAACCGAGTGCTATGCGGTGAAGCCAGGCCTATGTATATTGTGTGCCTGTCTATTTGTCAGGATTTCCATGTGGTTCCAGTTTTTTTCATTACTAAGGCTTTAACCACTGAGCTACCAGCAGTCTATGAAAGTTCATCAGCCATTATACAAGCCAGTTTGACTAGCAAATAAAAACAGTGACAATGTGTCCCAACCAATGGTCAGCTCTAGTATAAACACTTTCCCAAGGTTCAACACATTGTATACACATAACACATTAGTACATACAATTCTGAGTCTTGCTAAATGTTTTCATTAATGAAAAACTCATGACTGAAGTGAGTGAAAGTCTTTAGGTACATAACTTTATGTAGTTACAGTATCAAAATGAGCTTCACTGATCCAATAAAATCACTATAAACAAAGAACAGCACTTATAAGGAAATTATAAGTTTTGATTCCGTTTCAGAGTTACATATAACACAAATACACAAAGAGCCTGTAAATGTACAATTTCAAGACAGACCTTTTGTGTCAATACAAATTAGTGTTGTCTCCTCTTGTTTGGCAGCGGTATCAGTTTTTGGTCTGTTTGAAATGTCTTACATGCTCTTTTCATTTTATCGCACTAATTGAATCTGGCTCTCTTAGCTGGCGATGTGTTTTTGGATTTCAAAACATGTTGCTGTAGGTGTCCACTAGCCAATGGCATTGCTCCACTGCCATGGTCTGTTTCTACACACACAGACAGTACAGCAAGGATCTTTTCCCACTGTGCCTCCTTGTCACTTTCAGCACTCTGGCACACTGCAACAAAGTCGCCCCTCTCACACATACACAAATACCCCGACACACACAGGCATAAATAGACACGCACACACACATATGTGCACATGTACACACAGTGAGAGTCAGATTGCGTGTTCCTTCCCGACTGTGCCTCAGAGGACTCTGTGCGTGTTCCACAGACGAGGACACGCGCACACATATACACACACACACACACACACACACACACACACACACACACACACACACACACACACACACACACACACACACACACACACACACACACACACACACACACACACACACACAGACAAACACACACACACACACAGAGTCCTGATACACACTTCCCATCTCTGCTGGCATCCTGAGAGGGACGTGCAAGAGAGAGACCAAGAGCATATGTTGGATAGACGTTTGTTAAGGGGGGATATTTCTCTTTGGATGTTGTCTTACAAGCTCTGATGGCGTGGTGCAGAAAGAAGGAATTTTTTCGTCCAATTTATTAATCCTTTTAGGCAATGTTCTCTGTTCAGAAATGCAAATTGAATCAATCTGAGTCTGACTTTAAGACTTTTCAAGTGGGATTTAATTAGAAGCCAGGGCCTGCAGTTTTTAATGAGAGAGGGGGTGGAGAGGCGGAGAAAGAGAGAGAGAGAAAAGAGAGGCATGGGGAGGGAGAGTGGGTTTGCGGTTTTGATCTGGGGGTCCTGCTGGAGAAAGGATACACAAACACCCACAACATACACGCACACAAACGTACACACATGCACGCACGCACACAAGTGCACCCTATAGAGCCGAGTATGAGGCGGATGCCCGCTGTTTGGTTTTTCTTCACATCCCTCATCTCTGTCTTGTGAGAGTTCAACCAGAGATCTTGTTACTTCAGTATACATCTCAAACCCTTACACCAAAGTAGCATATCTCGGCATAGATGGAGTGAAGCTTCATGCTGCTCTTCAGTGTTGGAGCTGCTCAATAGTAAAAGTCAATACTGGACATCTCAAGTGCCAGGGCATGTAAAGCCATAAATGTGAAGCTGGTCTTTGCAGAGGAAAACATATACCTACCTCCTCTGGATCAGCAACATTTTTTATAAACAAGTCAATGGATAGATGAGATTGGTACATCACAAATACAGGGCACACACATACGGACATTTGGAAGATTGTGCTTAACGTGTAGGTGTGTGATCTATACCTGCTGCTTGTCAGTATTCATTCATATCAGTTTAAAGT
Organism: Gymnocephalus cernua; assembly: GCA_023631565.1. Classification (NCBI taxonomy): domain Eukaryota; kingdom Metazoa; phylum Chordata; class Actinopteri; order Perciformes; family Percidae; genus Gymnocephalus; species Gymnocephalus cernua. The sequence goes on from CM042429.1 coordinate 32,900,903, forward strand.
GAAGAAATTGCACTGTTGCTCATTGTTGCTTGCTTTTTTGACCCTTTAAAATGAACCAATGTGTATTTAAGAACCCACATCACAGAGAAATTCAACCAAAGAGTGATTTTAGCTTCTTAAATTGTTTTATTTGACAAATGTTTAGAGATCAGAAGAAATTTCTATGATTTCACAAGAACAAAGACCTAAAAATGTCTAAAACTGGTCATTATGTCATACACCAGAAATATGTTTTTTTAACCCCTCGAATTTATCTGAAGGCCATGAATATGCTTTGAGTTATTTGAACAATTATAGATCTCCTCGTCACTCCCTTGTAAAGGATTCCAGCAGACAGCCCTTCCCTCAAGAGAAAAACTGCTCCCAGGATTTATCACAGATTTCACTGCCATTTGGCTATCACATGCTATGTCTTATACATTTTGGGGGAAATATGGTGCTGTTAAAAAGGGTGAAGTCGGCCTGTGGTGTCGGGATGTGGTTTTAGAGCTCACGCGCTCTTCTCTATAGTAACTCTCTGCCATCTTTCCCTCTCCCCTCACTGTTTCCTGTCACCCTCTCAAAATTGGAGCCAAGGCTGGAGAGCGCTGGCATGTTTTTAGGGGCTGTGTGACATCTTCACAGCCACTATGCTTGATTTTTCTGTTTCTGTACTGCCACTTATGTGTCGGCATCCACCAGGAGAAGGAATGGGAGGAGAAGGGTTTGACTCGTTAGTGCTTCTAACTTGACCATTTCCACTTTGAGAGTTTTCTCTGTGCTGCTGACTTTCATTAAAGCTGTGCTTTGTCTATGTACTGGAAAAGCAGCAAAAGATAAATGTTAGGAAGATTATTTGAAGCATGCAAAGCTTAACATAACTAGGAAAAACATGAAATGATATGCATGAAAACAACAATTTCAGATGCCAGCAGAGTTGATGTACAGTATTGAAGGAGCAGTGGCAGGAGGGGAAAAGATGTAAAGAGATAACTTTTAGGCTGCCACGGAGAGACATGAATTTACCCATTAAAGTGAGAAGTCTAGTGTGTGCCTCGCAAAATGCTTGACGTCTAGTTGATACTGTCAGTGTTTAAATAATACTAATTAATCTCCATTATTGAAACATGTAATTAATCTCTCTCTCACCCTCTCTGGCTGTCTCTCTGTCTCCTTCTCCTTCACATTTAATGGAACATGAAAGGGAAACCCAAAGAGCAAATGCTGTGTTGTGGTCCTCGCGGGGAGCTCATTGAGGGACTCACATCAGAGGAGAAGAGAGGCAAAGAGACAGACGGGTGGACATGTTTTGACAAACAAGACAGTTGGTCCAGAACTCCTCCCTATCTTACCACTCTGTGCCTCCTCTCCCTCTCCTTCTCTCTCTCTCTCTGTGTCTTTGAACTCAGGCCTTCATTAACAATCTGCTGATTAACAGGCCTGGGAACACGGGAGGTAGACGGATCAGAGGGGGAGAGATAGAGGGAGGAGAGAGAGACAGAGAGAAAGAATAAGATGGGGATACAAATTAGAGTATGTCCACAGTAAGGCTATGTTCAGACCAACATAGCACTGTGTGAAAAAAAAATAATTTCAAAACCCTGTTCATGTCAACGAGAGCGCTGGAGTTGGCACAGCAGTGCAACTGATAAAGATTTTTTTTAAAGCCGGATATGTCAAAAAAGTTAAAGCTGGATCAGCTTTTGCCAAAACACAATGCAACGTCATCCAGCAACGCAATGCGGTGGCATCAAAAACTGTACACGCAAGCACACATTCCTGGAAGAACACTTTGTAACGTGAACGCCATATTTCTGCGGTTTACCTCATGATCTTTGAGATGAAGGACCAAAGGATTGTTAACAATTCACACAAATTCAACCAATCACCGTGAATTCGGTGCGACTTGCAATTTTGACCAATCACCGCAACTAACTAATAACCGGAGTTTCCAACCAATCACAGCAGTCCCACATGCCAGACTTTGCGTCCCACTGACCAAGCAGGAGTGAGAACGAGTTGACGTAACACACGTACGTCGGCAAATTAATTTCCTTGTTTCTGATGAAGATGAGACGTGTGTGACTTGAACATCTCACATTTACCATTAAAACGTACAGCGAAAGACCGTGCAAAACATCAATGTACGCTGTAACGTTTTTTTCACTCTAAAGTCGCTGAAAGCTGCTGCTGTTTCAATCCTGTCGGCTCTCTGCAGTGGGTGGGGCTGCTGCTCAGTTCCCCCCACAACTGACGTGCACACACACACAAACACACACTGTGGATGCAGGAAAAACCAGAGATGAGACGTACACGATGACCTAAATTGAGAACAGCTATGCTTGTAATTGTAAGTGCAATGATAAGTTAAAGTCCAATAAGTACTTTATCAAACCGTGTCCCAGGCCAGGTTAGGAAATTAACTAACAATGTAAAGATCAACAAGCCACTGACAAATATGTTCAAATTGGATTCATTCAATAAATTATTATTGTTTGTCTTAAATCCACCAGCCATTTTCATATTATACCAACATTTGCAGCAAACCAAAATCCAGCGGTGCTGTATGTATATTTTTGACACATTAGATCTTGTTATGTCTAGAAGATGCACAATTAATTTGGTAGAGAAACCTCTACCAAACCTCTTGTGAATCACTCAAATCAATCAAAAAAGCAGCTGCAAAAATAATTATAATACCAATACTGCCATACAATACAGTACGTGTCCCCTACAAGTACAAACAAAAATCTGACTCAGACAGTACACTGTAAATGCAAGTGCACATTCCTGGTAGATTACTTTGAGATGGAGGATGAAATGAGTATTTTGGCATTTTTGTATTTATATCTGATAAACCTGAAGTCAGAGAAATCACTCAAACCGGCCCTCCTAGATCATATTTCATCATCACCGCACTGAAAGCAGCACACCCTGCACCAATGCAACCCTTTGCGTTTTTAAACATGGTGTGGTTTTCAGTTTAAACAATCGGTAAGCTGGCCAATTTTACACTCCATCCATACAAAAATGATATTTGAGATTTGGAAAAATTATCTAATCATCGATTATTGCGATATGGTTCACAATATTAGAGGAAATCATCATTTTTGCATCATTATTCTCATTTTCATTTCTCATTTTGAAAATATATTCAAATGAATATGGCATAATTTTTTGCCAACATCTCTACTAAACAAAGATTTTTTCCCGACTTCATTCAGAATGGTATTTTGACACATATTTTGACTTTAATAAATACTCCACCTCCACTAGTCCATATTGTGACTTGGATACAATTACGATTAATTATTCAGCCCTACCTAGAGTAATCTGAAATATCTGGCCTAACATTTTGGTGTGGATGGGAAAAACTGAGCTTTTAAAGAACAATTAAGTAAGTCTGTGTAGCAATTACAGTAAGATAAGAAGACAACTCTCCCATTAAATCACTGCTTTATGCTCTTTCAGTTGTCTGAACAAATTGAGTTTGGCTGTTTTAAAACGTAGTTTAGGTGATGACAGAGAGCAGGACAGAACATAACGGAGGTTTAATCATCTGAGATTCAGAGTGACCATGCTGTGTTTGTCCCAGATGTTGGCTGTGATGCACAGTCATGTTGTTGTCAACTGACAGAGGACAGCAAAGAAGAGCATTTGCCATTTTCTTATTGTCTTGGTGTTTTGAGTGTGTAAGGATATCTTTATGAAAATGGTCTGGAAAAATTCTCGGCATTGGCCGAGACTGGAAAACACAAAGCAGAGACAGACTGACACAGAGGGAGAGACAGTGGCAGAAATTTGGGCTGATAGGCAGAGTCAGAGAGCGAGAGAGCCTGTGTGATGGACAGAGAGAAAGAGACAGACTGACAAATGGAAAGAGCGAGGGATGGGCCTGTTTTGAATTAATGACTGCTCTCATCAGAAGATGAATGTTCTCCCGCTCTCCCCTCGGAACCGAGCTGGCAAATAAAAAGAAAGTCAGTCCAACGAATAATGAGTGCACAAATAAATAAGCCAATAAATAAATGAATAAACGTGACAGAACTCCTGAAAGACAGATTATGATCAATGTACAGTCAGTGGTGAGCTCTTCTTTTTTAAACAGATTTTTACTTTTGTGTGTTATGGTTATGTATGGGTCTGTATCCACGTTGCATGCGGTTTGGTGTGTGCTAGTTTGGGGCGGTAAACATGCATGCTTTTATTGTGTTTCCTGCTGTGCACATACGTGTAATTGCTGTTGTCCATGCATGTGTGTTCATAGTGTGTTTGCTGGTATGTTCATGTGTGTGTGTGTGTGTGTGTGTGTGTGTGTGTGTGTGTGTGTGTGTGTGTATGTATGTGTTTGTTGGTGTTTATGTGACTAAGTTTGTGGTTGTAACTTTGTGTGTGTGTGTGTGTGTGTGTGTGAGAGTGTGTGTGTGTGTGTGTGTGTGTGATGGTATTTACTTGCATGTGGGTTTGTGAATGTGGCTTTGTGATAGTGTGCATGTATCCATTTTTATTAGAATGTATGTATGTTGTGTGTGTGTGTGTGTGTGTGTGTGTGTGTGTGTGTGTGTGTGTGTGTGTGTGTGTGTGTGTGTGTGTGTGTGTGTGTGTGTGTGTGTGTGTGTGTGTCTATATGTGTGTGTGTGAGAGAGAGAGAGAGTTGGGGGCTCTCTGGTGAGTCTCCTTAACATCAAACAGCTGGAAGTAATAAAATATTTAGGAAGCGCTGGGAGTCTGTGAATATTAATTCTGCCTTTTCTTTCTGTCTCTCAAATCTCCCTCTCTTTTTCCCTTCTTTCAGTTACTCCCTCCCTCCAACCTGACTCACCCAGCCTCTATCTCTCTTCTTCCGCTGCTACATCTCTCAGTTTGTCCTCTCCCCCTTTGCTTCCTTGGTCCAAACTCATGCTCTGACACTCCCTAACTCTGATTCCAGTGTCCTTGATTTTGTTTATGAGGGAATCACAGTCACTAAATTGGGAGTCCGCTCCGATCGCTGGCACTGAGGGTGATGGAGGGAGAAGAGAGGAGTTGACCTATGTCATTCTGTCTTGCTAGCGGTGTCGGCATCTCACTGTGTGGGGAATAAGCAGTGTCACACCAGGCAGCAGAGATCACCACGCTGCACCCTGCCATGTCAAACATGGAAGTGGACCGACAGGCAGTTGGATGCACCGGCTCCTGAACAAGGAAGGCTACGGGACCTTTGGGCCCAACCACGATGGAGACCTGCAGCTCTAATTTCATAGGATTATTTACTGACATTTTTTCTAAATTACATACTGACATTTTTAGTGACACAAAATCAATGTCTTGACATCTACTGCACTAGAATTACTAAAGCCAGATTTCAAGAGCAGCTTTAGTGATGTGAATATGTCTTTTAAAAGGGAGAGAATCGACACTACACTAGTGTCCATTCACAATTTTAAATATAATGTAAGCCCACTAACATTTACTTAGTGGTATAATGTATGGAGTCTGGAGTGTGCCATCAAAATATTTATATGCTGTAATTGTTTGATTATGATCAGTTAATACATTGATACATTTATAAAAAGCAATTATAAATCAATTAATTAAATTTACACATGCATTAGGATAAAAAGACAATTACATTTGCCAATTAATTATTAAATTTCCTAAATTTGCCTTTAAATGTTGAATTAAAAATAGTTTTTTTTAAATGAAATTGAAAAATGTATTATCAAAAGGATTTTTTTTATCATATTCCATCTCACAATTCATCTTGTCTGTCAACATTAGCTCTGCCCAGCCCGCAAAGTATGGAGACCCAAAGTGCTCAATATTAACACTGAAATAAATAATCATATTAATGAATACAGATTTAAAAAAATACAATACAAAGACTGAATTGTGAAATAGTCCAATAAATGATTAAAGTCATTATAATAAAATGTTATTTCATCTTGCTTCTAGGGTTGGGTAACCACCAGATGGGAAAAGGGATATTTTGCAATAACTTTGAATGCACCACGAGGCTTACCAGTTTCAAGTAAACACACCGTCTGTGTTGTTTTTCTGATAACGGCAGCTGCAGACTGTACGTCCCGGTGTTGGAATCCTCTACAGTGAAACACACTTTACACCGTTCAGCTGTCAGCATTTGAACCGCGTTTAATCCAGCTACTAGCTAACGGTAGGCAGGGGCGGACTGGCCATCTGTGTGATCTGGAGAATCACAGAACGGCCGGTACTCCAGGACGGCCGGCGGGCCAGCCCACCACCCGCCACACACGCAGTCATTACCTGTTTTTTCCCCCACTAATCTGTTTCACACTCCAGTACTGTAGGTGGCAGCAATGCACCTTTAAGTTGGATGCCAACTGGCCGTGGCCGCCAAGTAAGGAGAAGAAGAAGTGGAAGAGGAGGAAGAATACTGTCTATGGGAAGAAACCAACAGCAAGGATGTTAGATAGAAGCATAGAAACAAACAAACAATATGCATAACGCGGCCGCGGGTAAAAAACGGAAAGAAAAGGGTGGGGCTGAGAAGGCGAGAGAAAAAAAAAAATCAGCCAGCAGTGAAGAAGTGAGCCAGACAGCTATGCAGCAACATGCCACCAGTGATGATGAGGGACAGAAAGATGAGCTGGTCTCACAGGCAGATACAGGGCAAGTAAGTATGGAACATGAGGAGAAAGAGAGTTACTCGCTAGGGATGATGTTAGGAAGTGATATTCAGGTTGTTACATTTTTAATGATTACAGTAGTTAAAACAGCTAAACAACATTTTAGCTGTAAAATGCAACATGCAGTAGCTAATATTAAGAAATATGTTGTGCTTTTACTTTTAAAAATGTTGGTAACGTTACAGTTAATGCTTAAAACTTTGAAGATTTTGAATACAGAAGTTACATTTGTAATGGTGTATTTTCATTTTGATGTGTTATTATTTGTGCAGTAAGATTAATTACTGCAAAAATAATTAAGATAATTAAGTAATAAATTCATTTTAAGACAGCATGGAATAGATTGTATAATAGATTGTATTGCATATTACACAATCTATTCCATGCTGTCTATGTATCTATATGTTTTTTTTAATCCATTCCATCATTTGTTTATTCAAGTTGAGCTTAGACCAAGAGCAGAGAAAGACACCCACTCCAGCAGGTCAGTGAAAGTAAAGAGTTTAAACATTTGTAGTGTTCCCTGGACACAGACCAGTCAGAGACATTAAAAAGGAGTTCCACAGGATTGCAGGTGAATGATGTAAACCATTTGAAATGAAAGATAATGAATTATAATTCTGTTAATGATGGTGCTGCAGCCTCAGAATGGGATTAGTAGCCTAGGACGTTTTCGCCCGCAGTATTGCACCTAAATGAAATAGATTTTCAGTAATATTAGCTTATGATTAAATATGATATACATCATATTGGAATATAAGCATTTACTTTAGCAGCAATTTTCTCCAACGCAAATTCTCTCTCTTGCAGCAGCAGCCGCTGTGTTGCTTTTTTAACTAAATACATGTTCAAACTTGCATATGTGTGCATGAGTATTTCCGCCGACCCGTTTGTTTGCGGTTGTTGCCATGGTGAATCATAGTATCATGGCTCCATTCATGCTGTCTTTGGTGCAAGCGCGTAACCCTGAGTCAACCTACTCCGAGTTGATTGAACCAACTCGAATCAGCTGTTGTGAAACCGAAAACTCAGAGTTTCCCATCTCAGGGTAAATCAACTCAGAGGTCAGAGGTCAGACTCAGAGTTTATTGAACCTCCTACCTGAAACGGACCCCTGTGCTATTGCTATAATTTGGATGGTATAGTGTCACGAGCCACAATTAAAGTCTTGTGACACTCATGCCAGGCGGCAGGCGTTATTGCTGTTGTTGTCGAGTTTCCGCGCGTCGATTGCTTTGGGCCGGGCCTAGTCAAAGTCCAGGGCCGTTTTTTAGTCCCAGTCCGTCCCTGACGGTAGGCTAACGTTACCTGCTGCCCAGTGTAGTGTTAACTAGCGTCATGTGCAGCGATGCTTCTGTTGCCTCTAACGTCAGTTTCGGAGCATCAAAGAAGCGCAGGCATTTCAGTGGTACCAAAACAAGACACTGAAATCGGCGTTGCTATTCGGTCCAGTAGATACCTTTTATTTATTAGCAGCGGGTTTCGGTACCAAACCCTACTTGCTTCTTCACACATCTGTTTACTGCAGGTCATTTCTATTTTTGTTCCAAATGTCCTTATTCAAAAATCTTTTCTCTTAGTTCATATTCCATCTTTTGTATGTATTTATTCAGATGATTATTTATTTCATAATGTTACATTTAATCATTTCATTTTGGGAACACTTCTCTCCGAATGTGGCAGCAGGAGCTCTGATTGGCCAGCTGTTGAGCCATGACCCCCACACATGCCTCCCGCCAACACACACACTTGTTGCAGTACAGCATGGCAAAACACTGCTCAATGAACAACTACAGACAAAGAAGATATTTTCACCATCAATGTGTTTTTATGCCTTTTCTTTAACAAGTTGGGCTGTTTAAGAACCTCTGTTTTTTTGTCAATGTTCCTCAGAGGAGATGAAGGTTGTACAACTTTTATTAGAAAATATTCGAAATGCTTCTAGACATACAAGTTCTGCATGAACACGTAAAAAATATATATTTTAGTACTGGCAGGAAAACCAACCAAAACAAAATCCTCAGCAAAGATATCTTTCAAAATTATAGTAAAGGATTCAAATAAGGATTTCCATGTTCAAATTGGACATGGAAATCCTGTCTTTTAAATAAAGATTATATCCTACAAAAAAACTTAAAGGCAGGTCAACTGAGCACTTAAACTGAATTAGCCTGAATCAAACTGTGAGACAGACTGTGATGTGAATGGCTGAGATTAGACCCAAAGGCAGCAGGTGTTGCAAAAGTCTTAGGATGCACAAGGTCAGTCATTACAACGGAGAGTTCATTTTACACAAGGTAAGACAGGGACGCAAAGACACAAACAAGTCAGACATGAAAGCAGGACAAACGGACTCCAGCAGAAGGTTGTGAATCAAGGTCACTGGTTTTGAGCTGCCATTCAAGGCTGCTACGCTCTTTGTCCCCTCTGGCAAAAAAGTGTTCCTGTATGTGTGTTCCAGAGAAACATGCAAAGAAACAAGTAATTGCACTGCTTATTACATGGCCATTAAAAGAAACACAAAAGAGCATGCTTTAAGACAGGTATAGCCGGGCAGACAGGAAGACAGGTAGCAGGTTCACACAGAGAGGCAGAGTGAGAAACAGGCAGACCGACAGAGAGACAGGCTTCAGCAGGGAGACAAAGATATATAGTCATAGTGAAGGACAGGCAGATAGGAGGGCTGGCTGTTGTCAGCATCAATGACAACAGCAGCAATGTAATTATAGGCTCTCTGATTAAATCAATCTCATTTCTGCCACTCACAACACACTTTGCCTGCTGAAAAAAATGTCTGCCTCGCTGACACCTCAGCTGGGGGAGCAAAGGGAGGAAGTGAAGGTGGACAGACGGGCAGAAATGGTAGCCATCTTTGTTTTAACTGCACTGCTGTGGAGTTTTGAACAGCAACTGTCAAATGTAATTTCTGCAATGAAACAGTATTTCTACTGGGATTTGTATTTTTTAGACTACACTTTAATACAATGTGAGGTAGGTACTCAGGTAGGAGGTGATTTTTTTCATGGTGGCAATGGCTGATCATGCTAGCTAGAAACAAAGAAAGACAGGTAAGATGGGAGAAAAACCGATATATGCCAATGGCACGCCACTATTTGTGTGTGACTGGCATCATAAGCTGCCAGTATACTCTGTCAGAACTGCTTGTCAGATTGTCAGAAAACTTTTTTTCCTGCTGCACCTTTCGGACAGATGGATTAAAGGAACACGGCGACTTATTGGGACTTTGGCTTATTAACCGTATCCCCCAGAGTTAGATAAGTCCATACAAGTAGCAGTGCTTCGCCTTCTGAGAATATAGTTCCCAGTATGTATACGGTTGGAAGATGGCTGCGTCTCATGTGACCTTGTTATTTGTACACGCTGTGACTATACAAATCACAACATGTAAATAGGAAAATGTTGGCGTTATTTTGTCACTTATTGGGAGCAGTAGGCTAGTTGGAGCCGGTTACCTCCAGGATCTGTGCTAAACTAGGCTAGCGGTGGGTGCGTCAGACAGAGTTATGACACACACGGAGTATGGACTTATCTAACTCTGGGGGATACGTAGACTGGGTAAACCCTGCCCGATCTGCTGGCGATTTGATTTCGCCCTGCAGCTCAGGCTGGAAACCTGTGCATTTATCTAGCCTGCTTCCGTTACAAATTTGCGGGAACCAATCACAAACTGGCTTATCCACATGGCGTGCTAGTGGCGGGTTTAACACGATGACGTTAGAGAAGCGACCAAGCAGCTTTTTGTTTACATTCAACAAGCCGGCCACCGCAGAGAAAATACAGAGCAGACTCCCCGGACTAATGTTCAATCTTAAAAGATTGAGCTTGGTCTGGTGATAGCCAGACTAGGGGATACGGTGAATAAGATAAAGTCCCAATAAGTAATAAGTCGGCGTGTTCCTTTCAGGGGAGCTGTATCCGAACATTTCTGTAACTTTCCGAAACAGACAATTGAACATTCACATTCACATCCACTTTGAACTTCTCTCTCAAGGCAAGGCAAGGCAAGGCAGCTTTATTTGTATAGCACTTTTCAGCAACAGGGCAATTCAAAGTGCTTTACATGAAGACAATCAAAATACAAGAATAAAAGTTACAGTTAATTAAAAGTTCTCAAGCTCTCTTTTTTCAGTCTTGACACAATATCACTTTTTATGTAAACAACCAAGCGCAGCATAATGAATGTCTTCAATGAGAGACAATGTGTCCCTATATTTATACTGCATCTCTCCCCTCTTTGTGACTTTTCACTCCGCCTTCCAGTATGGCCGCTAGGGCTGGGCGATATGGCCTAAAAATAAAATCTCCAATTTTATTTTTTTTAATTCGAGTTCAGATTTTTTTTCCGATTTCCCCCTTACTTATTAATAGGGTTGGGCATCGTTTGTTTTTTTTCCGATACTGGTGCTAAATCGGTACTTTTTAAACGGTGCCTGAACCGATATTTTTAAAAAAAGTTTTTTTTAAAAAGAAGAAGAAACAAGAAGGATAGGCCTACTAAACAACAGTCGGTGACATTTAAGAACACATTGTTTATTACTAAGGCCATATGGTCAAAATTAAATGATTTAATAGTAATGTAATAACTATAACTTATAATACACAATAACTTATTTCACCAGTAAATTGCTGTTGAACGACAAAAACAACAACCAGATGGGAAAAGGGTATTTTACAATAACTTTGAATGCACCACGAGGCTGTATGTTACCAGTTTCAGTGAACCCACCGTCTGTGTTTTTCCGACGTCGGCAGCTGCTGCGCTGCAGAGCAGACTGTTGATATACAGTCACACTTTACACTATTTAACGTCACCTGTCAGCATTTTAACCGTGTTTAATCCAGCTGCTAGCTAAAGCTAGGCTAACGTTACCTGCTGTCGAGTGTAGTGTAAAGTCAGGCACCGAAATAAGGCACCGAAATGTTCGTTCTTATTCGGTCTCGTTACTACCGTTTACGTCGGAACCAGGGACCTATTGGCACCGAGTTTCAGTACCCAGCCCTACTTATTAAGGAAAGCAATAAGTACAAACGGCAGACAACTTACCGTCTTCTCCACGGAATATAGGGGTGCGACCGCTTCGGTGATTGTTCTCCACCGTGCCCCTTTCCTGTCATATGCGGTGCCTTGTGCAAAGGATTTAGCTACAGTTAGCTGTTTTTTAGCTAAGGTTTGTTGGTCTCTGTGGTTTTGTTCGTCTCAGAGAGACTGGCATTTTTCATATTCGGCTGGATGTCTCCGTTTCAGGTGTTGGAATAGGTTTGTGGTGCTGCTGCCTTTGACTGCGATGGGCTTTAGGCAAATGTTGCAGCGCGGGGTTTGCTGCTCCACGTCTGTCGCAGCAAACCCATACCAGTTCCAAACAACAGATGATTTTATTCCTTTCTTGGGAACAAACTTCCCACTCTCACCGGTAGCCATGTTGTCACTTGCTGTTGCTGTTTCGTGTGTGCTATGATGTTGTTGTTGTCGCTTGCCATACTGCTATGTGAAACTAACTCTATGGAAGCTCCGGAGAGCCAAAAATGCGCCATTACACAAAAGCTCGATTTACTTATTTTTTAAATCGCCCGCAACAAAAAATTCAAATTAATTAATTTAATCGATTTTTCGCCCAGGCCTAATGGCCGCTTAGAACAAGTGTAAGTTTATGAAAGTAAACTTTTGATTTGACAGTTGTCAGACAACACGTCATACGAACTGGTTCTGTTCGAGCAGGTAAAAAGGCTCAGATAGAGTGGTCTGGCCTTAAACCTCTACATTGGCAGATGAGCAAATATACGCAAAATTACTGTGTAACTCCATAGGGGTTAAGTGGGTAAGCTTATGGACTAATCAACTGGATGATTTATGTGTTTGTGTGCGTCTCTAGTGACACTCCCCTTACTCGGTCGGAACCAGTGGTGGAAGTAGTATTCAGATCCTTTACTCAAGTATAAACCCCACGTAAGCGGCAAGGCCGAAAACCAACATTGAATGCCTGTAAGCTTTGATCCCTCAGGCGGCACTGCATTAAAAAACGACATTATCATGTAAAGGATATTATCATGTGGGCTCAGGAACACTTCGGAAAACCATTGTCAGTTAACACAGTTCGTCGCTACATCTACAAGTGCAAGTTAAAACTCTACCATTCAAAGCGAAAGCCATATATCAACAACACCCAGAAACACCACCGGCTTCTCTGGGCCCAAGCTCATCTGAGATGGACTGGCGCAAAGTGGAAAAGTGTGCTGGGGTCCACATTTCAAGTTGTTTTTGGAAATCATGGACGTCATGTCCTCAGGACCAAAGAGGAAAAGGACCATCCAGACTGCTATCAACGCAAAGGTCAAAAGCCCATGACATGTGAAGGCACCATTAATGCTGAAAGGTACATACAGGTTTTGGAGCAACATACGCTGCCATCCAAGCAATATCTTTTTCATGGACGTCCCTGCTTATTTTCAATGCCATCCCACATTCTGCAAGTGTTACAACAGCATGGCTTCGTAGTAGAGTACTAGACTGGCCTTCCTGCATTCCAGACCTGTCTCTTATTGAAAATGTGTGGTGCATTATGAACGGAGACCCTGGAATGTTGAGCAATTGAAGTCGTACATCAAGCAAGAATGGGAAAGAATTCCACCTGTGTCCTCAGTTCCCAAACGCTTGAGTGTTGTTAAAAGGAAAGGTGATGTAAGGGTTAAGGTTATTTTATAAACTATATGTGTTTTGTTTCTTAATGTGTAAAGTTACTAGTAACTAATGCTGTCAGATCAATGTAGTGGAGTAAAAAGTACAATATTTCTCTCTAAAATGTAGTGGAGTAGTAGAAAGTGGCATGCAAAGAAAAGACTTAAAGGGATACTTCACCGATTTAGCATTCAGCTTTGTATCAGTAGAAACCCGGTAGTATTTCTGAATGACCGTGCGTCCCTCCCTCATATCCCCCTGAGACAGGAGATATCTGCATTGGGGGGTCCGGAAAAAATCTTCCAATGACGTAAAATGACGATTTTTGCGTCATTGGAAGATTTTTTGGCCAGAGCAAAAGACTACAGCCAGTAGTAGGACCTAATTCCGCATGTTTTAAACCCGCCCATCACCCGAAGCGAGCCGATCTCAGCCGGAAAAAAACAAAATGTCAGCCATCTTGAATCCTCGCTAATTAAGAGAACTTCTCAGCAGCAAACTTTTACAACAATTATGTGCATTCAAACTACTGCACGTGTACCACCGGGATACATCGGTACAGATCGGAGAATATGCAGGGAACGTTATTACAGACGGAATAATCGGCCCACTACGAGAGCTTCGCCTGCCACGGAGACCAGCGGTCTCGCTCGTACCCCAAGCCGGGTAGGGGACATCCACGTCGGCTAGGTGGGAAGCTAACGCTAGCCGGCCACCTGTCCCATCAATCCTGCTTGCAAGTGTCCGTTCATTAAACAACAAACTGGACTACATCCAACTTCAACGATGCTCCCAACGCGAATTCAGAGACTGTGTTTTTTGCTTTCGTGGAAACATGGCTGAACAACAGTGAACCGGACTGTCCAGCTACCAGGCCTGCTAGCCTTCCGACGATCCGAGCTAGAGGTGCTCTGTATGAAGGTGGGCTGTGTTAACACGGACTGGTGCAGAAATGGGGTGATTTGTATCTAACTAATTGTAACTAACTGCTAACCGCTGGAGTTTGTGACTGTTACATGGCGACCATTCTACATTCCACGCTAATTCACGGCTGTGTTTATACTCGGTGTTTATAGCCCACCAAGCCTAATGCTAGTATGCTTAGCTGAACTTTATGGAGCCTATAATGTGTGTGTGCACTAAAGGTAGCCTGTTTCGTATGTCGTTATTATATAATGTAGTTTTTATATATTTTAAATGTGTAACACCACTTGAGCCACGATGAAACGTTGTTTTGTGTATATGGTTAAAATAACAATAAAACACATTGAGTTGAGTCAAATGCCTCACTGTCTGTCTGTCAAGCGGTAGGCGTGGCTTGGGAGTGGACTCAAAGCAGCGAAGCGAAGTGCATTCTGGGATTTGGTGTCTTTCATCCATATGAGCCATAAACACATTTTCTGGCTTTTCTCGGCCTAGAAGGCACCAATTAAATTTTTTTTCACATTTCTGCTACATAAGTGACCCAATGTAAAGATATATTCAGCTTTCCAGTGGTGAAGTATCCCTTTAAGTACTGTAAGCACAAGTAGCTCAGTTTTGTAATTAAGTACAGTACTTGAGAAAATGTAACAAGTTACATTCCACCACTGGTTGGCACAGACAAACTGAATGCAGAGTAGTTAACAGTGAAAGCATCGATGTCTGAATTAATCTGTCAGCAACTGACAGACGAAGGTAGCCTAGAGTAGTCGTAAAACATTAGTTTAACTTCAACCACACCACTTTTCCCAAACTACGTTTGGGGCTTAATTTGTGAGCATACGGTTATGCTAAAACAAATGCACTTATCAAAGCAACATCTTCTTCCTTGTGGCCAGGGAAATGCGTTGTTTCAGATGAGTTGTGTCCTCAGAGCATGAAGATTTCATGGAGTTAAAATGAAATCCATGAAGATTTAATAGAGTAGAAGTTTATGGATTTTTATTCAGGCTTTTTTGTTGACAACCATTGGAGCAGCACAGCTCAGCCAGTGTGGTTTTGTGATTTGCAGGTCAAAGAAGGTGTCTAGGTGTCAAAAGCTGGCTGAATTTTAACAAATGAAATTGAAAATTAGTTTTTTAGACATCCAGTTTACAAACAACTTCCAAAACTGTCAAAAATCTCAATTTAATTTCAAAATGTTCATATATGACTATTTTCCCAGCTAAAGAGAGAAAGACACACACACAATGAATGAGACACACACACACACACACACACACACACACACACACACACACACACACACACACACAGAGAAAAGACAGATTGACAGAGAAAGAGACACAGAGAGAAAAGGCGTGAGTGTGGAGAGGATTTATGAGTGGGGCCTGTCTGTTGGCTATGGGCCTGATCCCTCTGTGGTCCACTCCTCTGTAATATGCACCGCTCCTCAGGCTCCCATGTGTCTGTCTGTGGCTGCAATATACACACGCACATCCTTACACGCACACAAATACTGTACAAACACGAGCCTATGCGTGCACATATAGACTGCTCGCTCCAGAGGAATCCAGTCACTGTACAATTACCCTTCTGCAATGTCATTGGGCAGTTAACATCTGCTCCCGCTTTTGTCTTTTTCTCAATCCCCACCTCTTTCTGTCTGTTCATCTCTGCCTGCTTATTATCTCCGAATGTCCACCTGACCCTACGTGCAGACAACGGTGGCTGAAATGCGCCACAAACTGCAAATCAGAGCATTTAACCATCAATGAATTTAACTAGAATTTCAAACACAAGCCGCTTTATTTCAGTATGGGCCAAGATTGTCAAGAAACACTGCTCCAACAGAGCAAAGAGGTCGATTCATTAACCATTTAATAGTACATGGTTATTAGAGTCCGGATTGGGCCGAATTTTTCTGTCCGAGCCCGGCCCGCATCCAACAGAAACGTGTCCGAGCCCGGCCCGAGCCCGACATACTAATGACACATGTAGGCATACGTTTGTTTGTGTGGAAAGCCCGCTTTTATTAAGCAACTGTAGGAAAGCATTCGGAAATGTAAACAGATGAGCGCATAAGCGCACACGGGGCCACAAGCTCACGTTAATAAGCTGTTAAAATGTTCAATGTGTTAACCTTCACTGCTTGCTTGGTTTCCGACCGTGATCAGAAAACCAGGGGAGACTCGGTACCTCCAGGGCCGCCGTTATAACATAAATAACTCTGCTCCGGTCGCTTCCTCTTTCTCTCTCTCTCTTCTGACCCGCTTCCACATAGACACATACACACACAGAGACACATGAGCTCTCTTAAAGGAGCCGCAGCACCATTTTCTTTTTTTTTTAAGATTATTTTGTGGGCATTTTTAGGCCTTTATTTGACAGGACAGCTGAAAATATGAAAGGGGAGAGAGGGTGGGGAATGACATGCAGCAAAGGGCCACAGATCAGAGTCGAACCCGGGCCCGCTGCGTCAAGAAGCAAACCTCCATATATGGCGCCCGCTCTACCAACTGAGCTATCCAGGCGCCAGCCGCAGCACCATTTTACAACAAATGTCTTATAACGCTGATGTGACCGAGCCCGGCCCGAACCCGACCATAATTTCTAAATATCTGTCCGAACCCGGCCCAGCATATCGGGTACCGTCTGGACCTGTCGGGCTCGGTTCGGGTATCCATGCCTTAATGGTTATACGGTTGGATTTGGTAGAATTTGTTATTTGAGGGAGGTTTCAAAAGGGAAAAAACTAAATGTGTAGAAGAAAAAAAAAGAAAAGAAAAAAATACAGCCACGCTAACATCTATGTACGACACCTGCGTACATTCGCAGCAGTATGTGCAGCCTGAAGAAGCATGTTCCAGCGTTCAGTGGTTGAGCTTCTCAAGGCATAGAAAGCCAGACATGTTATGTTTGTTTCGTATGAAAGACAACAATGTTTACAATTTGACACTTTTTGAGTTTACTTTCAGTTGTAAACACACAGTCAAAGTATTTAAAGTGCCCATATTATGCTCATTTTCAGGTTCATAATTGTATTTTGAGGTTGTAGCAGAATAGGTTTACATGGTTTAATTTTCAAAAAACATCATATTGTTGTTGTACTGCAGCTCATCTTTTGACCCTGTGTGTTGAATTCTCTGTTTTAGCTCCAGAGTGAGGCATCACACTTCTATCCCATCTTTGTTGTCACACATGCGCAGTAAGGACTACTAGCTAGAAGCTATCACTGCAAGCGGTTAGTCACCTCGTTCTCAATGGCAAAACACTGCTACAACACACACAAGTTCACCCTAATCTACAAAATAAATTGTATAGAACTACTTACATGTCCCTCGTCTGCAGGTATTCCACGCAAAGTTGGAAGTGTGCCCTCGTTTAAAAGAAGTCTTCCGGCTAATCTAGGGTGACCAGATTTCCTGGAACTAAAACCGAGATACTATGCTTTATTATTAGTGAATATTTTTTCAAGAAATGGCCAACGTTTTGCATCCCTACTGTCACTGCCATCTACCAAAACGGTAATTTGTCAACTGTCCCTTACACAGAACCTAGCGACAGAACAAATGATAAAAGTGCTATGAAGCTTTATGTTGGATACAAATCTCTAGCGATAGTAATTGTAGTTGTTTTCTCTTGATACTCTGTAATAATGTCAACTTTCTTTGACCCTGATCAAGTCATTGACTTGAATGTGACTTGAAACGCTGGCTGCTAGGATTGGATTCTGAAACTCGGTGCCAATAGGTTCCGACGTAAACGGTAGTAACGAGACCAAAGAACGAAAATTTCGGTGCCTTATTTCAGTGCCTGACATTACACTACACTCGACAGCTGGTAACGTTAGCCTACCTTTGGCTAGCAGTTGGATTAAACACGGTTAAAATGCTGACAGGTAATGTTAAACAGTCTAAAGTGTGACTGTATTTCAACACCGGGACGCAACAGTCTGCTTTGCAGCACAGCAGATGCCGACGTCGGAAAAACATAGACGGTGCATTCACTGAAACTGGTAACCTACAGCCTCGCGGTGCATTCAAAGTTATTGTAAAATGCCCTTTTCCCATCTGGTTGTTGTTTTTGTTGTTCAACAGCAATTTACTGGTGAAATAAGTTATTGTGTATTATAAGTTATAGTTATTACATTACTATTAAATCATTTAATTTTGACCGTACGGCCTTAGTAATAAACAATGTGTTCTTAAATGTCACTGACTGTTGTTTAGTAGGCCTATCCTACTTGTTTCTTCTTGTTTTTAAAAAAAAAACTTTCTTAAAAAGTATTGGTTCAGGCACCGGCACCGTTTTAAAAGTACCGATTTAGCACCGGTATCGGAAAACACCCAAACGATACCCAACCCTACTGGCTACACAGATTATGCAGACGCAGACCGCTACGATTGACTGACACACACACACACACACACACACACACACACACACACAGACACACACACACGCTGGATGCTTTCTACATGGGTTTAGTTAATTATTGGGCTATAATAAGACCACGTCGGCTATGTAATCGCTGACAACCGGGACAATTTCATAGTGGTTGGTGTAAACCGGGACATTTTAGCGTCCCAACAGGCTTTTGCCAGGACTCGGGACACGCAACTCAAAATTGGGACTGTCCCGGTCAAACCGGGACGTCTGGTCACCCTAGGCTAATCCTACCTTATACTGACCGAAGTTGGAGAAACAGCTAGCTGATGTGGTATTAGCTAAAGTGGTTAGCACACACTAAAAGCTTACAACTTAAACGCATACATACACATGTACACATATGTATGCACATTTAAAAGAAAATGGCATACTGTATGTATATACATTTTCACACACAAATACAAGTGCTCCAACAGATTTTTCCCTTTAATGGATGTGTAAGAAAGTTACAGACCGCAGAGCGAGAGAGAGAGAAAATCCGGCCTTTATTGTCAGTGTGAAGTGCGACTGAGGCCATGTGCTATGTCCATGTTGCACTGAAGGGGGGCTGAATGGGAATCCTTCCACTGTGACCGTGGTCAATAAGCCCACAGCAGTCTGCTAGGAGGACTAACACAGACACCAACGGGATCAAAGACAGTGAGGCAGGCGGGAGAGTGAGAGAAGTGAGGGAGCGATGGATGCAAGCAAGGGAAAAAAAGAGAGCATCTTAGGGGACATTTTAAGGGTTGAGAGAGGGGGGGAGGCAGAAACATTTAACAAAGGCAAAGAAGAAAAGAGAGAAACACGAACTGATGGACGAAATACAGAGAAAAGGTTAGGAAAAGAAAAGGAAGAGAAGGGGAATAAGAGAGATGCACGAGGGCGTCAGGGAGAGAAGAGTATATCTATGAGCGTTTGTGATCTGGGCTTGTGAATGTGAGTGTGCGTCCACACGTTCAAAGAGAGTGCATGAGGGATTTGACAATAAGAAAGACAGAGAAAAAAGGAATATAAAAAACATCAGTGGCATCAAAACAACAATAGGAAGAAAAAGTCAGAGGGACAACGGAAGAATAATAATAAAAAAAAAACAGAACAGAGAGGACGAAGAAAACTTTGGAAATAGCTCATGAGAACTGTGTGTGAGACTTCCTCTCAGTAGTGTGTGTCCCATGCAGCTGCCAGTGTTGAACCTCTCTCTGCCCAGGACACTTCTAAGCACTGAAAGACAAACTTTCTGACATGCTTTTACTGCATGATAAAAACAAAAACTAAAAAAATAAATCCTTGTAGGATTTTAGATATTTAATATTGGCACCAGAAAATACCATCAGCCTAAATCCTAAATATGTATCGGTGCTTCCCTCCAACATTACATAACAGTTAAACCTGAACAGGGATGCTGTGAATGTGTCTCTAAGGAGAGAAAGGGGTCTATGAATGGGAACTGTGCGTTGTGTATGTGTGCGAGTGTGCATGCATGTGTGAAGCTGGGTTCACTTATGTAACAACCACACGACACAGACAGTGGGAGGTTGCATTAGGAATTACAAATCGAGGAAGAGGGCATTCAAAGGAGAGACAATGAGACAGAAGGGAAACACAGGTCCTCACAACTACCAAAATATAGGAAGAACTTGGCCATGTTGCCTTGTGATAATTGAGCTGAGATGCAAGAGGAAGATTCACTCAGCAGACAGACAGACAGTCAGACAGACAGAAAACGCTTGCAGGGAGTCTGTGCTCAGAAGTGGCCTTCTGTGATCCCTGCCACTTCCAAACAGCATCAGGAAAGAGTGTTGCTCTGGCCGCCAGACGGGCTGTCGCCATAGGGACCCGTTTCAAAGAACCCGAGGCCAAACCATCTGAAAGATGTCGAAGGGGGTTATTTGAAGATGCAAAGGCACAGCAAGAGTGTGGATTTAGTGCTTAAACACCCCATATTAGTGCTATCATCCGGCCCACTGATCAAAGCCCCATTTTCTCTTTACTTTCTCTGTGTTCTTGTCTACGTCTCTTTTCTATTATCTGCATTTCTTTCCTTCCGTTGCTGACTTAGAAGTTGTTTAAGTGAGACGAGAATCCAAAATTCTCTGTCTGAGTTGACCTCTCTCTCTCTCTCTCTCTCTCTCTCTCTGTGCTCACAGAGAAGAATTCAAAGTGTACTCTTAATGGCTTACATGTGTTTCAATTATGAAGCTGGCATGCACTTCCCATTTTAATGGGTTTTCTGTGCTCTCAGTTCACTGCTGGGCTAGGTTATGTGGTGGGGATTTGGAGGTAAAGGCTTTTAATTGCCAGGCTATGGCAGGAATGTGGTTAGTCAGATGGCAGGAATGTGGCATGGCAGACATATTTTTCTGCCTTTGAGACACATATGTGGACACAGATTAGGGCTGCACGATATGACCTAAAATCAAAATCACGATTAATTGCACACTTTACCTCGATGACGATAAATGAACGATAATTAATCACGGTGTTACAATTAAATTAAATTATAATTACATGAATATTGAAGTTTGCTAAACTTACTGTAACTAAATGTATGTATGCCTGTGGAATAAAGCAGCATTTCTTCTCAAAATGGGAAAAAACAACATTAAAATAAGTGGCTGGTCTGAAACAGGTTTCAGTCAGACTGGCCATTTATATAGTTGCTAATTCAACTATTAAACGTAAAATTAGATTATATGAAACAGTTTACATGGACACACAGCAACAGCATACAGCTAATTCAAAAATAAAAAATAAATATTTTGTATGTAATGCTTGTATAAAAATGTTAATAAAGTATAGGCTAATGAGTAGAGTAATAAATACTGGAAAACGTTCTTTAAAAAGTTGCATTTACCTAATTTTGTGAGCAGCTGCTGGTTGATTGAGTAGACATCCAGCAGTTGAAGTCAGATGAACTCACCAGTTCTTGTATGTTCTAATTTTCCTTAGTTTTCTTTCTCTTTAACTTATTTCTACTTGTTGGTTTCATTTCTTATTTTCTGGTTTCATTTCATGTTTGAATCAATTTCATGTTATTACATTTCTTCCATACAACACAGTAATACACTGTGTATATAAGCTGTACTAAAGTAGGGCCCACTCGCTTACTGTGTTTTTCTCTCTCCTCTCTCCCTCTGTGAAATACTTTGCAGGCCCAAACCACCCTGCGGTGAAAGAAAAAAAGAAGAAAAAAACACTGGGTGTAAAATAATCCCAGCCCTGTAAAATTAGAAAATTGGAGGAAGAAAAATGAGCGCACCCAATGTGGCATGTGAACTAATGATGGGTTGGTGGGGTATTGGTTTTGGTGGAGGAGCGAGAAGACCGATGATGCGTGTGATGCAATCATCACCTTTTGTCCAGTGTATGGTTAAAATGGGCCGTGCCCCGGCAGTTTGTGGCGTGCCCACAGGGTCATGCCAGTGCATGTGTGTGGGTGCTCGGTCAATGGGGGCAGGACGGGGCGTATCGGAGTTAGTGTGATAATAAGGAGGAGAACAAGAGGTGTGTGTGTGTGTGTGTGTGCGCGCGTGTGTGTGTATTTGTGTATTTGTGTGTGTGTGTGTGTGTGTGTGTGTGAGACACACACACACACACACACACACACACACACACACTCCAAGTCACCCTATTATTATCATTATGCAAGTGTGACTGCAAATGGTCCCCCTGAGCAACAACGGGACTGAGCAATGAGCCCATAAACAGATATGGGCTATGGTGTAGCAGTGTTGGCATTTTTGATGAGGCAGCAGCAACACACATTCATTCGCTTACACTCACATACACACACACACACACACACACACACACACACACACACACACACACACACTTCTCTTTCCCTTCGACCTCTGCTCTCCAAGGGAAGGCAGGGCGAGCACACAGCCTGCCGGAGGGACTGAGCGACAGTGCGCCCAGCTGCATGCCAACTGCGCCCGCGGGCTGCCCTAACCCATGCACCCAAGGGAGCAAACAGCCTCTGCCACTCTCTATATCACCATCTCTCCCTTTCCTTCTCTTGCTCTCCCCCCACCCCCCCCCCCCCCCCCCCCCCCCCTCAACCTCTCACTGGCCTTCCCCATCTCCCAATTGTTGTTAATCTCTCTTCTTTCTCCTGGCGCTTGGTCTGTCCTCCTTTCTCCACCCAATCCTTCTCTACCTCTCACTCTTACTGCCAGTCCAAGAGAGTGAGTGACAGGCTGTGAATTGCTCTGAGGCTATACCCAGATAAAAGGCAAGAAATGCACATAAGTATACACACATACACACACACTTCACTGGAAATCACATCCACTGTCACATAGATAGGCACAAGTCCTGCCATCCTCGTGTTGGTGAGAGCAATACACACTCAACACACTGAATGTGGAGTGACAATCTCTTTGTCCAGTCCCCCCCAGATGCCTGTGTGCATGGTCACTCACTGTAATGGTACCCAGCATCTTTCTGTGCATGAGAGAGAGAGAGAGAGAGAGAGAGAGAGAGAGAGAGAGAGAGAGAGAGAGAGAGTGTGGGTGTGAGACATAGAGAAAAAGAGAGACAGATTGAGAAAGAGCGCGCGTGCTTGAAACAGACGTTTCATGCGTGCGTGCATGCGTGCGTGCGTACGTGCGTGCGTGCGTGCGTGCGTGCGTGCGCGCGTGCGTGCGTGTGTGTGTGCCGCATGATGTGCATATGTGTGTTTGTATGTTTGTATGAGTTTGCGAGAGTGAGAGATATTGTGTCTCAGTGTGCGGTGTCAGGTCTGGCTGTGTGAGCTGACACTGATTATAGTCTTCACAGCTCACTCCCATCACAGGCAACTATAGCCACGGCCAAAGCCCTATATTTTCAACAAGTTGCAACACTGTGTGCAGGATCCAGAATTGCTTTTATGCCTCCAGCAGTTCGGCCACTGGCTTCCTGGAACAAAATTTTAAAGCCATAGCAGTCCCACTGCTTGGCATAAAGGTAGTATTCAGACCTAATGGGACATTCTTTGGTACTGAAAATGTGTCATAGCATCGAGTACCTGGTCACATTTGTAATCTTATTTACTACGTTCTTAAATCAGATGGTTCCTCATTTCAATATACATCTTAGACTATTCTATTTAATGCAAAGTTATTGTGCCTGTGGTTAGACATTTTACATATGAGAATGTTGGCTTCTTTTAAAAAAAATTTAAATAAGGTTTCACAAAGAATGCATGGATATATTTCAAGGTAAGATATGAAGATATGAATTTTACTTGATAAAGATCTAAGGACCAACATTTTTAAATAAAGTGGGTACAAGTGATGGACAGTGTGTGGAATTTCTTTAGCTCTTTCACAATAAAATTGAGGAATTGAAGTATTGTTTTGGTACTGAAACTCAAGTGTCGCATGGGTACCCTCGTGTCTTGTATTTTAAATGATAAGCAGACCTACCACCACCAAAGTGTAATTTAAATATTACAATGGTCAGTGTATATTTATGTATATAGCCGGAGCACTAATACAAAAATTTTTCTATGTAAAAGCGTTGTGGCCTGCTCCTGTTGAGACACATGCTCCTGTCTTTTGTGCCAAATGATAGGCCGTACTGCAGTGTATAATTATTGTAACAAGCCTTCTGTCTTACCCTGTATACACCAATGACAAAGAAGCATTCAGAAAAACAAACAGTGACACTGATGACTGATGCTTACTCTTAGATGCTCACATTGAAAGGCTACCAAACCATGGAACTCCTTTCTCTCTCTCTCTGTGTGTGTGTGTGTGTGTGTGTGTGTGTGTGTGTGTGTGTGTGTGTGTGTGTGTGTGTGTGTGTGTGTGTGTGTGTGTGTGTGTGTGTGTGTGTGTGTGTGGACTTTTTCCCCATTCTTTTCATGTGCTCTCACTTTTCAGTGTCATTGACTGCTTTATGCCAGATATAAAAGCAATGCATGACCAACGAAGCACATAATGGGCAGATTTGACTAACGTGTCAGCAGGGGAGTGAAAAAGAGGAGGGAGTGAGAGGAGGGAGGGTGAGGCAGTAGACAAGAGATAGAGAGGTTGAAGGAGAGGAAAATAGAGAAAAAAAAGAGGGGAAGAGAGACAGATAGATTGCAGAGGGGTGGGGACCTGTGCCCTATCTTACAGCAGAGGTTGCCGCCCTGGCATCTGCAGGCACAGCAGGCATCAGATGACATGCTGCACGACTCACAGGCTTTGGCTGGAGTAGATTGGACCTGCACATTCATGCTGAGCCAAGGTGGAGAGACTTTGCTGTCACATAAAGTGACTCTCTGTCAAATGAAAACAAATGATAAAATGAGTGGACATCCAGTCTGAATCAGTCTGAATTACATAGACACAACTGAAGCAACTATGAGCCAAATCCAGGCAGGTTGAGTGTGGGCTCGATTGGGAGCTCCAACAGAACAAGCATTGGGAGTCCGATCACGCTTCACCCCTTCAACCTGACGCGTTTGAGTCTGACATGACCGACACTCCGGACCCCATTCAGAATCTTCCCTCTGAGCCTAATTCTCCACTCTGTCATGTGAATCACGTCCACGATGAGGGTTGTTGACTCCAGCT